>CM076573.1:133291959-133792252 GCA_034641835.2 Pinus albicaulis
TGTTTGCAACATTGATTAAGACTGAGTGCATTCATACTAGCAAGTGACCTTGATTTCACATTCGATTCATCTGAGAAGGCTTGAGAATATCTACTATCGGCTTTCTTCAAAGGAATTATGGAGGTAAATGCATTGATTGATGCAATTCCATATCACATGGATCCTACATGGAGAAATGGGAGAACGAGAGGGGAGGGTATCTCCAAACAGATCGACCGGTTCGTGGTCAGTGAGACCCTGTATAATAACATGGTGGACATTAGTCCTTTACCATTCCTTTGTTCATTTCGGATCATATGAAAATAGCATTGGGGTGGAGGGGGATGGAGACGTGGAGGGCCTATCCATTCAAATTCAACCCTCGTTAGTTAAAGGAGGAAACTTTCAAGGAGTTAGTATATCTAGTGTGGAAAAAACCGCGTACTTCGACCACAATGTCACTAATGGAGGATGTAAGTCAGAAGCTAAGGGTGCTTGAATCTAAAACTCAGAAATGGGTTAAAGCTAAAAGGACGGAGGAGAAAAATACTTTAGTGGAGATAGAGGCAGAACTCTGGGTCCTTAGTAGTACCCATGATCCTCTTTATTTTTTGGTTATATACTGAGATAAAATAGCAGCTCTGGAGGGCTACAGGAATGTTATTTTATAGGCACATGAAGAGGATTTAAGACAGAAAAGTCGGGCCATATGGATTCAAGCAAGAGATAAAAATACAAAATATTTTCACAGACAATTTAACTTGAGGAAGCAAAATAGTACTATCATGAGGATTTGGGATTCTGATGGGAATTTCTATAATACACCATCCTCTTTGGAACAACATGTTGCTTCATATTTCAACAAGTATTTTAAGGAAAAAAAATATGGATTTGGAGACCAAGGGGAATTTATTGAGATGGTTACCACTTTAATTTTTCAAGATGACAATGAAATTTTGGGTCAACCCATTACATCTGAATATTTATTAGTGACCTTAAAGGATTGTGCGAAGGATAAAAACTAGGTCCTGATGGGTGGGGGGTTCAGATTTTTATCCATTTCAAGTATCTGATGCTTCAGGATTTTCTCGTGGTGGCAAAAGAAGCAAGGATGAGGGGTTTCATCTCGGGGGCCATCAATGCCACTTTTCTTACTCTCATTCCGAAAAATTATAATCCATATATGTTTTGGGAATTTAGACCTATTTCCCTCTACAATTCAATTTACAAAATGATTTCTAAATTGATTGCTCGTAGGATAAAGCCTTTTTTTCGAGATTTATTTCACCTGAACAATTCGGGTTCATGGAGGGTAGACAAATTCATGATGTGATTTTCATTGCACAAGAAATGTTACACTCGATCAATTAAACTGCCAAGGAATATTTCCTTCTGAAGGTAAACTTGATAAAGGCCTATGATTGCATTAACTGGGTATTTTTTACTTTAATCCTGCTCAAAATGGGGATAAATCTGATGAACGTCTGCCTGATTATGGGTTGTATCAAGTCCACCAATTTTAATGTGATTATTAATGGATTTCCATCCCTTTATTTCTTGACATACAGGAGATTGAGGAAAGGGTGTGTCATGTCCCCTTTACTCTTTCTTTTAGTGGTGGATACATTGAGCAGCAAAAATAGGGACTCTTCGAATCAAGGCATCATTAAAGGAGTGCAAGTGTCTAGACACCTTCAGGTAACTCATTTAATATTTGCATATGACCTATTACTAGGAGGGCAAAAAAAAACCAATGTTTGGGTATAATATCAAAAAATTCTTAGGAAATTTGGGGATTCATTGGGTCTTTATATGAACAAGGCCAAATCGAAAATCATCCATAATGGTATTGAGTAAATTGTGGTGAAGGAGATTTACACTATATTCGAGGTGACATATTTTCAGGGCGAAGAGGGCATCACTTACTTGGGCTTCAGATTAAAGACGAATGGATATAGAAACAAGGATTGGGATTGGTTTGTTGCAAAATTCAATCATAAATTGGATGGGTGGAAACGTAAATCCTCTCTATATATTGGATGCATATTTTTTTTTTGTCATGAGGAATAATAAAAAGTATTCAGTCCATTATGGGGCACTTCATTTGGACAAGGGTACATAATGGGGAGTCGAAAGATAAGATACATCTGGTGAGATGGTCGATCATTGCCATGCTTATTGAAGAGGGCAGTCAGGGAATTTTGGACCAGTGCCTATTCAATAAGGCCATCATCATTAAAAATATTTGGAGAGTTGTGGATGGCACAGGTTTATGGTCAACGATTATCAAGGATAAATACTTGATTGGTCTTTATTTTTAGATTTGGATTGCAAACAGGGCTAAGAAAAAACTACAAATTTCTTTCATTTAGAAAAACATGCTTAGGGTGTTAGAGTTACTCATGCAGCATGTTCGATGGTTTGTGGGTGATGGCAGCAGGATCAAGATCAACCTCGATGCTATCAGTGGCATAAAAGGTACAATCACACATGATCTATTCAAATCCTTAATCAGATTAATCATAAGGGATCTATCATTATTAATCAAATCATATCCCCTTTAGATCTTCAGGCTTGGTTTATTCTAGCATCTAATTTAATAAAATAAGAGGATTATACTATATAGAATCCTTCACCCTGTCACAGATTCCCTTAGCGTTGCCATGAATATGCAATATCTCCATACCCAACCATTTTACACATATGATCATGCTCGGTAAAGAAATAATTTTTTCCCTATTGTTTGTGTCATATCCACCTTCCCACCAAAAATGGTAATATCTGCCCGATTCTAAAAAAATAAAAGCCCCACATCCAATTCCCTTTGCAAACAGGCCCCATCAAAAATAGCCACAGGTAGATCCTTCCATAAGTTATTGTGACATCAACAACTATGATGAGATGTTACCCTAAGTTAATGTCTCTGCATGATGCTGAGGCCTGAATGGATTTCGACATAAATATTACAACAACACCAAAATGTTCCACTACATCTCTGAAACCTAATGGGAGGAAGATCAAGAAACAACTGATAGCTTTTTTTTTTTTTTTTAGACATCTTACTTTCTGTTCATTTGATGAATTTATTTGAGTTTTCTCTTTTGTATTTATTAAGATGGATTTTAGCATAATTTTTTGTTCCTATACTTTTTCCTTGAAGACGCATAATAGTCACAAACTCCAGCTTGCCAAATTTCAGAAGGCCTACATTTTGAATTGCCACCCATTGCTATTTTCCAAGAGATTATTTCAACGTTTATCGGGTCAGTTGTTTCTTTAGATATGCATTGTTAGAATTTGGACTCATGGCTGCATGGATCTCCAACAATGATATGGGATCAGGAAGTTGAAGCTGCGGAAATGTTGTTTGATCTTGGAAGAATGGCTGTTTCCTTGAAAGCCTACCCCCTTATGCACCCCCAACAAATTATTTCAGATTGAGTGGTTTTTCTTGAATAAGCATTCGTGGATACCAACCAATGATATTTATCCTCATGTCTGTCTCACTACTCATTTGACAACTGAATTATGATAAGTTTTCAGACAGTGTAAACAACAAAAAACACCTATCCCCAAATTAAAATGAATTAAAGTGCATTGATAGCACATGGAGAAAGGTAGAAAATAGAAAACACACTTACAACCGAAAGTGTCATGGGAAAAATAGGAACAGGAGTTGAAGGGACCTTTCCACCTATTCGACGAGAACAACAAGGAGTTTATTTGTGCATGCTAGGATACAAAATGGCTCAACCACCTCTCTTTCTTCGTTTCTCAACCTCTTGATCCATCTGGTGTCCAAGATATGAGCTTAATTAGTGTAAATATTGATAATTGTTTGATTTGTCCAAGATATGAGCTTAAGAAGTGTAAATATTTGATAATTGTTTGAATTTTTGTTGTGACCATTGTAAGGTTTCAACTAAAATTTTAGTAGTGACAAAGGATTTATGTCGGTTAAGCAATCTGGTGTGTAGAAATGAATGGCACTACCATTCGACAAAGCCAAAGTTGTGAGAATGAGGTTGGCTTTGATTTCATGAAATTGAGTTTCAAATTGATATTAATATTTTGATCTCACATTCAGTCTTCCCTGCCGGTAATTGCAGTGAGTTGTGTCATGTCTCTGTGTCTGTAAATTACTGCATGCATTTGAAATTGGGATTAACTTTTACTTGGTGTTGTTGTGTATTCTAAGTTAATTAATTTCTGAACATGTTTTAGTTTAATAAGATTTGACATGAATTTATAAGGTATTTGAAATTCTTAGGGTGTTCAAAACTATGTTAAAGTTCACTACTAAGTATAACCAATCTAATTCAATATGTACTGAATTTAATAAAAAAAACTCTTACTGGAATTTCATGCAGAGGTGGTATCAATTTGTATCTATTTTTCAAGATATAATATTATGCATAAATTTTTTTTTTTTCATTTTTTTTTTTTTTTAATTCTTATTATTATTATTTATTTAATTAAAATTTTATTTATCTATTTTATTTTTATTTTTATTTTTATCTTTATTTTATTTCTATTTATTTATTTATTTTATTTATTCATTTTATTTTATTTTTATTTATTTATTTATTTTATTGAATCTATTTACTTTTTTTTTTTTAAGATTAATTATCAAAAAGATAACTGTTTGATGAGTTTTGAATCACATAGCATTTAATTATTAAAAATAAAATAAATATATAAAATTAAAACATAAATATTATTTAATTATTTTTAACATTTAATTTATTCGATAATAATAAAAACAAATAAATAATTATTATTATAAAAAATATATAGATGATAAATATATTAAATTATTAATTATTATTTTTATTAAAATAAATATAATTATATAAAATTCTAATTATAAACTTTAATCATTTGATTTATTTATTGATTTATTTATTTATTTACTTTTATTTTTATTTTGTATTATTTTTTATTTTTTATTTTTATCTTTTATTTTTAGTTTTTATAAATATGTGAACTATTATTATTTGAGCCAAACTAGTCGTTATTTTACAAATGGCTAGTGGGAGCTTTAGTTTCTATTTAAAGGGGTTACTTGATCAGATTTTCCATCTTGTCCTGATGATGAACCACACTGGCTGGTTCAAAACGCATCGACAAAATCTATTTTGATGTGATTTTCACCGAAAGATTTCAATCACAATATAAACCTACTTAAATTTGGTTAATAAGAACTTAACTAAAGCACATCAGTGCATACTTATCAATTTAATATAAGCATGGTTAAAATGGGTTAATAAAAACTAGCTAGAATATAACAAAGTTCACGTCTATGACTCTGGGGTAAGAGGGCGAGGCCTACTCATGATTTATCAGTAAAAGAAAAAGAGGATGAAGAACTGGATAGCAATGAGAGTAATATAATGTATTGTCTCTCAAGGAATTCTAAGAGCTAGAGCCATCCCGAAGTGAATAAATTGGAATAGGATCTGAACAAAGATGGAGCCATTTATACAAACCTGCAATTGTACATTAAAGAAGGGTTTGAACAATAGCAACATCAAATTAAACAATGTTCAAATGGTGATTCTTATCATGCCCCTAACATATCTAAGAATCCTCTTAGCTTCTTTCTAGTGTGTTGCAACATCATATGTAATACCCTTGCCAATTTATGATGTAAATATGTCTACCTTGATATTAGGCGATCAAGCCAGAGTCATTTTGCAGGCCTATATATTGGCCGACGTTCCCATGCATATATGTCGATTTTGGTTATGTGGCTACAACACTAGAATTGTAATTTGATGTAACTGATGTACATATTTTTTATAACAAGATAATATAATTTGGTTGGTTGTGGATCCCACTCCACAATAAAGAGTATGGGGGGTTGTACAACTCCACGAATATGCAACGAGTTGTTTGGTGACAAGTGCTAGTAATCATGGGGACACTTGGGGTCAACGTTGCTTCAGTGTGCCACATGGCTGAAAGGTGCCATGTAATTATAGGAAATACATATATACTTGTGTAGAGGCATCATCATTATTATTATTATATGAGTTAATTATGGTTGTACAACTACAAAAACATGAAACGATATGTTTGGTGACTAGCGTTGGCGGTGATGAGGACACCTGGGGACCACATGTCTTCAGTGTGCCATATGGATGAGAGAGGCCATGTGGTTATGGGTCATATATATATATACTTGCCTAGAGGCATCATCATTATTATCATGATGACTACTATGATTCTGATGACTATTCAGAGGATGGTTTGGAATTTTTCTCCTGAGTAACCAATGGGTCAACCCTGAACTTGCAATTTGAAACCAGCTAGGTGTTGTTATGGTTTGTGGTTTGGAGGGTGCCTGAATAGCCTTGAAGCAACATGATTGTTCGGTTGGAACCTTGGCAATTGATGACTTAGAGGGTGCCTAGATCCCTCGAGCAACATGATTGTTGAGTTGCCACCATGTCCATGGAGATACAGTCATTTTTGGTTTCTCATTTCTTGTGGTTTTTCAGCCACGACTCGAGGGTGACTCGTGGTTCAAATCCATGAACCACATGGTGGAATGTGGAGAGCCTGTAGCCAATTTCTCTTTTCTTGAAGATACATGTTCTTGTTAATGTTGTGTGATTTATGGAATTAAATTCTTGTATTTATTCAATTATTCTATTATGCATTGATGTGTCATACTTATTGTTATATGTTGTTATGGTTGATATTTCTTGTTGTGAACCCTAATTGGGTTTTTATGGTTTTTTTGTAAGTTGGTCTAAATTCTATTAATTATCAAAATATGATACATTCCATGGTTTGAACTGAGGAATTTAGCGTATTCTTGCTCAGATTTGTTTCCAAAATAGAAAAATAAGGTGTTTCCCTCGACACGGAAACCAACCCATTTATTGTTCAGAGAAGTATGAAACAGCTAGTCTTTCTAAAACATTAATGAAAACTAGAAACACTAAATATGTCAAATATATCCAAAAGAGAGTTATGGCACATAAACCATGACCTTCAATCCTTGTTTTCCTCTTCATTCTGGTCTACATCAAGTCCTACAGGTTCTTCTTCAGTCACAGAGCATCCATAGTTGCGTGTTATTTCTTCCTCCTCCTTAGTGAAGACGTACGGGGCCTTGGGCGGAGCTTCATTTTTATTGACCCTGCTCCAAATTCCTTCAGCTGAGTAATCATAGAGGTTGGGAATGTATATTGAGGAGGCCTTAACAGGCAAGTGCTCAAGTTTCTTTGGAGGAGGCATCACGGTGCAGGGTATGGTCGACTTGCGTTATTTCCACTTGACTTTGGGCGGGATTTGCAGGGAGGGGTCAGAGCTGGAGATGAGGGAAGTTGTAGGCAGAGCGATGGAAGTGGAGGAGGGCTCAGAGGGTGAAGCTTCAGGCAGAGCAATGGAGGCATAGGAGGGTTCATCATCATAATTGAAGTGTCTGAGCATTGTGTCACGTGTCAAGCAAGTTGGAAGAGCGGCCCTGACATTGCCACGACGTGGCTTCTGTCTCTGGCACGGGGCCATGGAGATGTAGGCAGAGATGGAGGCCGGCCTGAGATGCAAAGGGCGAGCAAAGCGGTGAGGGAGAGAAGAGATGGAGCAATGCAGGATGAAAATGTAGGAGAGAGGGAGCGGGGGAGGACTTAAGGCCATGCTCCTCAAACCGAGAGCCCAAGTGGTGGAATTCAAATGCATTAACTGCATTAACTATGGTCTGTTGTTCTGAAGTGTTGGTAGTTGTTCATGGCGTCATTGTTCCAATCCAGGGTGTGTCATCATTTGCCATGGGAGGGTGTGCCTCTTGCGTGGCTTGTGCGTTGGATGGCTTGCTAGAGCTGTCACCCGGATCTAGGAAAGTTGGGGTTTTATGTTAATATACTCACATGTTTTCAATTATTAGTCATTTCCACTTGTAATATTTTAATTATGGTTCATATGCTTTAAAATTAAGCACTGTAATTGCATTCATGAAAACAAAGTATTTCCATGCTTAGAGATGGTCGTGGTAAAATTAGGGTTCTTAATTCTAAAGATAAATCATGTATTTACAAGTGTTTTGGTTGAGATTATATTTCCCAATAGAAGGCTTGGGAAATTACAAGGTGGTATCATAGCATAATTTACAACGTTGTGTTTAATTGGGCGACAACTAGAGGCAAAGTGAGAAATTTTAGGTTGTTTACCAATTATTTGGCTAAATTTGAAGTGGTGAAAGTGATTAAAAATTACCTGGAAAAGAGCATTGGAGCCGAAATATGATTTATTAGGTCAAATTATTACAAAGAGAGTGAGGATTCTGAAGAAAGGCTCAAGTCTTCAAGTCAATTCCCACAATGTCAATTCCTAGATTGTATTCTCTCTTGAAAAGCTGATAATATTGGGATGTTGAATTCAAATGTACATGTGTTTTTGAAATTATCACAATTTAACTATCTTATCGGTCTCTCTTTCAAATTATCACTATTTAACTATCTCGACCTCTCTTTGCACCTTTTGGGGCAATTTCTAGTTTTAATGTTATTAATATTTTTCAATGCAACATTTTCGTCAATCTCCCAATGGTTTAACCAAGCCCTGGTTTCTTTATATCAACCTTGTTTGAGCCTTATGTGGTTTTGGCTAGAATTTAAAGCTAGCTTATGAATTCTATGGTCTCCGACGTTATTGATTATGTGCTTGTACAATAGGAGCCTAGACATAGCTAGGCTCTCGATAGGGGAAAAACCCACTTCTATAAGGAGAATAGGATAGGGTGTATTTCTTTTACTTTTGAAGTTATACGTTATAAAACGCTTTTGGATTTTCTCAATGTTTCTCTAGGATTCTCTAGAGATGCTACAACCCCGAACGTCACATCCATACAAGATAACATGAGTGACTAAAGTTTCAAAGAGGAGCTTATTTTTATCCCACATCACAAGGTTTGTTGCTTTACAACTATTTTCAAGACTAAAATAAGCTTTCCACCCTCCATTGATCCTTTTCTCAATGCTATAGTTCCCGTTGAGCTTGTGACGAATATCAATTCCTAAGTGCTTGTAAGAAGACACTTCCTCCAAATTGCTATTGCCATACACAAAATTAGCAGAAGTGTCCTTCTTAAATTTCATAATCATAACTTTTGTTTTGTCAATAGATACCATGATAAAACAAAAATCGTTAAAAAGCCATAGTTACTTATTTATATTTGTAAGAAAATATAAATAATTTTAAAATATATTTTTCCTTTATGTTTTAGTTTTTCCATTTTATGTTTGATCCTTTCTTATTTTTCCTTACTTCTCATAGGGTTATGAACTTGTTCTTTTCCCTTCCTTCCCTAAGGGTCACGAACTTATTTTACTCTTTTAAAGACTTTTGTACATAGGTGATCTGGATATTGGAAAAACGCACAAGGTTCATTATTCTCTTCATTATTGTCTTGAAAACATATTTGGCTTTCCAAGGGAACGATGGAGTAAGTATAAATTTTTTGATAGGGAGATGGGATATTTTCCATGGCTCTTAAAGAAGAATTCATTGAGTTTATAGGTGTTTATAGGTTTATACTATAGTCTAATTATTAGAGGATGTGTAAGTTTGTCTATTTCTAGGTTTATTTTTAAAATATAAATAAAAATTAAAAATTATGTTTAACAATATGTTAATAATAAAAAACCATTTTAATTTAGGTTAGAAAATATTTCCATATACATATTATGTAAAATATTTTAATATTAATTAGATATATATTTTATATCATTTATGTATATGTCATGAGAAAATTAATTTTTTATAATTATATTTATTCAAAAATACAATTTAAATAATGAAAATAACGCATTATATTTTACACGAAAAAAATTTGCAATTTTCATACTTAAAATAAATTTATGCATATAAAAATAAAAAAATCAAATCTAGAATTTGTGTTATATAAAATACTTAAAAGTGCCTAAACATACCATAAAACTAGACACGCATGACAAATACGTCAACTAACTGATGCGAAATACATACATTATTCCAACTAACTGATGCTAAATACATACTACGCGTGGACATGGCCAAAAAGGTCTCTGGAAACAACGCCATTAAATGACGTACAGGCTTGCTGGACGCATTCGCATTGTGTTTGGTTGGAGTGGGTATCCTGGGGTTCTTCGCGACCGGGCACGACTGTGCTGTACGACGATTATGCCATTTGTCAATTGACTAGGCATTGTGGTGTTAATTTTAACCAAAACTTCGAATCACGGCAAACTTGACATTCTCTGTACAGATTTCTAGATGCCCACATAATCCACTGATCGCATTTTTTCGTGGGTGTTCTAAATGTAAAGGTGACGAGTAGAAGACTCGATGCCGCGATCAGAGGAGATAGTGTGGAACGTGGAGCTGAATCGGAATATTTATAATGTGTTCGCTGTAGAATGTGCTGAATTACTAATTTTTATAATGTGTTCGTTGTGGAATGTGCTTGACTTGACTTCCTAATTTGTGGGAGAGTTGGCGTTTTATATTACAAGATGCAAAATGTACTTTCCCAGAATGGTAAAGACTTATTTAACTAATAAAATTTTCTTTTCCATTTTTATTTCTTTTACATTTTCAACATTTTCTTAACAATACGAACAAGACATCTCAATTACGCTACCCTATTAACAAGTCAGCTTGATGACATTATCTAATTGTTTGACATAATTGATAATGCTTTCATATAAAAAAATATTATAAAAACATATTTATCACTTTATATGGTTGATATAGAATATTAGTTGAATCGAAAAAACACATATTAAATGTGATTAATGTACACATATTAGTATATTGATAAAGATATATTAGTATATTAGGGCTATTTACCAGGTCTCTTTCCGTAGGTGTCAAAAACCCTAATAAGAGAGACATATTCACACACTTATATCACTTATTATCCAGACTTACATCAATCCTATCTTAAGAATCAAATTAAAAAGTGAAAGGCTACAAGTATCTTAGAAATCAAGTGACCAGAAATACATATTAGTCTTTCTAAGGGCATTTAAATGTCATTTAAGGACCTATTGTATCTTAATTTTCTCTAACTAGAGTAGAAATAAGCTTCTTTGAAGAAAACCCTTATTTGACATTGTTTGAAGGAAGCTCTTCAACACCTTGAAGTCAAGAAAAAATGACAACTACAAGTCACCTTGTGAAGAGCATATTGAAGGTAGCATTCAAGGAAGTATAACTTGGGAAGTAGACACTTTCAAGAAAGGGTAAGTAAGGCTGCTATAAGGTATGCATAACATAACATTTTCATTTCTGAAATTTTTGTTTAAAAATCTATATATAAATATGCATTAAGGTTTTGCTATATGCCTTTAAGTCTAGGGTTTGTAGTCTTATATTTGTTGAGGATTTTTGAATATCTAGGATTATAAATCCTAGATGGATATTAAATTAGAGATCCCTATTCCAAAACCCTAACGCTATTCTATTTTGTCCCCTCATATAAACCATAGCCTTTGATCTAAGGGTTTGTAGGTAATTTAGGGAGAAATAGAAATCCCCGTCAAGGGTAGAATTGGATTTGAGATTCAAACCCTAGAGTTGAGAGGGATTTGAGATTGGTGAATATCTCTAATTTGGTTGAGAGGGAGAGATGAGTACCATAAGTTGCCTATATGATGTTACTTGGGAGGACATCTTGGCCTAGTTGGTGTTGAGATCTCAGTTATAGTTTGGCCTTAATGATGTCTAGATCCCAGTGTGGGAGGGTATCTTGGTCTTATGAAGCTCTGTTTTAGTGTTTCACCATGATGATACCTAGATCCCTATGAGGGTTAGTGTCTTAGCATGGAGGCCTAGATGGTATCTATATCCAACTGGATTGATACTACGCTTATAGCCCAATGGTACCTATAGTGGCAAGTTTCCTTAATGACACCTTAGTCTGTGTCGGGAAGATACCTTGGCAGTTTTGGTATCCCTAGCATTGTGTATGTTATTGTACTCTTCTTGGAACATTTCAAATTGAGGTAAACCTTTTACTAATTGAAAAATTGTGAATACCTCCCTAGTTAGGAGGGAGTATTGATAAATGTAACTAGTATCGGTCCTCATAATTGATTGTAATTCTTATGTATTTTTCAAAAGAAAATAAAATAAAATTATTGTAAAAGAAAAAAAATATTTATAAGCATGGGTTTCATACTTTATTTGTTTTGTTTCTAGGTCAAAGAACCCATTGAGTTCTTCTAGGGTTTGTGTCATGAGTCATTGTCCATGTCATCTTGTTATTGTGTCAAAGAAAGAAATATTATTTTATGTAACTTGGTTTTTTATACCTCCTCCACCAAGTCGGCTTCAGAAGAAGACAAGTCGGCCTCATTCAAGGAATTCGACCACATAGAAACACTATAAAAGTAGTGCAATTCAACGTATTTTAGGATCCATCCAATCAAGAAGTTCGATCCGCAATTTGAAGTGGAATAAAAGGTGCAGAGGGGAAAGAAAGAAAGAGGAAACTAATGAAAATAAAGAAGCAACACTTGAAAAGAAAAATGAGTTGAATTTCCCTACTGTTCTCCCATGTGTGAAGATTCTAAGTTGTAGAAGGGGTTGAAATTGCAGGTCTACAGTAAGGCCAAAATTCTGATGCAGTAGGGCCAAAATTTATGGTTGATGTAGTATTGAAGAAGATTGACTATTTTTTATTAGAAGATGATTGGAAGGACTATCTTGGGAGGCTGACTTGCTTGATTGGAGGAGGTCTTTGTCTTGGTCAAGGATCTTGGTTGTCTCATTTGATTTGGTTCTAAAGGAAGAGAAGAGAATTTTGGGTTTTCTCTGGGAGAGGGGTTTTTCCCTAGCTGAGAGCCTACATCGTGTGTCCTTATTGCTTTGATCTTCATGCACTACATTTTGGTACTTGCTTGATGATGAAAAAATAAAATAAGATAATAAGAATTCAAAGAAATCACAAGTAATTATGAAGATAAGAAAATATTTCCGCCTTTCTGATTTTCTAACACTTTCCAAACACTCACTTACGGTTTTTCTACCTATACCTTTCCTCTCACCTTATTCTTGGTGTTTTCCATGTGTTTTTTTACTGTTCGGTATTCTTTCCTTGTGGCTTGTATTGGAAATCCTGCTTCTTTTTTAGGCATAAGGATGTTGGGATGTTTATTCAATACCACTCATCTCAAGAAAGTGAAAAAAAAAATTTCATTCAAGGTCTCCTCACTTCTTCCTTATTCCTTAGTGTGCTTAACAATTTGAGCTTACAAGTCATCTAAAAAAAATAAGTGGTGACCAAGAGATATCCTTATTAGACAATTTCTTAGTCGTTATATCAACCATTCCCTTATGGTTTTGTTTCCTCTACCTAGAAATTTTCCTTTGTGTTCCTATTCTTTATGTTTTTTAGTATTTTGTCTTCTTCCTTTTGTTCCTCTTGTTAACCCACTATTTTTAGTGTTGGTTCAATATTATGAAATTACATAGATTTTTTTTTGTCTTATAATTGAGTGAGAATTGAATGGATATCAATGTTTGATGACAAGAGTTTGATTCTTGTGAAAATAATTGCATATTGTTTTTTCTTATACAATTGCATGAATAGGTTTAGAAGACATGGCTTTTATGTTATTTTCTTTATCTTCAATATGGACATTGGAAGAGGTTAGTTTATTGTGACAAAACCCTTATCGTTCACTTGATTGCACCTCTTTGTGCTTAATAAGGTTAAATACTAGGATACCCCTCTTCTGCATATTGATAGTTTCCACCTTGTTCTCCTTCACCTTATTTGTGTTTTGATTGTATTCTTTAATTCACATGATTGGGCTGAGCGGTGCTCTATAGCCCAGTTTAGGGTGGATGGGTGGGTGTTAGATAGGTGAGTTAGATGTGAGATGTTAATTTTGAGATGTGAGATGTGAGATATTTTTTTAATTCAATTTTTTATATTGTAATTTTGTTTTTATTAATAAAATTACGAACAATTTTTTAGATAAAAGAAAGTATAATATACATATCACATTAAACTATATAACACATAAATAGCACTTAAAAATTAACATCCATGTTACGATATAAATTAAAATAATTATTGCATAACCATCTTCAAATTTAATTAGTAAGCATATAAAAATTAGTATTTACAATATAACAATATTTGTAATCATGAATATTTACCATGGATATTATTAACTTCTAAATAGGATTTTTTACAATACCATGGGTCAATGCCCAGAAGAGAAAGATAGAGAGAGGGAGGGAGAGAGGGAGAGGAGGGGAAAAAATCATAATACCATGGGCTAATACCATGGTTTATCAATACCATTGCTCATCTAGGATTTTTATTATTATGTTATGGATCTAGTCTTTTAATTATTCTATTATAATTACTTTTGAGGTATATAAAAACCCACCATCCTCACTACTACTAAAAATGTTCCCATAGAGATTAAGTAGAGGTTTTAATAAATTAAAAATGAGAATGCTTTTATATATACAAATGTGAAATATATATAATATAAAAAATATGATAAAGAACCAAGATAGATTCATTTTAACCAAATATCCAAGCAAAGAGAGAAACAAAAGTGACTAACAATGATAGAGGAAGATAGTTCATGATTCTTTTAAGTTTTTTATTATTGTATTTTCTTTGACATGATTGATCCAAAATATAGGTTTAATATTTTACAACCAATTTTTTTTTTTAATTTAATTAATTTCTTAAATAAAATACAATGGGATCATATTTAAGAGAGAGAGAAAAGGTGAGATATATGGGTAATAGATTGGGGAAGAGGGAAAAAGTGAGATAGATAGGGAGAATATATTGGAGGAGAGAGACATAGAGGTGGGAGAGACAAGGGTGAGAGGAAGGAAGAGAGAGAGGAGGTGAGAGAGAGGAGGAGAGAGAGAGAGAGAGAGAGAGAGAGAGAGAGAGAGAGAGAAAGAGAGAGAGATGGATTTGGAGGAGGAGAGAGACATAGAGGTGGGAGAGACAGGGGGAGAGAGGAAGGAAGAGAGGGAGGAGGTGAGAGAGAGGAGAAGAGAGGGAGAGAGAGAGAGAGAGATGAATTTGGAGGGTGAAAGAGAGGGAGGGAATAACAAAGAAATTGAGAGAAAGAGAGGTAGTGATAAGGGAGAGATGAAGATGGAATGAGGGATATAGGAGACGAGGGAAGGGAGAGAAAATGAGAGGATATAGATAGGTAAGGAAGGGGAAGATAGAGACAAGGAGACATAGATATGGAGGGGAGGAGAGGGGGAGAATGAGAAGGAGATAGAGAGGGATATAGTGACAGAGTTGGAGGGTGGGAAGAGGGAGTGTGTGTGATGGGGAGAGAGACAGAGGGAGGTCGGAGAGAAAGGGAGACAGAGAGGAAGGAAAAGAGAGGGGACTTGAGAGAGGGGAGAGAGAGAGAGAGATGGAGTTGGAAGGGGGAAATACAAGGAGGGAAGAGAAAATACATTGAGAGATAGAGGTGGAGAGAGAGAGGGAGAGATGAATATGGAATGAGGAAGAGAGGAGACGAGGGAAGGGAGAGTAAAGGAGAGGTAGAGATACAGAAAGAAGGGGAAGAGAGAGACATGGAGACATAGATATGGAGGTGGGAGAGAGATAAGGAGAGAGAGAGGGAGATAGTGACAGAGTTGGAGGGTGGAGAGAGAGAGTCTATGTGATGGGGGGAGAGACAAAGGGTCGCGGGAGAGAAAGGGAGAGAGAGGAAGGAAGAGAGAGGAGAGAGAGGGGGAGAGAGAGATGGATTTCGAAGGGGAAGGAAGACACAAAGAGAGAAAGGTGGGGAGGGAAATGGAGTGACAAGGGAGAGATAGAGATATAGATGGAGGGGGAGAGAGGGCATAAGAGATAGGAAAAGAGAGGGAGTGAGGAAGAGAGATAAATATCTAGAGAGAGAGAGATAGAGAGAGAGAGAGTGTGTGTGTGTGTGTTTGGGGCATGAGATAGATATATAGATGGAGGGGGTGTAGAGAGAGTGAGAGAGAGAAAGATGGAAGAGATAGACATGGAGAGGAATAGGGAGAGATAAATAGATAGATATATATTGAGAGTGTGTGTGTGTATGGACGCTAATATAGAGATATAAAGAAGGAGAGAGAGAGGGAGATAGAGATATAGATGGAGGGGGGAAGAGAGAGAGAGAGAGAGCGCATCATGTTTTTAGGGGGTAGTGATAGAGAGAAAAATAAGGAGATATGGAGGGAGGTATAGATATAGATGGTAGGGAGGGAGAGGGAATAAGACAAAGATAGAGAAATGGAGGGAGAGGTGGAGAGAAAGAGACGAAGGAGAGAGGGAGGGAGAGAGAGAGAAGGATAGAGGGAGGGATATAGACATAGAATGGAAGGTTGAGAGAGAGGGAATAAGAAAGAGACACACATAGACAAATACAATCACAGAAGTTATATCTAGAAAGTTATGAATATTTTGGTTTTTCAATAAAATAGATGTATTGATTTCAGTGTTGTTGATTTCTAATCCTATTTTATCGCTTGCACTATATGCATTGATTTCATTGTATATGTCAATTTCTAATCCTATTTAATACCTTACACTAAATGCATTGATTTCAGTGTTGATGTTGATTTCTACTCCTATTTGATTTCTTTCACTATATGCATTGGTTTCATTGTAGATATTGATTTCTAATTGTATTTTATCGCTTGCCATAGATGCATTAATTTCATTGTAGATGTAAATTTCTAATCCTCTTTAATACCTTAAACTAGATGCATTGATTTCAGTGTAGATGTTGATTTCTACTCCTATTTTATTTCTTGCACTGGGTGCATTAGTTTCAGTGTATATATTGAATTCTAATCCTATATGATTGCTTTCCCTAGATGCATTAATTTCAGTGTAGATGTCAATTTCTAATCCTATTTAATACCTTACACTAGATGCACTAATTTTAGTGTAGATGTTGATTTCAAATCCTATTTGATTTCTTTCACTATATGCATTGGTTTCATTGTAGATATTGATTTCTAATTGTATTTTATCACTTGCACTAGATGCATTAATTTCAGTGTAGATGTCAATTTCTAATCCTATTTAATACCTTAAACTAGACGCATTGATTTTAGTGTAGATGTTGATTTCTACTCCTATTTGATTGCCTGCACTGGGTGCATTAGTTTCAGTGTATATATTTATTTCTAATCCTATATGATGCTTGCCCTAGATGCATTAATTTCATTGTAGATGTCAATTTCTAATCCTATTTAATACCTTAAACTAGATGTAGCAATTTTAGTGTAGATGTTGATTTATACTCCTATTGGATGGCTTGAACTGGATGCATTGATTTCAGTGGAGATGTCAATTTCTAATCCTATTTAATTCCTTACACTAGATGCATTGATTTAAGTGTAGATGTTGATTTCTAATCCTATTTTATTGTTTTCACTAGATGCATTGATTTCAGTGTAGATGTTGATTTATGATTTGATGCAAGTAGATTTATGATGTACATTAATTTCAAAGTAATTAGATTATTTCAGTCTACATTGATTTTCATTTGAAGCACATATTTTCCCCCTCCATATATATATCTATATCCCATTGTCTCTCCTTCTTTATATCTCTATCTCACCCCCCAAACATACACACTCTATCTCCATATCTATCTATCTCCATATCTCTCTCTCTTCCTCCCCTTTCCACTCTCCCTCTCTCTCTTCCCTTTCTCTCTCTCTCTCTAACATTTTTCTCTCCATATCTATATCACTTCCTCCCTCCCTATCTTTCCCTCTCTCCCCCCTACATATATATATCTATTTCACCCCCAAAATATACACACACTCTATTAGTGTCAGCACATAAAAATTATTCATGACATGAATTGACTTATGTGTTACAATAATTCAACCATAAATAAAATACTTGAATTTTCATCCTAAATAAAATGTTCACTTACCTGAAATGTCTTCTTCCTGAACTCTAAACTATTTGGCATTGGATACATTCTTATTATTCCCATTTTCCATCATTCAACATCGTTAGTCACTTTGCATTCAAATGTGGTAATAGAAAATAACCAATAGGTGTGACAATAAGAACAATAGAATAAAATAGTTTCAGATTGATCACAATGAAGATTGTTTGTAATTTAATATATTCTTATTATTAACATTTTCTATCATTCAACATTATTACATTGTCATTTTGCACTCAAAATTTTTATTTCATCATTTTTCATCATTCAAGTTACTAACAGTCTCTCTCATCTCCAAAAATTGAGGTAACTAAGAAAATTTAAAATTAAATTAACCAAATTAATCAAAATAATTATATGTTCAACAAATTTAGACATATTAGACATATTTAGCATATTTAAAATTATCAAAATAATTATATGTTCAACAAATTTTTGTATGACTGCGGATGACTGAAACCACCCTAGATCCATCTTAGCCGTGTATCTATCAAGTGCCGAGAGGGATCAAATCTCTGGAGGTGAAAACCTTTCCTCAACTTTTGCACTCAAAAAAGAGGTTTTCACCTCAAGATATTTTATCCCTCTTGACGCTTGATAAATCCAGGGTTAAGATGGATCTAGGCTAGACATAATTATTTCAGGAAAATGAATCTCAAATATTTTTTTAGGGAACATCAAGTCTCATGCAAATTTTGTTTCAATATTTGTGTGAATATTAACAAAGAAAAAAACTATATATAATTTAATTTAATATAACATTATCAAGTATCATCCAAATTTTAGTTCAATATTTTAATGAATGTCCATGGATACAAGAGTTATTCGTTAATTTATGAAAATATAATGAATTAGCGCCAATTAATGTGAAATAACTATAAACGATGCCCATTTATAACATGTTGACCACCATCAATAAGATATATTTTCATCCCATCTCCTACGCATCTCACCTGCATCAACGAGAATAAAATTTTGGGGGATTGTTCTTGTGATTGAAGTGGACTAATTAAAAACTACTTGTCTTTTTCAGCTTATCCAATGTTTCCTTATAATTATTATTTTTGAAATTGTATGTTAATTATGTTTTGGTGATGACAATAACACTAATATGTGGGCCCCAAGGGTTAGCTTGGTTCATCAAGTCCCCATTGTTAAATAATCTATGGTATTGAGAGGTCATAGGTCCAATTTTTTTTACACTCTCGAGGTCAGGATCCATGGTGGAGCTGACGGGAAGTGATCCTTTCAGGTAGATCCTCCTAGTTCAATTATTTTGTTGACGTAGAAATCACTGATCTCTGAGGACCCTGAACCACATAGAAAAAATATAACACTAGTATGTGTGTGTGTGTGTGTGTGTGTGTGTGTGTGTGTGTGTGTGTGCGTGTGTGTGCTTCCTTTGAAGGTTAATCCTCAAATGTTTAGCATGGAATTTCACATCTCTTGTAATTTAGCACCTCGGAGTTCCATTGGCATAGTTGAAACATAAGGAATCTATACTAAATAATTAATTCATGATATGATGAATTGATTTCAACATGAAGAAGAATACCAATAAAATCCAACGCAATAGATGGAAAGTTGAAATCATGTAACTCAATAATTTCCCACCAAGTTAGTGCATTACACCATGAGTATGATGTTATCATTAATAGGAAAATGAGAGTAAATTCATAGAACAATAATTCTATAAAATATGAGAAGACATTACTTGACTCTAGCTCAAGAATCATGTTAATTATGGAGAAATGAAACATTAACCTCAAATAAATCAACGTTAATTAAGGTAAATAAAATCATATTAGTCAAAATTCCACATGTCATAGTGGAAACTTAAATCTTTCCCACTTAAGTGAAAATTTAGTAAACTTTATACTTTTTTTCTAATCTCCAAGGTATTTAAGAAAAATGAATTACAATATTTTTTGTCTCTATAAGTTGCCACTAAAGAGAGAAAGAAACCATCTCTACCTAGGATTGATAACTTTCCCCATACTTAGGTATTATTTGTCAGGTTAAATATAGTTTTATGAAAAATTTGGTATCTTATTTTGATTGGTTTTCATGATTTTGTACTAGTTTAACATACCATAAATGTGGATGAATAAGTGGTTATTATTCTTCCATTCACCACAATATCGTTTCTTATCGATCATACACATACACAATACATCCCAATGTATAGGGTAGGTTTGGTTCCTAACCACCCTACCCCATCCCTTGAAGCATTTTCTCCCCCTTTGGGACCTTTTATAATAATACAACCCATGAAGGTTTATCATCACCCACCCCACAACTATTTTAGAGCCATCCATAAACTATGGATATATTGGTCCATGCTACTATATCCACCTGTTGCATACACTATTGTTGTAATTATTATTATATCTACTATAGTTGCATTTGCATTCACCCTATTTTCCACCATTTCCTTAGAGTGGGTTATTCAATTGAGTTCTTCACCTCCTATTTAGGAAAGCAAATATCTACAATTTCTTAAGATAATCATAGTTATATCACTAGTTCATGAAATGTTTGTCCGTCATATATGTAATTTATTTTATGAATTTCTATTTTTCAATAATTGAATCTTGTAACTAATAAATGGAGGCATCATAGAGAGTATTAGGTCATGGAGGAGGGAAACACTATCGAGATACATTGTCTCATCCCTAGAATGTTTTTTTATATTCAATTCTAGTATGTTTCATAAATAACTTTATTAATTGATAAAATTGTGGAAGATAGCTCATATGAATGTTGTTTCTTTTCCAATATCCAAAAGGGCACACCACTCGTGGACATAATAACATTATAGGTTTCTTGAGCTCAAAGAGGAGGAAGATGGTTTTTGTAGATGCATATAGAAGTGGTAGGAGTGGCTAGGGTTTTTTAGTGACTCACTATTTATCTTGAGAATGGTGTTCCACTTTAGGCATGGGGTGCAATTATGTATCGTTGGGATGATGTGTTATTTTATTAAAAATGTACAACTTGGGAAATTTTGAATATAGGTACACAACTTTGGACTTCCATAATGAATTATTTATGGTCAGATTTTTGAATTATAATGTGATATTAATTAAGTTTTTTTTTTTTTTTTTGCAGTTCAAGTTTGATATGGTTTGCAAAGGTTGACTTGGAAATTCAACCCATGAAACATAATGCAAAGCATCTATTTTTCTATTAAAAATCAAATATAATGCAAGATAAATCTATTCGTTAGAGTGTTCTTATTGAATTTGAAGAAGGCATTGGAAAATTGTGTCATAAAACTATAATGAGTTTCATTATAAACAAGTTTTTTAGGAGATGGGTGTACAACCAAAACAAAATTGGAAACTCAATTGTTTTTGTGAGATGTCTGAAATTCAAAAATGAGAGGTCCTAGTCATTACATAAGAATTTTGTTTCCTATTTTGTAAACCCATTTTTTTGTGTGTGATGATTGTAGTATATTTAATCCATACCACTCATTATCTAAGGTCATTGGAGTACATTATTAACTAATGAGCTTACTAAATAGACATGCTAGAAACAATGTGAGGGTAATTACAATATTTCTTGAGGACTTTGAGGAAAAATTCGAGAAGGTGATAATAGTACTGTTTGGAAATTCTTTAGTATATTAAGCGAGTCGCAAGGAACATAAGCTAAAATGATGCATTACAATTAAATTTTTGTAAATTGATCAAAATTAACCTCACTAAAGCATATTATTCAAATTATTTTCTATAAATTCAAAATGGTACCATGCATTCATATAAAATTCCAAATGTCTAAGTGTTCATGTATAGTGCACCAAAGTGGCTTATGATAGCTTTACTATGGTTAACATAATGGCTTACATTGGATAAAAATGGCTATATAAAATATTTACACGGGGTCAATTTCTATTAGAATGTTAGAGATTCCAAATCTTAGGGGTACAACAATTCAATATACTTAGTGATTTTTAGCATAATCTAGACATTGCAATATCCTTACAATAAAGTGAATTAGGGAAAATTTTAACGATGGAAAATTATATTGAAGGTTAAAAACATTGGCAAATCTCACTACTGCCTAATATGCAAACTATAAAATGTTTATTGATGTATTTGTAAAAGTATTCAAATTTATAATGATTTTATATATACTCTCTATATAATGTTGGCGATTTTTAAGGTAAAATAATTTTATATTTTAAAATTTCGGTGAATCATTGCTATAAAAAATGGAAATTGGCGAATCTTCATTTTGGAAAAATTATGGAAAATTAGCCTGCCTGCAAATATTAGCCCCTAAAATTTTCTATGAAGTGAATTACAATCCTAAGATGATATCACAAAATCACAACATGATATGGTAACTGAAACATTAATGAATAGAGAATTAATACCATAACCATAAAAATAAAAAAAATCTTATTTCCAATATACGTTTAGATGAGGTCAACCTTTAGATCTAGGGGTCAAAAATTAAGAGGAGGTTCATTTTACCTTAATAGGGAGGATGTATCCATTAAAATGGATGTGCTACAACTAATGGAATGTCTTTTCAATGCACAATTTACACTTTATGCACTCATTTGTGATTCAAGTATTTTAAGGACACATTACAAATTGGCCTTCATGCATGATAACCAAACCAAGTAGTAGAATTTAAGGTCATTAGATACTATGAGTATTTTTGGGCAAGCTTGAAATGAGTACAGTATCCACATATTCTTATAGTAGAGTTTTCCAATTTTGACTGTGTAATTCAAAAACTACATTCTCTCATATTGAGAAAAATCCTAGTTCAAGAAATCATCAAATAAAATAAGCTCGAGCCAATGGACCTAGAGGACAAGGTAACCTATAGTTGCAATTTGATATCATGACTCCCATTGAATTGAAACTTCTCCTTTTAGGTCATTATTACCATTTTATGGTGAATTGTAACCCATTTTTTGAATCCATTTAGGGAAACATGAGTCCCATTGGATTGATGTTTATCTTTTCAAGTTGTGATTATCATTTTATGGTGAGGTTCAACTTGTTGCTTGAATTTGTTTAGGGGAACATAAAAAAAAATTATTATTGAAAGAAATCAAAATCAAGAAGAATAATTGAATGTTGTAAGCTCATGTAAGCATGTTTAGGCAAAGTTGACTTGAGTATGATGTCCACAAGCTCCCTGTATATAGCTTTCAAAAAAATGACAATTAAGTGTAAAAGTTACATTGTCCCTTATAGAGAAAGAACAAAACATTGACCACACTAACAAGAACTATGACCATAAAATGAGAATTCTAGTGCTAAGAATCCACTTTTTTTTTTTTGTTCAAAATACTAAAGCAACCTCTTAATCAAAAATGGGTTTTTACTAGTGGCAAGTTATTTTCTTGCATTAAAATTACAACCTCTTACAACCATATTTTTCAATATTGCTCAGAAAATCCTTAAAATCAACTCTCAAATTGAAAATTAGTTCTATTATTGGTACTCTTTATCTTTTTGAAATAAAATTATAATTTATTAAAAACCCTAACTTTAACAATCAACATCGTTACAACAAAAATCTTAAAATCAACCTTCAAATTGAAAATCAATTTTACAAATAGCATCATTTTTTATTTTAAAGAGCTAAAATTATTATGGGTTTGAAATAATGGCCTTAACACTTGATATCATCATAACCAAAATCATAAATTCAACCATTGAAAATAAATGTTAGTAAGAGTGCCATTTTGTTTTAGACTTAAAACTATGATATTATTGAAATTATGGCTTTGAAAATCACTATTTCCGTGATCAAAAGTGTTTCAATTACTTTCACGTTACTATCATTTCTTTTTAAATATTCATTTTTTTTTAACATTTAAAAATTTAAAATACTTAAAAAAATAACAGAAAAAAAAATAAAATAACTTTTATAAACAATAAAATATATATAAATAATTTTATGAACAATAAATACAAAAATGTAACATTTGAATATTTAATCGAATGAAGATTTTCACAATTTTTCATATTCATAGAATATTTCTAGATGGAGCTACGTATTAATCTCGTCCAATGTTTCAAGTGGACCCTCCACTCATCATCAGTAACTAGAGAATATTGAATGATAACATGTGAGTGATAGTGAGTTTTTAAATAGATAGGAAATTAGGCAGTAGTGAAAAATAATAAAAATTTAAATGGATTCATTAAGGGCCAATTCAAGGGGATAGAGAAGTTATTCAAGGGCATTGTTAGGTAAACATGACTCGGGGTAGAGTCAATGTGGACTAGGGTAAACAGTGGTGGTTTTGGGGCACATGGTTTTGTGCACCCATAGTTTTCAGCCTATGGTATTGCATGTAATGGAGCCTATAAAAGGCTGGGAAGACTTCATTGTAATGAAGGCCTGGAGATGAGCGGTGAAGGCTCACTTGGCCGGATTGGCCAGGGTTTTGGCCAATGCTAATGAAATTTCATTAGGATGGGTTTTCCCCGGAGTTTGGGGTTTTTCCCGGTTAAACTTTTGTGTTTATGTTAATGATTTGTTGCTGACCTTTTATGTTTATTTCTCTGGGTAAATTCTTTATTGTTTCTGCTGTGCATAATTTCTAACAATTGGTATCGGAGCTATGAAGATCTGAAATCCTGAATGAGCTGCCAAGTTTAGTGATTTTTGAGTTGGTTGCCACTGCGTGAAATTTTCTCCTAGATAGATAGATATACATAAAAGGACGGATCTATGAGAGAAGGCATTAGATCTGTGTGTGAGTATGCTGGATCTGATTAAATTTATTTACAGTCAGAAAATGATGGACGATATGATGTCGAATGATCGGCATCCGACCTGCGGCATTTTCATTGTCTCTGTTATCTTTTTTTTTATTGCAGGATGCCTTCTTGCAATTGGAGTGCGAAATTTGTTTAGATCTGACAGATTGGATGTTGAAGATCTAGATCTGCGAGTAAAGGAGGCATTAGATCTGAATAGATCTGCGTGTGAACATGATTGTGCACAGATCTATGTAAGAGAAGGACGGGTCTGCATAAAATATGGTTCGATCTGCTTATGGATATGTCAAATCTGATGTTTGAAGATCTAGATCTACATGTGAAGAAGGCAGATCTGGTGTGGATCTACCATTGATAAAGAAGATCTGATGTCTGAATATCTAGATTTGCGCGTGAAGGGAAGATCTGATGTTTGAATATCCAGATCTGTGTGTGAAGGAACGCCTGAAGATCACCGAGGAGATAATGTCACTGTTGCTTAAACTTGACACAATTCAGGGTGCTTTTTTCTCTGGTTTTCATAACAGAGGATAAGCTGGTGGCCGCGCGCGACCCACACGAGTTTCGACCCCTGGTCACGGGGAGGCGCGAGAATGAGGCCGTGGTCTTTGCCTTTGAGATGTGCATGTTGGACCTTATCGAGGTGACCTACAAATGCGAGGTAAACCATGGTGAAATCATTGTTGTGGATAAAGATGGCGTGAGCACTATATGCTTGATGCCCGCAAAAACAGAGGAAGTTTTGTGATTTTGAACACATTTATTTATCGCTCCCCAGTTCTGTTGTGTTTGGAAGGTCTGTGTATGAGTCGCATTATGAGTTTGGCCGGATGTTGGCAGAGGAGGCACCGCTGGACTATGATGTTGTGATTTTTGTGCCAAACTTTGGCATGGTGGCTGCCCTTGGGTATGCCAGGAAAATTTTTTATCAGTGCCATGTTTGTTGGCGAAGGAGAGATGGTTGCAGCGGATGGTTCATGGCAGCCGAGAAGGCCATCGATGACGTAGTGCAAACCATGGAGCAATGTTGAATTTGCACTCATATCCAAAAAAAAAATTTCGAGAGAATTAGAGTTGGACGCATGAATATTTTCTATGCAGAAGTCATTAATCGAATACTAAAACAAAATTTTCATCGCTCAGAATGAAGGTAGCAAACTAGAAATAATGCCGAGTGGCCATGGAGCCTGTGATAGCATTGATGGTTAATAGTGGCTATGGCATTGTACCTGGTAGTTCTGGGTAAAGTGAAGTGTAACGTGATAGTATTTCTTGTGGATCTAGATGTTGGAATGAGTCGGTGCTACGACAACAAACTTCTACGGCAGGATTAGGTTCCGATGGTTATTGTGTGCGACAATGTTGTGGTGATCACTCAAATGGCGAAGATGCTGGATTTTGTAGATCCAGTGGGCTCAGGAAGCATAGGAGCTTGTCAGAATGAGAGAGGATATGTGCATATGATTTAATTGATGATCCATGTATCTGAAGAGAACTCCTAGAGAACTGGCGGTTACAGAGGCTGGTGACCCACGTAATCCGGTAGATGGATTCTTTTTATATGGAAATTGATGTCATTCGGCAGATTCATGTACAATTATGATGTCCTCTTTTGAGAGGACATCATGAATGAATGTAGAGAATGGTAATTTAAAGAATAGCAACAATGAAACAAAAAAAAAATTATTATAATGGAGTTAATTTTATTACATGTAAATGGGCATACTGCTGTAAGACCTGGTATGGCATGCGTACCCCTGGGTAAATCACTGGTAAAGTCTGGGTTAGACCTAGGTGATAGGGGGGATGTCAAGTTAACAATTACTCTAGGTAAAAATTTGAGGGGGGAAGAGCTAGAGTGAGCGGGGTTGTCTCACTTAGCAGGTTTGGCTGGATTTAGTCAAGAAGCCCCAAGTCAAGTTTAAGGGGGGAATTGTTAGGTAAACATGACTCGGGGTAGAGTCAATGTGGACTAGGGTAAACAATGGTGGTTTTGGGGCACATGGTTTTGTGCACCCATAGTTTTCAGCCTATGGTATTGCATGTAATGGAGCCTATAAAAGGCTGGGAAGACTTCATTGTAATGAAGGCCTGGAGGTGAGCGGTGAAGGCTCACTTGGCCGGATTGGCCAGGGTTTTGGCCAATGCTAATGAAATTTCATTAGGATGGGTTTTCCCCGGAGTTTGGGGTTTTTCCCGGTTAAACTTTTGTGTTTATGTTAATGATTTGTTGCTGACCTTTTATGTTTATTTCTCTGGGTAAATTCTTTATTGTTTCTGCTGTGCATAATTTCTAACAGGCATATGGTTAATTTATGTTAGCCAGATTGAATAGTATAATTTATTTTTGAAAGCTATTGCAAGTGATTTTTGACAAGGTTAATGTGAGTACACTACCCAAATTATTCAAATTTAGAATTTTAAAAAATAACACCTAAGTGAAACAAGTAGATTCTATTATTACGAAAAACAATATTTCTAGAAGTTATAGAATAAAAGAAATGTTGGGCCACGAACTCATGAGAGACAAAAAAGCCTTAGCTATAATTATTTGTCACAATTACAATGGAGTTAATATTTTGTTGAGAAATACCCCATTTTTTTCTTTAAAGTGATATATAACTTGAATCATTTAGGAGTATTTAGCGATTTTATGAAAAAAATGTGTAAAAATCAAATTGAACAACAAAAATTGAGTGCCATAAACTCTTGAATTAGTGCTTAGGAAATATTGATATGATCCCACTACCTATTATCTCCCTATCTAAGGTTTATAGGAATTGACTCCCAAATATAAAAATTACATTTTCTTGTATTAAGAAAACCCTTATTTTAGAAATTATTGAAAAAATCAAGCTAATCTAGAATGCATAGGAATTGACTTCTAAATAGAAAAATTACACTGCCTTGTAATAATAAATCCCTTGTTTTAGAAATCATTAAAAACCCAAGATTTGAGCCATTCACAAAATGGATAAGAGTACCTCTAACGATAATTTAATGTCACAAATTCAATGGAATCACATTTCAATGATTACACACTCAATGTACACTTTATAGTGTCCTGTGACTCACTTTGCACAACCATAAATCCATAGGACACATGGTGAATTTTTGTTAACAACATAAAATCCAAATCAAGTAGCATACCAAATTGTTTGAAAATTAATTCCTAGGTGAAAAATTTGCATTGTCTCTTATTGAGCTAAAATGAATTTATAAGTATTTGCATATAATTTTCAAGTTCTCTATTTCTCTCAAAGTCGTCCTAATTAATAAAATTAATGTTTTCCATAGACTATCATATATAATTACATCTAAATTTGGTAGATCTATATCAAGTGACATATGGCACATTCATATTTTTGTATATTAATTCAATTTATGTCACCGTGTGAAATAAATAAATATATAAGCATTAAAGTAGTTGACTTGTATAACAATCCTAATTCATATTTTCATCCCCTTCCATCTTTATCCCACAAATTAAAATTTTCATAACGACAGTTCAAAGAAAATGGCATCTTCATAAGAAGACCATAAGGTGTTTGAGAAGAAAGAATTCGAGTTCATTGGGGTATTCATCGAGATAATTCTCTTGTGTGATGACAAGGTCTATGCCATGTTACCATAGTTAATAAGGCTCTTGTTGTGGTTGTAGGGTAAGGTAGGGTTTTTAATCTAGAAAAAGACATGAATAATTATTTTTATTCAACTAAATCTAAACTAAAATATATATATATATATATATATATATATATATATATATATATATGAGTGATATTTTTTTCTTTATATGAAATATAAAAATGAAAATATACACAGCTAATGAAATGTTTGTTGTATCTTAACATAAAAAGTTTATAATGCCTTTAATGTCACGTGATTCTTAAAATCTAATGAAGTATCATTTTCAATCAATGTTATCAACGTATTCTTCATTTATATTTAAAATACGTTATCTACTAATGTTTCGTTCAAAATATTGAATATAAAACATTTCCAATTGTATGTATATGGGAAATCATTAAATTAATCACCATTGTAAAATTATATTCATGTTATAAGTTAGGTTATTAAGGACATAAAAAGAACTAATGGGTTGCACCCCTATCTTGATGCTAGAACCAAAAAAATCATAAATATTAATTAACATTAACCTATACATATATATTATATTATACATTTCTATTTTGATATTACAATAAAAAAATTATAAATATTAAATAACATTACCATCCATATATTATTATGAAAATGGAAATATGATTTATATTAAAATTAGATTTAGAAATTTCAAAATTTTAAATGATGAATGACTAAAATTTAATAATCTAAAAATATTTTTCATCCAATACATGATACAATAAATAATATGCAAAATACTCAATAGATTTTTAATTTCTTAGGTACAATTTTATCATAATTTATTAAAAAATCATTATGAAACTTGATTAGCATTATCAAGTATTAAAAATATATTTTCATTTGTTAGTTCATTTGGTATGAATCATGTACATTTGAAGAGGCCATTGAGTTGACATCCACATGATGTTTGAACCGCGTCAATTTCTTTTTGTTGCATTGATTAGGTTCAAATAATGCTTACAATAGTGCACCTGGGCACTCGCTCGACTTCAAACCTTGTGTTATGGTAAACTATCTAAAACAACAACAGTGCAACCTCCTTGGGAAGACGTGTCTACTATTGTTGAAATTTATGGTATTATACGTATGGTCATAATTAACTTTGACCATATATCCACTAATAGAGCAGAAATTTCGATGTTCATATATGCGTCATACATATACATGTGATAAGCCATGTTTAAGTAGTATCTGGGACAAGTTGGCCAATGTAACATTGATTCAATAAATTATGTCCAAATACATCATTTTGATTGGGAAAGGGAATTGAACATGTGATGAGTGCTATAACAGGCCGCCTCATCGCCTTTTAACCAAGACTCCATAGATGAATTAGAAAGACATTATTATCATAACCATCACATATAATTAATATTTCAAATTTTAATTTAAATCATTTTAATTTAATAATTATTAAGTAACTATTATTTGTAATAACTTAATTCAATACATTTTATAATTTAATGATTTAATTTAATTTAACTTAATGTTATATATAATATTTGGATGTATTCAAATATTAATTCATATATAAGTATATTTATCAAAACATTAATATATAAGTATTTTCATTGAAATATTAATTAATTAAAAAATAATTTATCAATAATACTTTATTTTTGCCAGTCAAAAAACATCCTTATATTATTATAAAAATACAGAGTACATGGATTTGGTCTAAGTCTCTCCCCGTTTCACTCTGATTGGATTTGTTAGCAAGGAGAGCGAGACATTAATGTAGAAGATGAGTCCATTCATTCCCTGTTTCCCATGGGCAAAAACACCATACATTTCAAAAAACATCCAAAACCAAAAAGCAACTAGTAAATCTCATATCAAGGAGGACGAGAAAAATCTTGACTAGTCAGAGCAACCGGTTGGTCATGGCCTTCATGGACATGGAAGTCTATGTGCACCATACATGCATCAATCTCATTCAATCTCTCATTTTTTTACAATGGCTATGTCACACTCATGGCAACTACTTTGCTATCTCATTTTGACTGTATTGGAGATCAATGATATACACCACAAGCTTGTTATGGTATCCTTATAGTGGTGCTTGACAAGGATGTCCAGATTGGCTTGGATGTCGCTCAACTGATCAACAATCAAACCAAGTGAGGGAGGTTGAATTAGACGTCCTCGAGAAAGGGCAGGGCTTTGTGCAATTTCTCCCTCCATTTCCATTTCACCCTGCTTATTGTTGCTCCTCTCCCTTGCCCTCTCTTCTCGAGCTCCCTGTTGCCCCCTATGGCCACCTCCTCTATGGGATTGACCTTGTTGATAGATCATCCTTGCATGAAATGAAGAGCACCAAGCCTTGATGCCCATGCAATTATTACTCTTGTTGTAATTTCTCTAAGGAAACACTCTTGAAATACAACGCCCCATGTTGAGCACTGACCCAAACTCAAAGAAAGGAATTTGGTGAGACCCTAATGCCCAAAACAGACATGACTGGGATAAACAACTACCCTGAGTGAATTCACCACCAATGAAGGGGCACCTTGAACAAAGAACCACAACACTACAAGTCATTGTAGCCCGCTTCTTACCCAAATAACTACTACAATGAATGGAATCCAAGACCAAAGTCATTCGCTGAGGAAAAACCAAATTAATATGAGGGGTGTAAACCCCACCACCTTGTCTACACACAACAAAATGAGGACCATTCACACACACCATCCCCCCATGCCCAAACCAGAGCATTAAGAGTGTCTGAATTTTAAACTTCCACCATCTCACAGGAAAAATCGAGACAAAAAGACCAAACTAAGCCCAAGAAGATAGGGCTATCTTAATAAATACTTTGACAACGATGAAAGGTTGAACCCTCAGTCTTGGGAGCCTGTCAATTATGCCATGAATGGTCTTAGTACTGATGAACGTTCACGGAATATAGCATAAAATCGAATGTGGTTCCCACATAACCACTTGAATTGTTCATGTTCCCAATTCTGACCAAGCTTGCCCTCCTTCTCCAGCAGCACGACGCTAGTTTGGGCCACCAACAAAGCCTCCTCGACAAACTGAACAATAAATTCCGTCTAAGGCTCGTTTTTTCATCTCCCAACTATCAATTTGATTCTCGACATTCGTGTTCAGCGGTATAAAAACCACCCCTTCCTCTAGATACTTCGTTGGTCACCCACCCAACCTAGTGTACTCTCCTTCCCTATTATTCATTTGCATTGCGTGGGATGGTTTAAGAGCCCCGAGACAATACAATTTCCAATACATACACCCGGGAATCAATAATACTTCTTACTTAATACATATATTAATATATAATATTTAATATAATATTAATATTTAATTATGACATTAATATCATATTAAAAAATTTATATATCAAAATTTATAATATGATTTATATTAAATTAATGCCTACGACTTATATCAACAACATTTATTTATTAATATAGTTGTGCTACTTAATAAAATATCTAAAAACAACACAATTAAATCTTTATTTACTATAAAAAGTCTCTTGTTAAAATTATATATATATATATATATATATATATATATATATATATAACTTGGTTCTTGAAGAGATCTCAAAATATGCACACATATATCCAAACCTATACTAGGGTATTAGGGAAACTTTAAAACATCTACATCCATTTACAAATGTGTATTATTTTACAATATTAGACAATATATCTAAGTGCATTTATTATAAATATTAATACGTAACCTAATGATATAAGGATATATCTAAGTGCATGCATAAATCAAGGATAATAGAGCATTTCTTGTAATACAACAATATTGATTCATAAGGCAATGATGCAAGGATATTTCAATGCAAATGCATTATCTTACTATGTAAAAAAAAATAGTACATGGGAAATATATCTTTCTAATTCGAGAGCTATTAAAATTTTTTAAAACAAAATATAAGTGACGGGAGATTAAAGTATGGGTACAGGAAATTTGGTGAGACCGGCTCGTCATCTTGCTTTCATATATCGGTTAGAGAAATTTTGGGCATTTAATACCTACTTCTCATGATGACGTGTTAATGGAGCTTGCCATCACATTGTCAATCTCGGTTGTTGATATTTTTAGTAAAGGTTGTTGTCAAAAATTGTTTGTCGCCTTAATGAGAGTCATTATCATGATGATGTGACAATAGCACTGAAGGAAGACAGAGGACAACTCATCGTACATGGGTGAAGATGAAACGGTGAAACCAACACTTTCACTCCGTTGTAAATGAGTATATGCTTGGTGAAATGAATTGTGTTTTTTATTTTGATTTTTTTTCTTTTTCTTTCTTCTTTAAGTAGCTTTCTTTTTTGCCTAATTAGCTTAACATGTAGATGCAATTTGTTAGAATTGATTACTTTAACAAATTGAAATTGGAAAGATAGATATTAAGTTCAGATATAATTTTATAAGAAATTAGTTGAAGTAGTGGATAGTTGAAGCAGATTCAATATTATGTTGTGATGTGAATCACAAATATATTAGTAAGTAAGTATGATGTTTTGTAGTGGTTTTTGGAAAGTATGTACATGGTAACTCTATGAGTTGGAGTGTGTAATGTAAGCCCGATGACACATGTGTACCCCCATAAAGTTCGTGGTAATATTAAAACTACTTTGTAAACGTAGGTTTGCGGTAAGCCAAAAAGCACAAAGTAAGTGTGGGTTTGTGGTAAGCCGAAAACCACTTTGCAGTGTAGGTTTGTGGTAAGTCAGAAACCATGTGTGAGAATGAAGTGGACATGGATTCTTGTAGGCATGGTTTAAGGTCAGCAGAAAAAACCCTAGGCATAGTTAGCCTTAAGCTGATAAAACTCAGTGCATGGTTATGGGTAATTTGATAAAACCCATGACGACGATGATGGAGGAGTATTTACAAGTACAGGTACAAGTATGAAGATAATGGTAGATTGAACCATGTACACGAAGGGCATCTTAGTAGACTAGTGGTTGCAGTGGTTGGTACCCATGCATTCCGGTAGACGATTGTTCATTTATATGGACATCGACGCATTATTTTTTTATTATCATGTTTGTAGTCATTAAAGGGGGGACTTGAAAAAATAATTCCTAGTTTTCTTTGGTGTGCTCATCAATTCTAGAATGAGTTTGTTCCTATTACTTAGGAGTTTGTTGAGGTCTAGTTGGTTGAGAGATACTCTCCAACTAATTAGCTTCCTAGATTGGTGTGTGATTGAGATATTCACTCAACTAAAAAATTGTATGTCCAAAATAGACTAACTATCTCAAAACATAATTTGATATAATTATATTATATTATTATTTTCATATAAATACAATTTTTGAAATACTTTATTTTAAACTAAATTGATTAGTGTACATATCCCTCCCACCAATACTCACTATATTATTTATTATTTTTTCATAATTAAAAAAAAACACGTTTTTGCAATTCAACGTATTTTGGTACTTTTGGAATTCTTTATAAGATATTTTAGGTTGGCCTCTTTCCTATATCTGTACGGAATTATAAATAATTTTAAAATACAATATTTCTCTTTCCCTCCCGTAAACCTTTTATGTTTATTCATAACCCCGTTAACGGGTTCGTTTCCCTTCCTTCCCTGAGGGTTATGAACTTGTGTTTTCCCCTCCTAATTCCCTCGCAGTCACGAACTTATTTTACTCTTTTTAAGGCATTTCGACATACGTGATCGGGATATGGAAAAACGTGGTTCATTACAGTCATCTATCTATGATTATCTTGTGATATGGAAAAACGTGGTTCATTACTGTCATCTATCTATGATTATCTTGTGATTGACATGAAACCATATTTGGCTTTCCAACGGAACAATGGAGCAAATACAAATATAACGGAAAATTTCTTCATTCAAGTTATTAGAAAGACGGGAACCATTTAACATATTTTTGTTTAAAGGAAGAATGTATAAGAATAAATAATTATATTTTAATTTTGTGTTATATATCAGCAGAAATTTATTTTATGGATTTAATATTAGTTGAGAAAGATTACATATTTTGAGGTGTAAATTTATTCGAAAGTGTAAAAAATAATGTATAAATTTACAGTTTAAATTGTATATTTGAATGTTACAAAAATTACATACCATGTTTATTGAGTCATTTTATGAATGCATATTAAAATGAATTTTTTTGTTATTAGTATATTTTTTTAAGTATATGACACTATTATTTCATATTAAAATATTTTTTTAATATATATATATGTGTGTGTGAAAAGTTGATATCACATATTAAAACATTTTATTCACATATATATATATATATATTTTACTTCTAATTACTTTACATTAAATTATATTAAGTCATATGAACAACTAATTACACATATATAACAAATTTTTTTTTTCTTTTTTATTATAGGTGACATTGCTTTTCTATTTATAGACTATTTTATTTTTATTTTAAGAAAGACATGTCAACTCCAAGGACATAGTCACCTTCAAAGTATTTTATTTTGCAGTAGTCTAACTAGATTTCCTTTTTGCCCTAAAAATCATTGAAATTCAGGTAAGATTTTAAGAAAATCCAGCAGAGATTTTTGTAAATTTAGATTATAGCTATCAAACTTCAATATTTTGGGTGCTCTAAAGGTTTTCTATGGTGCTGAATCCATTTCCACCATCAAAAATATGATTTAAACACTCCTATTGCAAGATTTCTTAAAAAAACATTACCCGATTCCGACCAATTTTGGCGGTTCGGGCAATTCCTCTGGCTAGATAGACAACTCCTTTTATTTTTATTTTAAGAATGATACATGTCAAATCAAAGTTGAGCACAAAAATACTTACACATCACCTTCACAATGTGTAGTAGAACTAGCATAGATCTATCTTAATCACAGATCTAACATCAAGGGAGAGGGATCAAATTTCTTGAGGTGCAAACTTATTTTAGAGTGCAAAAAATAATGTGTAATTTTTCATTGTTTAAATTGTACTTTTGAATATTATAGAGATTGCATAGCATATACATTGAGTCATTTTATAAGAGCACATTAAAATGATTTTTTTGTTATTAATATATTTTTAAATATATGTCAATATTTTTTTTTTGTAAGTAGGACTAATTCTATTATGTATAAGGAAACTAGTACAATTCAGGCACAGTGTCAGCTGTGGAAGCCTGAACACTGTGTATTGATGTCAAGCTGATCAACGAGTGCTTAGACTGCCCATATCAGGAAACCAGTCCTTTTAAACAACAAAACTTAACCGCCCGCATGCGGGAAACCGGTTTGAAAAACTTAGAAACTGTGATAGCATAGAAATAAAAACAACTGTTTTTGGACCACTGTATGAGCTGGTCGTGCCAACAACAGAAAGTATCATAGACTATGAAACTGAAACAAAAAACCTGGAGCGCAGTGCTGAGGCTAGGCATGCGTCGGGGATGGAGGTTCTTCAATGATTCTGCAGCCGACATATTCTCCACTGTCCTCATCGCCAAAGTCGCCTGTGTCCATTCTTCCTCGGGTATCTTCCACTTTTTCCTGTTGCCCCTGAGGCTCGAGAGGAAAGGAGACCGGTACCGCCGCACCTAAGATTCCAGAAGCCGGAGAAAAGAGAGCGGAGGCCGAAGAAGGGGGAGGGTAGTTGGGAATTTCCTCCCTCAGAGTGACGGAGATGAGGGCCATGAGGACAGCATTGGAAGCAGTAGGATAAAATTTAAGTTCAGCATGTTGCGAGGATTGTCTGAAGGTTGGACGAAGAGGAGCTGGAGGGACAGCCTGTGAAGAAGTGCCACCATGAACAGGAGCCTGAGAGGGAGGGGGCGAGGTGGCAGCTCCAGGAGCTGAAGCCGAACCGCCAACACGACGACGCCCTCTACCTTTGCCACCGCGCGGAGGCAGAGCAGGGTTCGGTGCATCATCAGAAGGAAAATTGTTGGGAGGGGGCCGACTGTCACCTCGACTGAGGCCACGTCGGGCCCTCATTCTTTCACGGAGACGCGGCATAATCAAGCCAATACCACTGGGGCGAGCGGGTGCAGGAGGAAGAACAGAATGGTCCAGGGGAGGAGAATAAATGACAGCAGGAGGCGCAAGACTGAAAAGATCAGAAGAGGCGGGGGGAACAGGCGGGGGTTCACGACACTGGAGCGCACCACCTCTGAGTAGAGAATTAAAATAACAATGGGGGCTTTGAGAAAAATGAAAACCTGGACTCAGCTCGATGCAGGTCTGCAAGGAACATCGCCTCCCTGTCGATGTTTTCTCAGTAGCCTCAATCGAACCAGAGCTGCAAATGCCGAACAGCGGAGTAGGCGCACTCACCTCACCAGAGGCCTTAACAACATCATTCAACTGAGCCATCGGAAAATGGAACACCTCCATAACCTCCTTCAGATTTAGCCGACCAAGGCGGGTAGAAATCGCGCGAGCGAATTCATTAATAGCAGAGTTAATACGAATGCCGGGAGCCATGTGGGCTGCCCAGGCTCCGTCCATGGGGAAATGCGCGTGGCAGCGCTCCCCCGTCGTGATGTTAATCAGCCGGATCCGGCAAAATATATGTCAATATTATTTCATATTAAAATATTTTATTCATAATTGAAATTAGATATTTTATTCTATACAACATTAAAATATCGTATTTTAACAATTTCTTTCTATGTATCGATATATATGAAGTTGATATCACTATTAAAATATTTTTGAAAAGTGTTTGAAAAGTATAAGGTTTAAATATCTTACTGGCATAATTTTTTTAATTCTAATTACTATAAATTAAATTGTATTAAGTGATATAGATAAGTAATTAAACATGTATAACATATTATTATTATTATAGGTGACAGTGTTTTTTTATTTAGAAAATATTTTTATTTTATTTTAAGAAAGATACATGTCAATTCCAAGTTCACTATAGACATACTTACACATAACTTTCAAACTATATGATTTTTTATGTTAAGAAAAATGCATGTCAACTCCAAATTAAATATAGACATACTTACACATAACTTCACACAGAGCCTTAAGTATAAGGTTTAAACATCTTATTCACATATTTTTTTTTTATTTCTAATTACTTTAGATTAAATTATATCAAGTCATATATATATAACTGTTTTTTTATAAAAAAAAAAAAAAAAACATTTTTACTTTTAGGATACCTATCAACTCCAGGAACATACTTATATAGATCATCTTCACAGAAAACTATAGAATAACCTTCCAGGCTTAACAAACCTATCTCAATAATAGGTATTGAAAGTGGTGAAACATACCATAAAACTACTACACTGATTTACAAATGCATCAACTAACTGATGCGAAATACATATTATTCCAAATAACTTTATACTAAATTTTATTCTGCGCTGGAGTATTAAGAATCTGCAGTTGATCACGATATTCCACCGAATCTGCAAGAGCTAGAAAAATTAAGTAATCTGGAATCTAAAACAATGGCATGAAACATAGCCCGAAAGCTATTGATAACACCTCTTATTCAAAAGTAAGGAACCACAAACAGCCTCCTCTGTTTCAGCAACTAAAGCAAGGCCTAACATTGATGCACTTCCATTTCTGCTTCGGCAAAGGGCGTCCAATCTACAAATACGCCGAAAGTAATGAAATCCTGTAAAACCAAAATAATGCATAAGATTGCTTACACGTATCAACAATGATTCACAGTGAACGTTGTACGGTGGTTGTGTATAAGAAGAGGAAACTTACATTAATGACTGAACGTCTATGAAGAAACTGGAGATGGAGCCGAAGAGGGAGAAATTATTATATCTCCAAAACCAATTGTTGCAGGCAGCAGCAAATGATGTAACCTCGCTTATCATCCTACGGTCTCCGGTTCTGTGAGCCTGGCACAGGCGGGGCAAGTAGACACCTACAAAAATTATATATAAATCAATCAACCACGGCAGCTATAAATATATTCATAGTTGCAGGTATCTCTCATGTAGGATATGCACTAATTATACTATTTTATATCTCGTACAATATAGGATACATGAATATGATGCGGAAGATTGATTAGTACCTTCCCCAGCAGCAAGATTGAAGTAGAGGTCGATGATGTTGGGGCACTTGTTGTAGCACCGGGGAATGCATAACTTCTTTGTGAAGCCACCTTCTGCTAGAGAATCCGTGGACATCCCTACTGTCATCCTCTCCACCCCACAGGCATTCATGCATTCATCTGTTTCTATCAAATCTTTCAAATTCTCCGCGATAATCTCCGATGTCTGCACACCATCAATTACCCACAATTAATTAATTAGACCAACACCAACATAGTAGAAATTGGAAAGTTGGGCAAAGACAGTACTTCAAAGACAGTAATTATATATGTGAGATTAATTAATGGAGAATGATGTCAATTCACCTGGCATTCATACTGCACATTGCCATTCCTCAAGATGGACTTCTCAAGCACACAACGTGCTGCAGAAGACGACACAGAAAATGCGCAGACCTCCACGGGCAGCTTCTCGCATGCTATCCCACCTGATCATTAATCAATCGAACAGTAAGTAATCTATAAATTAAGAAGATTGTTAATTCCATGACTAATTACTATATGATCTGATGATAAGAAAATGATTAACCAGCCTAATTACAGATTCTCAATGGAAATGCCCAACATAACATAAAATGAAATCAGTTGTACATACCATAAACAACTTGCAGACTTATCAGTGAAATAAGGGCTGAGATTGCCAAAAGAAGCCTCCCCAAACCCATTTCTATATTGTTCTGAATCTTGGTTACCACTGCGTTTTCTCTGCTAAAATGAGGGCGTTAATTTGTATAATAACTATAAACTATGTTAATCTGATTTAGAGAAGAAATGGCAGAAAATAGAAAGGATAGTATTAGGAGATGCGTGAGTGATGCTTCTGCGCCTGTATGATCCCTTGTTCATTGCCCTCTATATATATAGTGGGTGGGTAACGAGTGGAGAGAAAACAAACAAGCAACTGCAATGAGACATTTTCCGCGTTGAGACGTTTTCAACGCCGAAGCCGCCTTGCAATATCGGGCGATACCCGGTGCAATTACAACCCGACTTTCCTGCAAATATTTTTAAATTAAATATGCGTGGCAATGCCAAAAAGAAAGTTTCTTGAATCACCTCCACAGAATGACGTACGGGCTTGCTGGACGAATTTACATTGTGTTTGGGTGGCGTGGGGAGTTGATTTCCATGGCGACAAGGCACGACTGTCAAATTTGAGTGGCAAACGGTAATGTACGATGATTGCGACATTTGTCACTTGACTTGGTAATATGGTATTAGTTTCAACTATAACGACGCAAAGTTGACGAATTCAGTTGTAGAGGCCCAACAAATCCACTGTTGGCCTTTTTTGGGGGGTGCTTTTTCGTGTAAATGTGGCGCGTAGAGGACTCGATGCCGATATCAGAGGAGATGGGGCGAGCTTTATTTCCTCTGCCATAGGCCCATAAATGCGCCTAGGCAGGAAATCCATGTTATTTCCTGTCTGCGCCTAGGCAGGAAATCCCCGCTATTTCCTGCCTAGGCGCATTTATGGGCCTATGGCAGAGGAAATAAGGCTCGCCGAGGAGATGGTGTGGAACGTGGAGCGGAATTTTCTCAATGTGTTTATATAAACGTGCTTGACTTGATTTACCAATTGGCGTATTCTATCAACTTTCAAAATTTTCAAAAAATTTAGCAAAATTTTGATAAAATTTGACAAAATTTTTTTATAAATTCAAATTACAATGATAAAATTTAAAAATAAATTTTAAATATAATAATGTTAAATCCATCTTTCCTATTAGAATTTTGATTCAAACATTCCTACTCCAAGATTTTGCAGGAGTTTTAGAATGATATATTCCTATATGCACAATGTTTCTCAAATTTGAAAGGAACTTTCACGGAATGTTAAAGCTTTATTTAATGATTAAAAGCTTTTAGAAATAAATTTCTCCTTTTCATTTTTTAAAAATTAATTCTAACGCTTTCCACATTAAATAAATTTTGAATTTTAACGTTACCCACATTAAATAAATTTTGACGGTTTCCACATTTTCTTACTGCATACGAAGAAGAGATGTCAATCACTTCACCGTATGAACGAGTCATCTCAATGACGGTATTTGCTAATACATTCATATTAACAAGATGAACACATATATATTTACTCACAATATTAATAAATTAATATATCTTTTAAAATAATTAAAATAGTGATTGATAGATGGCATTTGAAAAGAATTTATAATATATTTATTTTATCAAAATGGATATTTATAAAATATGGATTTTTTTTCAATTTTATAAAAAAAATTATATTTTTAATGACTATAAAGGTTTTTTGGATGTATCTTTGAAAAACCCAAAAAAATGAATTGTATAATTTAAATTTAAAGTCTTAGATGAATTGTATAATTTGAATTTAAAGTCTTAGATAAATAAATCATCTAAATGCTAGTTCTTTGAGTGATATAATGTTACCCATAAACTATGTAGTATTACAACATTGTCAATATTCTCTATTCTTCACTCATCTTTGAAAACTTACGATTTTTTACTCTTGAAATATGTTGAGCACTTGAGCTCCCTATGTGCCAACATGCTCAACAAATAAGACAAACAATTCATTTTGCATTTGTTGAAACAATACCCTTAAGGCCTTTTCAAGTTCAACTATCAAACATTCCTCTTTACTACAAGGCTATGCTTCACTACTACACCAAGGGCATTTTAAGACATTTGTTTTAGACAAAAGAAATCTTTTGTCTTAAAAAGTCACTTTTTATTTTAGTTAGTTTATATTAAAATTTAATATCAATTGAATTGTCTTAAATATAAAATTTAAGACAAAAATAGTGTGAGACAAAAATAATTTGAGACAAAATTTTCTATTTAAGACAAAAACAATTTGAGACAAAAATATTTAAGACAAAAAATTTAAGACAAAAGTATTTTAAGACAAAATTTTATATTTAAGACAAAAAGAATTTGAGACAAAAATATTTTAAGACAAAACTTTATATTTAAGACAAAAGCAGTTTGAGACAAATATATTTTAAGACAAAAGCAATTTGAGACAAAAATATTTTAAGACAAAATTTTAGATTTAAGACAAAAGCACTTTGAGACAAAAATATTTAAGACAGAACTTTATATTTAAGACAATGGCAACTTAAGACAATGACAATTAAGACGAAACTCATTTAAGATAGTTAGCAATTAAGACAAAATCATTAGCATTGGGAAGTTTGCATTGAAATATCATGAGTGGATAGTGGATAAAATTATATTTTTTATTTTTGAAAATCAACTTTCAAACCACATGAAATTTAATCATGTCATATTTATTTCTTTTATATTATATTTTTCTTTTTTCATTAAACCACATTCTAAAAATTTAATAAATAAATAGATAAAAAAATATTATTTTTAGGTTGGCAACTCAAGGGGATTTGAACTTTGAATCTCGTGTTTTAACCATAACTGCTCCAACACTAATATTCTTGGGCATATTATTTTTTTTCCTGCTAACCGCTCCAAATATAACAACCTCTAAGAACTAGTAGGGTCCAAGGAAAATAGCTACAAGTTCCCCAAATCCGATCTACATTTCATGGACAACCACATTTCCCCCAAATGTCCTCCACATATTTTCCTTGGTGTATTGGAGTTTGAAAAATAAATAGGATGCCACAAGTAATCCTAATCATAAGACTCAACTTTCATAATGACTAGGAGGCCTTAAAAATAAAAATAAAAACATCTTAATTTATGCCCAAAATTACTAAAATTTCCTATCCCAAATATGAAATTAGAAATTCTACAAAATTATAGGGCAACAAGGAAACCAACTTCCTCTTCCAAAAATCTCTTAGACCTTATGGAGGACAAATACAAATTTTGAAATAAATTGTTGAAATTATGCTCTTGCATCAATAGCTACCAATGTATCCTTGTAGGCCACCCCCTTTAAAAATAGTAATACCAATGTCCTTTACCAGCTAGAAGGAACTCCTTACATAATTCTCTCTTAGATCCCCTTAACCCATTGCAATGGTTGTCTTTGATGCCTACCTACTTGCAAGCACATTAAGAAGCAATGTAGCATATTGTTGGTTGAGGATTTTGATAAGTATGTGATTTTGTTGACATCTTGTGACTATCTCATATGTGAATATATAAAATCTTGCATGCATGTCGCCCTGACACTATAACATGACTTAGTATTGCCTATCATATCGTGTCACTCCCTCCTCGAGACACCTAGAACTCGCTAACACTCCCTGTCACACACTCTTATTCATTCATTTATGAATTTTGACCCAGTGCGCCTCTGTCATGTTTTCCTGGCACTCCCTAACACTCAGCACACATTGGCACACCTAGGCACTTGGAACAACTTTGTATGCTTCCCTAGCACTCTAACATGCCTTGGCACTTCCTAGAATACCGTGTCACTCCCTTCTTAGCACACCTAGAACTGGCTTATACTTCATTTCCATGCATTTTAAACTAGTGCCCCCTTGCGTTTCCTTGACACTTGGCCCTCACACTCCCTAGCATGTGTTCATGCCACACCCTGGCACCTGCCACATCTTGACATGCCTATCATGCCTTGGAACTGCCTAACATGTCTTAGTACTTCTAGGAATTCCTTGACACACCTTGGTATTCCTTATCTTTCATGTCGTCATAGATAACCTTGCTTCTTTTGTGACTTGGGAACCCAACCAAGTCATTGGAAAATCGATGTTGTGCCCAACCCAAAGTTTCCCTTTGTTTAAAACTACTTTATCCAACTGTTTATGTAACCATAGGCTTACCTCCTACAAGTCTTATTCTGACCTTGTCCTAACACACTTCATCCTTGAGACACTTGGAATTCGTTGACACTACTTGGCACACACTCTTATTCGTTCATTTCCATGCATTTTGACCTAGTTCTCCCTTGCAATGTCCTGGCACTCCCTAAGAGTCCTCAACATCCATTGACACTTTCTGGCATGTGTTAGCATGCCTTTCCATTCCTTGGCATGCATTGACACTCCTTAGTTATCATGCCCTCACAATTACCCTTACTTTTTTGGAACTTGGGAACCCAACCAAGTCTTGCCTTGAATATAACAACTTGACCAAGTTACGGTTACTACAACTAGATTGTTCCTTGTTCACCTAAGAAATGACTATAACCCCTCACCCATTTAACCCCCTAAATGCTAAACCCCTAACCCATTTAACCCCCTAAACCCTTAACCCATAACCCCTTAAACCCTAATTCCTGACCCCTAACCCATTTAACCCCCTAAACCCCTAAAACCCTAACTCATTTAACCCCCAAAACCTAACCCCTAACCCCTAAAATACTTAACTGCTAAATCCCCTAACCCCCTAAACCTCTTAACCCCTAACCCATTTAACCCCCTAAACCTCTAACCCCTTAACCTCTAACCCATTAACCCCTTAACCCCTAACCCCTAACCCCTAAAATCCTTAACTGCTAAATCCCCTAACCCCATAAACCTCTAAACCCCTAAACCCATTTAACCCCATAAACCCTAAACATCTAACCCTTAACCCCTAACCCCTTAAGCCCTAATTCCTTACCCCTAACCCATTTAACCCCCTAAAACCCTAACCCATTTATCCCCTAAAACCTAAACCTCTAAACCCTTAAACCCCTAAACCACTAACACCTAAACCCCTAATCCCTTAACCCCTAAACCCATAAACCGTTAACACTTAACCATTAACCCATTAACCCCTCAACCCTAACCCCTAAAATCCTTAACTGCTAAATCCACTAAGCCCTAAGCCCCTAATCCATAATCCCTTAACCACTAGCTCATTATTCACCTAACCCCTGACTGCGCCTAAATCCCCTAACACCTAAGCCCCCAATCCCTAATCCCTTAACCAATAACTCATTATCCCTCTAACCCCTAAATGCGCCTAAATCCCCTAACCCCTAAACCCCCAATCCATAATCCCTTAACCACTAACTCATTATTCCCCTAACCCCAATCCATAATCCCTTAAATACTAATTCTTTATGCCCCTAACCCTTAAGCCCCCAATCCCTAACCCCTTAACCACTAACGAGAATATACCACAGTGGGCATGCACAAGAGGAAGAACCAAAGAAATCAAATTCAATAAAGAAAGCACAACCACCACTCCAAACTCGCTTCTCTAAAACACATACAACTGCAATAAATCCCACTGAAGCTTACAAATTTATCAAGCCCTAATTAACTTACTAACAAATTCAACAAGCCAACATGCTATAATTTTTTGAGTCACCCCCAAATCAATTAGTAATTATTTCATGAATGTACATTTGTTTGTAGTTTTATTTAAAAGGTTGAAATTCTTTCAAGAGCGTATAGAATATATCCAAAAGTTAAAAAAATGGAAATTTTGCTTACCTCCACAAGGTATCATCACACCCGGGTAGGTGAAAACATACAAGTCTAAATCTTCTACCTCTAAGTCTCAATGGCACTTCAACATGTCAATAACATATTTGTAACAATGCTTAATGAGTTTTGTCTATTGGCTAAAGAGATGTACATCCATCCATCCAAAAATAAACATCTCAATCTATCCAACACCATAAATTGTGCTAAATAGTTCATCATGTTATTTCAAATATTATAATATTTTCTTATATAATTAGCTCACATATTGCTTGAATATTTGAGAGCCAAACTACCTTAGCACAATATACCAGAAAGATTTGTACTCTAAAAGACAAAAAAAGACAACAAACTAAAATAGGAACTTTAACTCTAATCCAGACACTTCATTCTTAGCAACATGATATATAATGAAGATGATATGTGGAAAAAAAGGCTTCATATATTGTTTATCACATGTCAAACCGAGTGAACAAACACATGCATAGAAAACATCAGAAACAGGGTTCATAGATCGACTTGTATTATATGGTTTCAAACCCTTCTTGTCTCCTTCAAGGGGGTTTCTGGAGGTCTTAAAAAAGACTTCCTTTTGCTAACCAAATGGAGTTTTTTCTTTCACACATGTATGACGTACTTTCCAAATCATATTGTAATAGATTCAGAAGGTGATATTGTTGGTATTAACTACACCTTATTTGGAGACATCATTTTTATTGTAGGGGTTGGTACCTTTCTATTGGATGTGGTTGGTGATGTGAAGACTACTCAACCTCTAGTAAAGATTCATACTAACTCTAACAAGCTTATGGATGCTTTTTTACAAAGGGAGACCCCTCTAAGCTTAACTCACTCTATTCTTTGTTTGTTCATGCTAATTATTGTTCTCAACTTTCCTTCTCCAAGGGGCTGAGACTATTTGCTTCATTTATTTTACATGGCCCGATGAAAGAAGAAGAATGGAGATTGTCTCCACATCTTTTCCATTTTGCTAAGTTACAAAAAAGAGTCAATTTCTATAGCCAATAGACTAATAGTCTCTCGATACACCTTTAGTGAGTTATGCATAGCTCTCACCTATCACTGTAGCTCAATGAAATGACATCTAATAGCTCCAAGACACCATTATAAATGGAGTAGTTGTGAAGTTGTTGTTAAATGATCACCTCCAAATGTTCAATTCTCATGAATTTTGGGGGAGGGGGGTCTTTTGGTGTATTGAGCGGGGCAAGGGGACATAAGGGTAGCATGGATGGGTAGAAGTGAGAGGTTCGAGCATGGTTTACTGAGATCTACAATCCTAACATTAGAGAATGAGAAGGAGCCTTAGGGCCTTATGGCATAGGGGCTAGGGAACCTATAGGTAAGGTAATGAGAGAAATCGATAGGGGAACCCCCAATAGTTGCGACAAGGGGATTAGGGGCCACATTATCACAACCCATATGCACTTAACCCATAACCAGTAAAGTCCCTATCCCTTTAACCCCGAATCCACAATTCCCTAATCCCTACACCCATAACTCATAACAAATTAACCCCTTGATCCCTTAAACCCAAAGCCATTAACCCCTTAACCCCTAACCACTAACTTAGAATCCTTGAACCCCATAAACCCTAATCCCATATCCTCTTAAATCTTGACCCTTAACCCATAACCCCTAACCCGTAAACTCATTAACCCCTAACCCCTTAACCTTCTGACACCTAAATAACATAACCCTTAGGCACTTAACCCCTAAATCCCCTGAAATGTAAGTATGTGATTTTTTTGACATCTTATGACTGTCCCATATGTGAATATATAAAATCATTTTTTTTGTACCAGTTTAAGGATTGATACCATCAAGTGTGTGTGCTAGCATGGATGGAACACTAACTGCATGTTGTATATATTGTAATGTAAATGAATAATCTCTTCTGGAAAATGCTCCACTCATAATTCCATTTCGCAAATGCTTGCACTTAGTAATCGTGGTCATATTTTAAGGTGCGATGTTATCGTAAGGGTAAACCTACCTATCCATCTCCTTAAACACACACATCACACATGTTGGCTTGATCTTGTGCTTGTTGTGGGGAAAATTTTGTTGCAGTGGAACCCCCAAATAAGATTTATTTGGGTTGACCTTGATTTTAATAGCTCTGAATGACTTCAAATTACCCTTGCCTTGACTACGCAATCCTCATTGGCATCTCCAATGGATGTGTGATGCATTGGATGGATAAACATAGTCACAACTGATAGTCACACTGCCCTTTCACCTATCTCTCCACTGAGTCTCCATTGGAACTCCCATGCAAGTAGTTAACTGTTGTCTCTGTTCAGTTGATTAATGAGTTATTATTTGTGAATTAATTTAACTAATTAATTCACTCCACTCCCACTAATGTATCAATCTGTTAGAAATAGACACAATTAGTTCAATTGAGTTTAACTCCAAGGATGTAGTTAAAATGAAACAAACTCCATGAACTACTTCACCAACTCCATCATAGCTTTTCCACTTGAGTCCTGACTTGAGTCCTCCATGCATGAACACTAGTAAACCCTAGGAATTGCGTAATTCCTTCAGCTAGCTGTTCTACCACACTTTTTAACTAAAATTAAGTGCTCCAAGAGAATAAGTTGTTATTTAGGGTCTAATTATTATTAAGAGCTAATAATAATCGACACTTCTATTTTTAGATCAACGATCTATAAATAGACTTCACCCAATATGTCTAAAAATAGAAATCCATCTATTTTTCCAACTTGACCAGCCATCCACAAATAGAATCCTGCAACTTCTGAAATATGGTCTCCATATCTAAAAATAGACATAGTATAAAAATAGATTTGTGCCAAAAATAGCTTGCGAGCCCACTTAGTGAAGGCGACTCTTTTCACTAAGCTCATCATCTTGTTGAATCCCAACACCTAGAACTCACTAACACTCCCTTCCACACACTCTTATTCATTCATTTATTAATTTTGACCTAGTGCTATGTTATGTTTTCCTGGCACTCCCTAACACTCCTTAGCACGCATTGACACACCTTGGCACTTGGAACATCTTTGTATGCTTCCCTAGCACTCTAACATGCCTTGCCAGTTCCTAGAATACTATGTCACTCCCTTATTAGCACACCTGGAACTGGCTGATACTTCATTTCCATGAATTTTAAACTAGTGCTCCTTTGTGTTTCCTTGACACTTGGCCCTCACACTCCCTAGCATGTATTCATGCCACACCCTAGCACCTGCCACATCTTGGCATGCTTATCATGCCTTGGAACTTCCTCACATGTGTTAGTACTTCTAGAAATTCCCTGACACACCTTGGTATTCCTTAGCTTTCATGTCGTCATAGATAACCTTAATTTTTTTGCGATTTGGGAACCCAACCAAGTCATTGGAAAATAAATGTTGTGCCCAACCCAAACTACTTTGTGCAACCCTTTATGTAACCATAGGCTTACCTCCTACAAGTCTTATTCCGGCCTTCCCCTAACACACTTTATACTTGAGACACTTGGATTTCATTGACACTACCTGGCACACACTCTTATTCGTTCATTTCCATGCATTTTGAACTAGTTCTCCCTTGCAATGTCCTCGCACTCCCCAACACTCCTCAACATCCATTGACAGTTTCTAGCATGTGTTAGCATGCCTTTTCATTTCTTGGCACACACTGACACTCCTTAGTTCTCATGCCCTCACAATTACCCTTACTTTTTTGGAACTTGGGAACCCAACCAATTCTTGCCTTGACTATAACAACTTGACCAAGTTATGGTTACTACAACTATATTATGCCTTTTTCACCTAATAAATGGCTATGAATCCTCACCCATTTAACCCCCTAAACCCTAAACCCCTAACCCATTAATTAACCCCCTAAACCCTAAACCTCTAAACCTTTAACCCTTAGCCCCTTAAACCCTAATTCCCGACCCTAACCCATTTAACCCCTTAAATCCCTAAAAACCTAACCCATTTAACCCCCAAAACCTAACCCGTTTAACCCCTAACCGCTAAAATCCTTAACTGCTAAATCCCCTAACCCCCTAAACCTCTAAACCCCTAACCCATTTAACCCCCTAAACATCTAACCCCTTAACCCCTAACCCCTAAAATCCTTAACTCCTAAACCCCCTAACCCCCTAAACCTCTAAACCCCTAAACCCATTTAACCCCGTAAACCCTAAACGTCTAAGCCTTAACCCCTTAAGACCTAATTCATACCATGTTACTCCCTCCACGAGACACCTAGAACTCGCTAATGCTCCCTGTCACACACTCTTATTCATTCATTTATGCATTTTGACCTAGTGCTCTGTTATGTTTTCCTGGCACTCCCTAACACTCCTTAGCACACATTGGCACACCTTGGCACTTGGAACATCTTTGTATGCTTCCCTAACACTCTAACATGCCTTGGCACTTCTTAGATAGCCTTACATTTTTTGCGACTGGGGAACCCAACCAAGTCATTGGAAAATCAATGTTGTGCCCAACCCAAAGTTTCCCTTTGTCTGAAACTACTTTTTCCCCCTAAACCCTAAACCCTTAAACCCCTAACCCATTTAACCCTAAACCCTAACCCATTTTTCCCCGTAAACCCTAAACCCCTAACCCATTTAACCCCCTAAACCCTAAACCTCTAAACCTTTAACCCCTAACCCCTTAAACCCTATTTCCCGACCCTAACCCATTTAACCCCCAAAACCTAACCCCTTTAAACCCTAACCGCTAAAATCCTTAACTGCTAAATCCCATAACCCCCTAAACCTCTAAACCCCTAACCCATTTAACCCCCTAAACATATAACCCCTTAACCTTTAACCCCTTAACCCCTTAACCCCTAACCCCTAAAATACTTAACTGCTAAACCCCCTAACCCCCCAAACCTCTAAACCCCTAAACCCATTTAACCTCGTAAACCCTAAATGTCTAACCCTTATCCCCTTAAGCCCTAATTCATACCATGTTACTCCCTCCTCGAGACACCTAGAACTCGCTAACGCTCCCTGTCACACACTCTTATTCATTCATTTATGCATTTTGACCTAGTGTACACACTCTTATTCATTCATTTCCATGCATTTTGACCTATTTCTCCCTTGCGATGTCCTGGCACTCCCTAACACTCCTCAACATCCATTGACACTTTCTGGCATGTGTTAGCATGCCTTTTCAATCCTTGGCATGCACTAACACTCCTTAGTTATCATTCCCTCACAATTACCCTTACCTTTTTTGGGACTTGGGAACCCAACTAAGTCTTGCCTTGACTATAACAACTTGACCAAGTTACAGTTACTACAACTAGATTGTGCCATGTTCATCTAATAAATGACTATAATCCCTAACCCATTTAACCCCCTAAACCCCTAAACCCCTAACCAATTTAACCCCCTAAACCCTAAACCTCTAAACCCTTAACCCCTAACCCCTTAAACCCTAATTCCCGACCCCTAACCCATTTAACCCCTAAACCCCTAAAACCCTAACCCATTTAACCACCAAAACCCTAACCCCTAAAATCCTTAACTTCTAAATCCCCTAACCCCCTAAACCTTTAAATGCCTAACCCATTTAACCCCTAAAACTATAACCCCCTAAACTTGTAACCCCTTAACCCCCAACCCCTAAAATCCTTAACTGCTAAATCCCCCAACCCCCTAAACCTCTAAAACCCTAAACCCATTTAACCCATAAACCCTAGACCATTCAACTCAACATAGCTCACAGTGGCGGCTTTCAGCTCAACACCTTCCCCTCCAAGTACCTCAGAGTTCCCCTGACTAATAAACCCCTAGCCAAAGCCAACCGGGAATCTTTGGTCACCAAATTGAAAAAAAAAATGATTTCCAATTGGACTTTCAGGTCCTTAAATATCCTGGGCACATTAGTCTTGGTCTGCTTAGTCCTGCAAGACATTCCTCAATACCAGTACTCGATCATTGCTGCTCCAAAATCTATTTCAAACCAAATAAAAACCATTCAAAGAGACTTCTTATGGAAAGACAAAGAGAATAAGGGAAAATGGGCCCTAGTAGCCTAGGGAAAAATCTGCATACCTAAAAAAGATGGGGGGCTTGGTCTCAGAGACCCAGACTTGTTGGGAAAATTTAAGGGCGCCAAAACCTGGTGGAGATGGATCACCAGCCCCAACACCTCTTGGGCAGCACTCTGGAAGGAAAAATATGCCCCATATCACAACCTGAAGTCTCTAATCAGGCTCTCTGGAAACGTCAAAGGTTCCTCGGTCTGGAACCAAGCTTGGGAGAATAGAGGAATGGTCCAAAACCAGAGTGCTGACAGTGTTAGCTCTGCAGCTGAACTTTACATCCATCGATTATGATGTCACTTGATATTGAAGGAAACTGGGGCAGCGACATGCTATTAATCAATGCGATGGTACATGCACCTATTGAGGCAAAGAGTCATGGCCCACCTAACTAAATTTGTGACCCAACCAACTAGAAACGACCTTTCCAACATCCTAGCCCTAGGGAACCTCCCCAAATTCCCTAACCCTCTGTGCCCAAGCCCTAATTTCCACCCATAGTGTTTTCAAACCATGTGCTCAGATCGTCAAGTAGCTATCACCTCTCTTATCCTCCTTAGAAAATCCTTAGTATCCAAACTCTTTCAACTTTATTCCTCTCCTCTCTCCCCAAAACTTCAACAAACCCAAACAATAAGAATTAATACATGATAAATAATCAAATGATTTTAGTTATTTAATCAAAGTAAAAGAGTCATGAGAGGGCCAAAATTAATTTAATATTAAATTATTCATAAGGCTATAGTTAAAAAAATTATCAAGCCTAATCAATATTAATGCTAACCATAAGCTTAATCATTAATCAATGTTTTAGCATAATAAACCATGGAATACTAACATATCCATTTGAGTTATGTATATGTAGATAACATACACATACCTTGTATGTATGGTAATAATACCAACAAGAAATTACCAAGCAATCAATCTTCTAGTAGGTAGGATAATAACTAATCATAACATAAAATGGTTGGGGAGTGGGTGTTACAAAGGGCTCCCTTATATTTATCATATATATCTTATATATTATTAATATGTGTCTATTACTTAGTAAATGAACTATTGTTCATTTCATTTTTCAAAGAATATTTTCCCTCACTCACCAATGTATTAAACGTTGTAAGGGAGGCTGGTACATTTTCAATACCATAGATTTATTCCCTTTCTTTGTCTTCAAATGGAACACAATAGTAACTAGAACTAAAATACCAACTAGTAACCCTAAAAGAATCAATAAGATTTTGTATCACGAGCTCTATGAACTCTTTTGCAAGAGAATTTACCAATTGAATTAATCCTTATTGCTACTAGCTCTTAACTAAACCTTTGACACTTTATTATTAAAAACATTGAAATAAAAAACATGTATAATTAGTGGTTGATATATTCCAATTTATCAAATAACTTAACAATCACAATATCAATTAGTTAATAAGGGAAAAATTTATCAATGACACGAGGACAAATATTATTGAAGTAGCTTAGTTCTATGGTGTGCATGGAAATTTTTGTATACCTCAATGAATTTTATTTTTCCATTTTGTCCAATAGGTTCCTTTCTTGAGAAACATATCAAACACTAAGATTTATTAATGACTTATAAATATTTAAATCTCCATAGTGGAATGATATGTGTTCATATTGGAATTGCAATCCACTCGTTCTACCTATTAGGATTAGTAAAGACACTTCAATAAATTTAATATATCATTTCAAATTACATAAGTGACACCATATAAAGATAAAAAATTAAATTGAGGTTGGCTATTGTCATATTTGCATTGAAATTATACATTTATTTTTTGGTTAAGTCGAGCTAGTTTAGAGAAAGAAATCTACTTTTATTACGAAAAAGGGGAAAACCAGAAGTTAATTTTTTTTGCAAGGAAATTTCAAATACATTATCATATTAGTTTAGTGGTTGTCATTTATTAATATGAGTATGAAATTGAGGAAAGGAAATGACGTCCAAACGAGAGACCATGAAATTAACAAACCTTGGACTTAGTGTGAGATGTATGCCTTCTACCCTCATTTCCTTAGGAGTTTCTCCTATGATATGATGAAACATGTATCCCAACATAGACTAAACTAAATTAACACCCAATTTTGCAATAGTGTAGATATTACATCTTGTACCAAATGGAAGTAGTCCATAGTCATGGGCATCCATATCAACATTTTCTTCAATAAATATCTTAGGCCTGAAGGTAAATGGGTTCTTCCTTTGATTAACTATAAAGGGAATAAGTTGTTTGCATAATACACATGAAGCTCCAAACTTATTTATTAAAACATATTTTTATGTGCAAGTGATAGATTTGATTTGTACAATTTTTATATGTGTGGTTGCATGTTTTGGGCACATTGTTGGAGGTTTTATCTCTAAGATTGTGGATGACAAAGGAAACAAGGGGGTTATAAAGGTACAATTTCTTTATTGGAGAAGATTAAGGTTGCAAGTTCCTTCCCTACATTTTAATTTTTTTTTTATATTCTTACCTTCAAGATTAATACATTAGATACTAGATCTCTAGCACGGTTCTTTGCTTTTGTAATCTAATATTTGGTAAGAACCACCATAAACATTTCCTTATGCTCTAAGATCATTAAAGTGACTTGGTTTGTTAAACTGTTCAGGTGTGAATAAATTTAACTTAAAATTGCGGAATTATGGAAAAATTTTAATATTTAAAATCATTGTGGGTTGATAGATTGGGTTCAAAACCAAGGGTTATCGGCTATATTTGTATCGAAATCTCTCACAACTATTTTACAACTCAAAACTATAGGCCTGCCAGCCTATTAACACATTATGTTAAATTGTACACAGTTGCAAGCCATATAAAACTTGACACGGTGGCCAATCGTTGTTGGTATTGAAATATTTTAATATTATAATGTTGATTACAATCGCCCTCTTTCCAAGCAAATCCAAAACACATTATTACATGGCAGAGGCTTATAATTATAGTTATCAGGTCTTATCAGGTATATCTCAGTATTAAAAATTTGATTCGGAGAAAAATCAGGGTATGTTCGGAATCCGGAACTTAATCGGCCATTACCTTTGTCAACATGAAGTATCAGGTATATCTCACTATTAAAAATGTGATTCAGAACAAAATCAGGGTATGTTTGGAATCCAAAACTTAATCGGCCATTACCTTTGTCAACATGAAGTATTCATGAGGGCGTGTCGATCATTTGTTGATTTCGTCCTGAGTAATTTCGTGCTTCTGAAAGCTTCTGAAAGCTTTCCCTCCCAAATGAAGCCGTCCACATCGCAAAATCCTATGTGGCCGCACAAGACATCCCATACAGCGTTCACAAAGCGGTTAATCTTGCATGTCGGCATAGCAGCGATCAACCTTGGTTTTAAGGGGTTGCGATGGAGAAGCATGGAGCTGTGATTCTTTCATGGAGAGCGGGAAATATTATTTGGCGCCAAATTTTCAGCGAAAGGGTACAACGTAGTTGCTTCAATGTTTAGTTTGGAGTTAGGGTTTATATAACTGGGTTAGCATCTGATCAACAAGCACAGGTTCACAAGTTGGAGAAATTCCATAATTTTCTGGAAGCCCTGGATCAAGGTATTTAAGCTTCTTTGCTGCTTTCCTTCCTTGCTTCTGAAACGCTTCTGTGTCTATATACTCATTTTGGTTCTTAGCTAATTTTGCATGTTGTACATACTCATGTCATATATTTATGAAAATTTCACTATTTTCAGATTGTGGTTATAAATTTTTCACAAAAACTGCCCTCTAATCCCTGTATCTTAAGCTACCAAAAGGCATAAATATTGCATTGAAGCACAATTTAATTGTCTTGTTTTTTGAAAGTCCAGTTCAGTAGGTAGTGAAGCAATAATGCAATAGGAACAGTGTAATGCATTGAATGCAGCAATAAATTTCATCAAAGCTCCTGTCCTCTGTATTATGGGTTCTGTGAAGCAGGCTGTGGCATAGCATGCCTTGCAATGTTACCCAGCAATGGGATGTCAATATTCTTAGGCCATCTCACATCTGGCAAGTTTGACTTACAAGCACCACAGAATCAAATTCAGAGCCAACCTAACTTAGCTCAATAGCTGGACAAGATAAATTTGAGTCAGTGGTACACTGAATTACTTAGCCATATTTTCTACTATTGGTTAGACCCGCCATAGAGATTGTTAACTGTTTCAAGATGGCGTTAGGCAATCTGAAATCAATTAAACTGATGCTAGCTCTAGGTGTTTCAAATCGTTCACTTCTCTAATGTTAATACAATCATTGATCTAGGATGTACTGCACTGAAGGGCACTGCCCCATTGAGAGGTTAATTGTTTGAACACTCTCATAACAACCAGATTCCTACATATTCACAGAATCTGTAATTGAAATAAATGTACTTGTTTTATTTTTTATGAATCTAATTATTTTATAAAATATATCTTGTTTGAGTCATATTAGCCTTTAGTAGCGTTTGAATTTCAACCTTTGAACATAAAAACCATCACAATCTAAGCCATCATGTTTTTATGTAAAGAAGTGAGAAACACTCTCCGGCATAGATAGAAGAAATTTTAGATTTCAGAAATTATAATTATTGTGGGATCTTTGTTTTTCAGAGCACCAAAGTTTAATGGAATGATATACTTACCAGTAAGACTTTATTATCAGAATTATCGCCAAAAGTCATTCTCAATATTTTTCTATGATATTTGAGCCTGAAAAACCTAAAATCCACACAAGCCAACTGATCTCCCAGACATAGGTTACCACCATAAAATTTGAGCAGCAAAATATATAACATCGATAACAACTCCAACTATCAGAATACATGGAAAATTTAATGGACATAACGATCCACATCTTCATATCTAACAGCTAGCTCCCTATCATTAATGGGTATGTAGGGGGCTGTCATGAAAGGGTAGATATATAACAGCTGAGGGTGCCTATCCTGTAAAGGATATGAAGCTCAGTGGTAGAACAACCAACTTTCGAAGGGCAGATCATATTTAAACTATAGTAATATTTGGACAGATTTATGGGATAGGGGTAGATATTTAACAGTTAAGAGGGCCTGCCATGAAAATGGTATGTAGGTCAGTGTTGGAACAACTCACAGTCCTAGGGAATATAACATTTAAACCATAAAATTTTATGACAGATTTGTTGGGATGAGGTAGATGTATAACAATTACAGGTGCTTTTTTCTATGAAAAAGGGTATGCAGAACAACTCACTGTCAGAGGAAAAATATTTAAACCATAATACCCTTTTGACAGATTTGCTAGGAAGTTTAGAAATATGCAGCTTCATTCCGAAGGCCTTATATATCTTTTCTTCATTTAAAACACAAGGTATTGCCAATTTTTTTTTGAAATTTTCCTTTTTGAACACCTTATAGATATTTTCCACATCTAAAACAAAGGGTATTGGCCATTTTTTTGGTATTCTCACTCATGCTTAAACATGTCTTTTTATAGGATCTGAATATGGGTCTCACCCATTAGAGCACGAGTCTCTCCAGTTAAGGTTGCAGGGTGATGTGCGATGTCACATTAGTTTCAGTATAAGTATTCCATCAGGATTTCAACTGGGAAATTATGTAAAATTAGAGGTCTTAACCGATCTATCAGCCCCATAAAGTGAAAAAATATTTCATTTTTCAATTGTCAAATTTACATCCTCTGATAGCGAACAACATCCAAAAGCCCTGCAACTGCTACTTCTGCATCTTCTGGGCCACAACCAAGGATATTCCATGTGTTTCTGATGTAGAACTCTGCAGCCATGGAGCTATATTTGAGCTTTTTTTCTTTTCATAGACTTATGAATTACCTATTAAAGAGGCAACTACATCCACGAAATTGTTCCATATTGTCAACAGTGACAAACCCAAGATTTGTATGACATTCCACAGGAATGCCCTAAAAAGCTCTGCAAAGGCATTGAGGGCAATGTGCAGGTAAACCAAAATTCATAAAACAAAGCAGCCAAGGAGCCCACTAAAACACTGAAGGAATCCAGAATCAACCTCATACATCCAAATGTCGATTTAACAATTAAATCTGTGACATACCCAATAAGATAATCCAAAATTATTGTAAACCCCTGCATTACATTTTCCAGAACAACAAGAATTATTTCTCCAGGGGTCTTCAATGTATTAATTAATGCCACTGTTACCACAGCTATGGCCCTAAACAGAGCAAATGATAAAATGTCTACTATGAACACAACGATATTTGATAGAACAAACATTTTTACAGTTGGATTAGCCGTCATACCTATTCTGATCAGAATGTTGTTCTCCCATTTTTATTCTATTATTCCTATGCTGTTTCTGCCATTGTTGTAAAGATACATGAGAATATCAATGTGAACATGGAGATTTACATTGTATATATACTCCATAGATTTTGTGTGTTGGGTTTGGGTTGACAAAACTTAGTTTGTATTTAACGTCAACTCTCCATTTGAGTGATAGCCCGCCGACCTGGCTGATCAGATCGGTGCTACCGTGGCAGGGCCGACATGCAAACTACCAGAATGAGTGAGACCTTGTCAATGATGTGGTGAGAATTGATGATAACGTGGAGCCCAGGCATGGATGACCCAAAACACATAAGTAAAAAACTCATCTGCCAATAGGGATTCAATCCATCAAACGTAAGGAATTGTTGAGTAGCAAAATATATAACATATTCATATCTAACAGCTAGCTCCCTATCATTAATGGGTATGTAGGGGGCTGTCATGAAAGGGTAGATATATAACAGATGAGGGTGCCTATCATGTAAAGGATATGAAGCTCAGTGGTAGAACAACCAACTTTCGAAGGGCAGATCGTATTTAAACTATAGTAATCTTTGGACAGATTTCTGGGATAGGGGTAGATATTTAACAGTTAAGAGGGCCTGCCATGAAAATGGTATGTAGGTCAGTGTTGGAACAATTCACAGTCCTAGGGAATATAACATTTAAACCATAAAATTTTATGACAGATTTATTGGGATGAGGTAGATGTATAACAGTTACAGGTGCTTTTTTCTATGAAAAAGGGTATGCAGAACAACTCACTGTCAAAGGAAAAATATTTAAACCATAATACCCTTTTGACAGATTTGCTAGGAAGTTTAGAAATATACAGCTTCATTCCGAAGGCCTTATATATCTTTTCTTCATCTAAAACACAAGGTATTGGCAATTTTTTTTTGATATTTTCCGTTCTGAACACCTTATAGATATTTTCCACATCTAAAACACAGGGTATTGGCCATTTTTTTGGTATTCTCACTCATGCTTAAACATGTCTTTTTATAGGATCTGAATATGGGTCTCACCCATTAGAGCACGGGTCTCTCCAGTTAAGGTTACAGGGTGATGTGCGATGTCACATTACTTTCAGTATATGTATTCCATCAGGATTTCAACTGGGCAATTATGTAAAATTAGAGGTCTTAACCGATCTATCAGCCCCATAAAGTCAAAAAATATTTCATTTTTCAATTGTCAAATTTACATCTTCTGACAGTGAACAACATCCAAAAGCCCTGCAACTGCTACTTCTGCATCTTCTGGGCCACAACCAAGGATATTCCATGTATTGCTGATGCAAAAATCTATAGCCATGGAGCTATATTTGAGCTTTTTTTCTTTTCATAGACTTATGAATTACCTATTAAAGAGGCAACTGCATCCACGAAATTGTTCCATATGGTCAACAGTGACAAACCCAAGATTTGTATGACATTCCACAGGAATGCCCTAACAAGCTCTGCAAAGGCATTGAGGGCAATGTGCAGGTAAACCAAAATTTATAAAACACAGCAGCCAGGGAGCCCACTAAAACACTGAAGGCATCTAGAATCAACCTCATACATCCAAATGCTGATTTAACAATTAAATCTGTGACATACCCAATAAGATAATCCAAAATTATTGTAAACCCCTGCATTACATTTTCCAGAACAGCAAGAATTATTGCTCCAGGGGCCTTCAATGTATTAATTAATGCCACTGTTACCACAGCTATGGCCCTAAACAGAGAAAATGATAAAATGTCTACAATGAACACAACGCTATTTGATAGAACAAACATTTTTACAGTTGGATTAGTCGTCATACCTATTCTGATCAGAATGTTGTTCTCCCATTTTTATTCTATTATTCCTATGATGTTTCTGCCATTGTTGTAAAGATACCTGAGAATATCAATGTGAACATGGAGATTTACATTGTATATATATTCCATAGATTTTGTGTGTTGGGTTGGGGTTGACAAAACTTAGTTTGTATTTAACGTCAACTCTCCATTTGAGTGATATCTGGCCGACCTGGCTGATCAGATCGGTACTACCATGGCAGGGCCGGCAAGCAAACTACCAGAATGAGTGAGACCTTGTCAATGATGTGGTGAGAATTGATGATAACGTGGAGTCCAGGCATGGATGACCCAAAACACATAAGTAAAAAACTCATCTGCCAATAGGGATTCAATCCATCAAACGTAAGGAATTGTTGAGCAGCAAAGTATATAACATCGATAACAACTCCAACTATCATAATACATGGAAAATTTAATGAACATAACAGTCCACATCTTCATATCTAACAGCTAGCTCCATATCATTAATGAGTATGTAGGGGGCTATCATGAAAGGGTAGATTTATAAAAGCTGAGGGTGCCTATCATGTAAAGGATATGAAGCTCAGTGGTAGAACAACCAACTTTCGAAGTGCAGATCGTATTTAAACTATAGTAATCTTTGGACATATTTCTGGGATAGGGGTAGATATTTAACAGTTAAGAGGGCCTGCCATGAAAATGGTATGTACGTCATTATATGCACTTTACACAACATTTATGAGTAATAAAATACCCTTACATGGTATTAGAGCGTCTTCCACCATGGCTACGAGCAGCTGATAAGAGGTTCCAGTTTTTAATACTATGCATCTAAGACCTGAAATAGATCAAGTCAATCTTCATGGTTTGTTCTTGCTCTCTGATATAAGGGATGATGATCGTCTTAGTATTGGCATGAAACACAAAATCCTTTATAAATGGGTGTCAGATCAAGCACCTTAGTGTCATATTTGTGCACATACTTAAAACCATGCTGCTGACTTCCAATGAATATCTATTGAGGAAAGCCATAAATCATGATATCATGCCACCAACAATGCAGTTTGAATCCGATCAAATAGTGATAAGATAAATAAGACTTCTGCCAATTTACTGTGTAGTGTTGCATCCACTAGCTTTGAGTCTTTAAGAATCGATAACTTCATATCCATTTCAATAGGAGTTGTTCCAGATTTATCAGCAATGTCAAATATGTTTGAAATTTCAATATCTTCCTTACATACTTAGCTTGGAAAATCTAAATACATTGGAACTATCATTTCAAAAGATTTATGCAGGAAGCTCATCTTTTATCACTTCCATCATTCTTGGAAGTTGGATTCACTGAAATGATGCCATTAACATATAATATGCAATCAATATTTCATCCTTCACTTTGCTTTTGACAATCTCACAGGTTTCCAAAACAATTATCCTTAGCTGGTCATCAATGCTTACATACAAGGCTCTATGAGCCTGCCTCTGTCCATATGAGCTATAATGCATATACATTTCCTCTGCAAAGCTTGTATTCTAGAAGGCACTTTTGACATCCACTTAATAAATCTCACACCTATGCCTAACTAATTGTATTCATCTAACAAGTGCAGAGTTTCTTCAATGTCTACACAGGCTCCCAAGTCTGATTTATCTGTATTTCGGTATAATCCTCTGGAATTTCTTTCTGCAACTCTTGCTTTATGTTCGCTTCTTCAAATGAGTTAGAATCGTGTGAGTCAATACTCAAAAGAAACACTTACTGGATACACAGTTCACTGTTGTAGGCTAATTGACTTCCAGACTTCTTCACTAGTTGTAGGTAGTTCTTGGAACTTTGAATCCATAATCATTCTTTGTGTAGATATGACTTTGGAAATCTCTTGAAATTTTGTCTGATTAAAGACATAATCTGTCATCAACTTTCTTCCATCAATGTCTGTAACCCAATCAACATCATTATAGCTATTTTTTTTCTGATAATTTTCAGTTTTGGTGGAGAAAAATTGATATAGGTTTGTTGTCCTTCATTCAAAATTGTTTGAAGACAATGCTTTGATAATTATAATTATGCATATCTCTAGTCATTATAATGTCATAGTAATAATGCAACTCACCTAGATCCTTCATCTCAAAACAAAATAACATTTGATTTTTGGTTGTTGGAAAACATTATGTGGCTCTCTATGAATATTAGGCCATCAAATCACAATGTAACTACAATAATTTGATTTGTATAAGCCTAATGAGGTGACTCAGAAATGCCTTAGGTCTCATCACGAGTCCCATTTCCCATTGAAGAGCACTTATTATTCATTGTCTGCCTGCATTTTTTGAATTTACAATAAAAAACAAAATAGTAAAAGTTTTTTTGGTATACACGTTGTCATATATTTCAACAATTATTTATGTAATGATCCTAACTAACGTCCACACATTTTTCTTTGCATATTTTTGTTGCATTACTTTCTTGGAATATATACAAATGGCAGACCAGGTATTTATTGTGTTTTTTGTATTTGTAGTATTTATGTTGTTGATTTAGTTAGAGACTGGTTTTATTTTTAGAAATAACTCTAAAACGATACTTCAAAAGTTTGTTTGTGACTAGTTAGAGGCTTGTTGGAACACTTTGAGAGACTTTCCTCAAAGTGTTGGACAGATTTTCAGTGCTCACTCAACACTAAAAAATTAAATATTCATAGATTCACTCCCTAGGTTTATTCATTGGTCATGTTATCTCGAAAAATAATTAATAATCAAGTTAAAAGTTGCAGTCTTATCGAGCATAGTACATGGTGCATTCAGGAAAATAACACATCATCATCTGAATATTCAGATGAACGGGCAACAAGACCTATTCCAGGGACAGATGAATACTTCAATGAAATGATATATTGTAGTTGCAAAATGTGCCAAAATAGGAAACTAAAGAAGCGAAGGCTAGTTGGTATCCATAGATTGGACCATGGAGTTTATATAGAAGAGGTATACTATAATTAACAATTTTTTTTTCTTATAATAAATAAATATGCACATTATTTAATACATTATTATTGATCATTTGAATTGATTTTTTTTTGATGAAAAGTCGCTTCCGGTTCCCAATATTCCTGAAGAACCTATGGATTATATTGATAGTAGCGACTGTCAAGATGAAGGACAAAACACATTTATGGATGAAACCACTTCACAGATAAATGAGGCTGGTGTCAATGAATTTATCCAGGACTTCTACACATCTTTTGAAGAAGTTATTGATTCACCCCTCGCTCAATTGGCTAGGACGCCTCTTTTTGAAAATGCTAAATCTTCTATATTGGCGACACTTATGTTGTTGTTGAACTTGAAGGTTACACATGGATTGAAAAACACATGCTTTACTAATATATTAAGGTTGGTTTTGATATTCCTATAAATTAATGCTCTAGATGTCTTAAAAGTTTTGAATATTGTGTATACTTATAAAAATAATTATTTGTACTATGTAGACTTTTGGAAAACAAAATACTTCCAAAGGACAATAAGTTGCCTCATTCTCATAGAGAATTATCTTAAATAATGAAAGACATTGGAATGGAGTACAAGACATATGATGCATGTCCAAATGACCATATATTGTACTATGGAGAGAATGCAAATTTACAACAATGCCCAGTGTGTCACACAAATAGATACCGTCAAGATCAAGTATCCAAGAAGGTTCCTTATAAAGTACTATGACACATTCCACTAAAGCCAAGGTTTGAGAGAATGTTCAAGTGCAAGGAGTTGGAAAAATATATGGACTATCATGCACAAGGGAGAAGCCAAGATGGTGTCATGCGTATGGTTGCGGATAGTAAATATTGGAAAGATATTGAGGAAAAATGGCCACATTTAAGAAATGAGCCAAGGAATGCAAGAATTTCTCTAGCAATGGATGGTGTCAATCCTTTTGGAGATCTTAGAAAAACGTATTCTATTTGGCCAGTGTTAATTATAAACAACAATCTTCCCCCTTGGATGGCAATGAAAAAGGAACATGCAATGTTAACTCTTATCATACCAGGTACTAGAACATGTGAATGCAATGCTCTCTTGAATTTTATATAAAAATATTTCAATTCAGTTAATCCTAATAAAGAACACTTTGTTTACTTAGGAAAATATCAAGTAAAGGATATGGATGTATACATGGAGCACCTCATTGAAGAGCTTCATGAATTATGGGATGGTGTAAATATGTATGATGTATCAAGACCTGTCAATGTTAGAAACTTCCTCTTTCATGCGATTCTTATCTGGACCATTCATGATTCCCCCGGGCTCTCTATTTGTTATGGTAATATTTGTTGTTGTAATGTATTATAAATTACATTTATAATTATTGTCTTCATTTTAGTATTTACTAAATTTGGTTTACAATCTTATTTTAGGGCTACAAACAAAGGGGAAACATGGCTGTCCATCATGTGGGCCAAAATTGTTGCATAGGCAATCAAAGGATCTCAATAAAACTGTATATGATGAGTATAGACAATTCTTACCACAAAATCATCACTATCGAGTGGGTGATAAACATAAGTTTAATGGAAAGGAAGTTGAAATGAGGAAGCCAATAAAGATGAACCCTGCTAGGTGGAAAGCAATGTATGAAAAAAAATAAGGGATAGGTTTTCCCCCAGGAATGAAAAGACTCTCTATTTTCTACAAATTAGAATATTATGAGAACTTGCCAATAGCCCACCTATTGGATACTATGCACATCGGGAAAAATGTGGCAGATTTCTTGTGGAAACATCTAAATGGAACTAACATTGAAGCACAAATAAAGTTAAGAAAGGACCTTCGAGTTGCCAATATCATGCCAAACATGTGGTTACATGAAGACAACTCATATGTTCATGCTCCATGGATTTTTACATCAAATGAGAAAGAAAACATCATTTCTACTATGAAAAACATAAGATTTCCTTCTGGCTTTGGTGCGACATTAAAAAACTTATTCACAAGAGATGGATCAGAGTTCTTAGGCCTAAAAACACATGATTGGCACAATTGGATAAAGGTAACGTTGTCACATGTTAGATTTGTTGGAACTTAATTCGAAAATTGTATATCTTATTGATAATAGCAGTTCATGCATATTTGAACATGGTTATTTGTTAATGGTCATGCTAGTATCGTGATAATATCATCTCATGCATATTTGAAGTTCATGCATATTTTAACATGGTTATTTGTTAATGGTCATGCAGTATGTGTTGCCTGCAACAATACCAAGTACTTTTGACCATGATGTCACTTTGACTATTTACAAATTATGCGAATATCTGAGGTATTTTAAATCCATCATGCATACTCTTCCATGAATCTTATCATTTGAAGTGCATCATTAGTTATGCCTTTATATGAGTTATTACTTTTAGTTTACGAGAAATCACAAGTCCTTATTGTAATACATGGTAATACTTGCAGGTGGGTCTCATCTAAAGAGATACATCAGGATGAATTGAAGTATTGGAAGAGGAATGTTTCACTTTTGATGTGTGATATTCAAATGTGCTTCCCTCCAAGCTTCTTCAATTCTCAAGAGCACTACCTTGTACACCTAGTAGAAGAGATTGAACAATGTGGTCCTATTCATATTCGAACAATGTGGCTCGTGGAGAGATATATGAAGGTCTTAAAACAATTTGTGAGGCAAAAGGCTCGACCAGAAGGGTCCATAGTTGAGGGGTACATGGTTTTTCAGGCAATGGTTCATTTGAGTGAGTACTTACCTCAATTGCATATTGAAGCTCCGTGATTATGGAATTATAACCAATCTCAATCATTTGAAGGAGAAAAATTAGAGGGTGAAGGGACTTCAAAGAGGATAAAAGGTAAACAAAATGTTATAGTAGTTATTTTTATCTTAAATTTTATAATACATGGCTATAATTAATTATTAATTCATTGAACAAATATATTTTTCTTTGTAGATGCTAAGGAGTGGGAGGCATTACATTTGTATGTTGCATACAATTCTGACTTTATGTTGGAATGGATGGAGAAGTACGCTGAACAAAAAAAATTAGAAGATGAAAATGCATGGACCAATATATATAATAGACATGGTGAAAACACTAATCGAGGATTGCCTGCAAGCCATAAAAGAAAGTGGCCAGATAGATGCTCATGGAATTTGCTAAAGACCAATATTGAAAATGAGGAAACAAAAGGGAAGGATAGAGTGACACAAAAACAATTGAATTTCATTAAAGGATCTATAAATGGGGAGGTGATATATATTAATATGTTGCATATATTTAATAAATTGTCTTTTAACTTTTATATCCTTGAATCTAATTAGTTAATATTTTTATGAACTTAGGTAAGATATTACAAAATAATGTGGAATTTTGGTCATCATTATCACATCAGAAAAGTTGATGAAAAGAGACAAACTTATGATTGTGGAGTTTCAGCATCATTTGAGGTGGAATGTCGTTCACATGAAAATGATAGACAACCAATCAGAAGCACACTTCGATACTATGGAGTGTCGGAGGATATTGTAGAGCTTGATTTTATGTCTTTCAAGAAAGTTATTTTTCGTGTTGAATGGTACAATCTTATCAAAGTGGGAGAAGAAAAAACTATCTTGCTCCATAATAATGGATTCCATATGATCAATACATCTAGGTTTGAAGCCACTTCTGAACCTTATGTGTTTCCAAGTCAATGTGACCAAATTTTTCTCATTCCAAATTTAGAACAACCTGGTTGGTCATTTGTGATTGATTATGATCCAAGGGGACGAAGAGTAACATTTGTTCCAGATGTAGAGGACCATGATTTACTTGAAGATGCAGAAGTTCCTCCAGAAGACATAGATGGCCAAGATGGAGATGATGTTATTGTCAATGATGCATATGACCAAGACGAAGATCATGACGAGTTTACTGAAGTGCCTGAAGGACATGACCAACCACATGGACATCAAGTGCATGAAGATGATGAATTTATTGATTTTAATTTACCTGTAGTTGAAGGTGGTGAAGACTATGAAAATGATGGTATTAATTTATTTGTCGATTTAGGGTCCATTAATGATGGGGTATTTATGCCATCAGATGAGGAAATCTCCTGTGAGGATGACATTTTTTGATCACTATGTTTATTTTAAGATATTTGTAAGGATTCACTACAGTTAAGTATTGAGTTTCTAATTGTAATGGACATTAAGTAATTTGAATGTTTAAGGTTTTAATTGAAAAGCACATATATATTTGGTGGAGGCACCTAATCTACTACACTTCAATTTCTTAATTGAATTTTTGAACACCTTTACTTTATGCCATTGTCACCTAGGCAAGAGAAACATAATACTGTAAACCTAAGAAAAACTTTGCATATTGAGTATTGTTTATGTTTTTTTTTTTTATGTATTGAAACATATTGAAATTTGTTTATGCTATTTTTCATGTGCTAGTGAATTTGAATTTTGTTATTAATGTCACTAGCATATGTTCTCAAATCAATATTTTCTTATTTTTATGTTATTATGTGTTTTTTTAAGAATGTTACTTCTGAACTGGGGGATTCAATGATCTTAACCACATTTATGGAAATGTTAACAAATGCACGAGGGCAAGACATTGCTATGATGGTGCATGAGGTAAGCTTGAATAAGTATTTTATAGGTTCAATTATCTTATGTTCTTTATTATATTATGCTAATTTATATTTTTGGAATGCAGAAAATTTCTAAAGTCATTCCAACCCCTATCACACCTTTCAATACATCTAAGCTTATGCTAGTGGTAAAGCTTGATCAATATTTTTGTGCATTAAATTAACTTATTTCACTTTATATGTTTATTAATATTTGTGTTTTTGCTAAGCATGCATTTTGTTGGCATGCAGGATTCAATTATGTCGGTTGATACATCAAATGTTTCCATGCAGGTGTCGTTTATGCCCCCTAATACATCCAATGTTATGAAAAATTTAAGGTTCAAGAATATTTTTGCGTGAGTTTGATTATGTTATTTGTTGAGAAATCTAGGGCATAACAATGGAGGTGACTTTTACTTGATTATTTTTTTTCCTCGAGAAAAAAGCGTAATTTCATTACTGCAGGTGAGTACAAAATTACATTGTGAATCACATAAATGTGTGATCAATGAAGACAAACCCAAGAGTTTGTAGGCAAAAACAGTTACAAAGAGAAAAGCAATCCTGTGCAGAACCAGAATCTGGCTTTTACCCTGTTCCATCTGGAAAACATGCTGATCATAATAAAAATTCAGTAAACGCTGCTATCTACTATTAGCAGTCTAGTAAGAATTCGTTCAGAAAAAAATAAAATAAAAAATAAAAATAAAAAAACACTGCCCAGAAAATATTTCTAATGATCTTCACGGAGCCAATCATAGCCCAGACAGTCATAAGACCTTATGGATGCACCAACAGATAAAAAACGCATCATAAAAGCTGAAATGTAGCACCGTCATTGTCAATGTGTGTCACTTAAATCTGTGACCAGCCTACTGTAGCAGCCCTTCAGGTGAGAAAAACCAAGCAATAAAACAGTAGTTGCGTAGCCACCATCACAAAAAATATTGAGAAACGCTCACCAAAGTGTAAGCAGCCCGTGACTTTTAGATGTCAAACCTGTAACTTTTACTTGATTATGTTATTTGTTTGTATACTTTTACTTCAGCTATGAGCTCTTGCTTCAATTTGTATGCTTACCATGATGCCTTCTTACTAAGATGCATTCAACCATGGAAAATGTCTTTCATCTTTTAATTTTTTCTTGCTATTCATCTATGTTATCCCTGAGCATGAAACCGATGCTTCAAACATAACAAAAATGATTTTATTTTTCCTTCTTTACATAAATTACATAAAATCATGATTACATATGTCATTATGAAGGCCAAACCTAGTTTACATATTTCAACTTTATTCATCTTTTATTCCATCTTATTATTTATATTTGTGCCTTGCAGGATGTTTCTAGGGTGACTCTGACAAGTAAACAATCTGTTGGTATAGAGGGTTATGTTATTCCCTCGACACCTAGACCAGAACCCCATAACATGCCCTCTACATCAAATATTGATGTTCCTAGTATCCCTGTTGAATTGCACCTGCATGCTCCTGTTAGGAGTACATTAGAATTAATAAATAATCCATCAAATGTGGGTTCAGTTAGAATTATCCCGCCAAGACTGGAACAAGTTTCTTTGAGGAGTCTCATAGATTCACAATCAAGAATGTTAAGGCTCCTACCAGATACTCCTGAAAATGTTCAAATCAGACAAGAAATGGTTGAACAAATTCAGTTATGGGAAATTCCATTGTTGGAGAGTGCAGTGCCTACTTCAAATGAGCAAGTAAAATTATTTTAATTTTTTTATAATTTCATTTGTTACGTTTAGGATAATTAATTTAGAAATGGTAGTAGTTTCATATTTTGGTTGTATTTTTAACAGTTCCACAGTTTCTTTGTAAATGCAGGAAATAAGTGACAAAGTTCTTGATGTACCTATAAGGGAATCTACCTCAACCTCCAGGACTACAACAATATCCTCAGTGACTACAAAAGGAATGAAAGAAGTTACAATCTTGCTCACTGCAGAAGGAAATGTCTTGAAGGATGAAATGGGGTTGAAATTTTATCACTTTATTTTTCGTCGTGCTAAACAATTGTTTGGAAATACCATCCAAATGGATTGGAGGAAGAAAACCAATGTTAAAAAAGAAGAACTATTTAAAGATGTTGTAATAGAATTTGGAAATCTTGGATTTGATAAAGAAATTATTCTAGATATTGCATGTAAATACATTCACTCAAAAAGAGACAATTTAAGGTGAAAGTTAACAAAAAATTTGATGTATCCATGTCCAGCTTGGATCACAGAGCAAGTGACGTGGGATGAACTTATGAAAGATGGCAAGTTTAAAAGGAAGGTGCACAATAATCCAAACGATAGGCCATCTGCACGAAGAGGAGGTAAAAGGCGACTTCGAGATACAACGAAAGCAACCCAAGCTAGGGTGTCAAGTATTGGATCTCATAAATTAGGCTCTGGTGGATATAACAGTATTCGTGGTGGCATGGTAAGTGAATATTTTCATCTATTATATTTTCTATTTTAGGGAAAATAACTATGGTCACATTGAGTTCGTTGTATCTTATTAGTCATTATAGATTATAAATATGATTATCTTTGTTAATGTAGGTTCACCAATTTCAGAAGGAAGCTTCAAAGGAAGAATTAAAATATGCTTTATTACACGGTTCCCAAGGTCTACGACAACACATGATAGATCGAGGGGAAAAATTAATTACTGGTTATGAATCTGAGGTTATTTGTTTATAATATCTTATGAAATATGCAATAATTTAATTGGAGGTATAATGTTATTTTAACAAGTTAAATTGTGTTGTGTATAGGAATCCCAATAATCTAAATCATCAGGTGAAACATCTGGGAGTGAGCATGAGGATGAGATACAAGCACATGATGAATCGTTTGTTGCACACAATCAGTCAATTGTCATTCTTGAACCTTGGCAAGAAACCATTGTTGAATTTCAGCAAATGGGAGACAAAAATAATGAGGAGGGTGTTCAATGTGATGAGCAATCCACACCCACAATTATAGTAGCACCTCGTAGAAAGAGGACGAAAAGGATTGATATGTGTTAAATGTGCTAAAAATATTTTTGGAACTTGAAAGATCCTGGAGCAAATAGATGAAAACACCTCTGAATATTATCACAAGTCTTTCATAGAGATTATGCTGATAGATATACAACTTCACTGACTACAAGATTTTCTTTTTTGTTACCTGAGATACAATTCTCACGTTATTAGGAAGATATGTTTTGTATTTGTTATTTATATTTACATCTATATATGATAGTGATATATTTTGGAAGTTGGGCCCTCTGGTGCTTTTTAATTTTCAATGTTTGAATCAATGTATTGCAAGTTTTCTCTTATTTTTTTCGAGGGGGTTGTAGAATTTACGGTAGATATCTGACTGTAGAAGTGTAGTCAAGAGAACTCCGTGTAAGAATTATTTTTTATGGACGTATTGGAATAGTGAAACCTTTGAAAACATAGAAAAATGTAAATAAGTTTGTCAAGTGCTGTGAATGTACTTCTGTTACTTTGGCTAAACCCCATGATGAAATTATTGATGATGAGGATGCAGAGCAGGGTATCACGGGTTGCCATGACAAAAACAATGACAAGGCAAACACGACATTGGTGAGACAGATGGGATTAGGATTAGCGATTACAGCTATGATGAGGCCAGAGCCCTCAGCAAAGAAATTGAGGATGGATCCCCAGCTCTCAAAGAGGTCTTCAAGATCAGAGACATTATTGCGAACCCATATATGGTAGTGTTTCTTATAAGTTAAATATCTGATAGTTTTATTGAGTCAATTCTTGGAAGCAATATTCCTTGATGGGTGTGTTTATTTGTCTCTCTCTCCATAATCAATCCTCTTTTGTGTTGCAGCCTATTACTGAGTTGTATGAGTGCTTGAGAAGATTGGAATTGATTCAACTCACAGTGGAAACCCTCAAGGTATGCTTTTTCAGTCACAGACAAACAAAGTTAAACAGAGTTCTCTCTCTTTTGGGTTTGGAGGTGTTCTTTTACATGTTATTTGATATATTTCTCAAAATTAATTGTCCTCACAGTATTGATTTTGAAAATCTTCTTTGGAATCAAGCAACTTTTAAGATTGTTCTTGTAATATTGACTTTGACATCTTGTTTTGGATCACTTTAATGTTGTTCAAATTGTTTTTGGTATATTTCTCAAAATTGCAATTTGTGTGGTTCAAAATAAAACTTTAATATGTAAACTATATCATTAATCAAATAGATTACACACATTTATACATGAATTACTCTCAAGATAGGAAATCTATCTTGGACGTACAATAATTTGGTTGAGGGAATATCTCAACCTCACACCAAATAAGGAAACTAGTTTTAGCTATCCTAGGAAATAGGAACAGACTCTATTCATAGAGAGTCACAACTGGACAAGTAGGAATTACACATTTCAACACACCCCCTTAATGACTACTTGTCTCGATATCACTTCGCAAAATCTAGTTGTGGTCAAACATAACAAAAAAAAAATATGTCGACGTCCATATAAAGGAGCAACCATCCACTGGAATGCATGGGTACCAACCGCTGCAACCGCTGGTCTTGTAGGATGTCCTTCATATACATGGTTCTGTCAAGCATTATCACTGCATACATGTACCTATATCTACATATCCCCCTCCAACATGGGTTTTATCGGATGACCCATAACCATGCTCTTCCTTCATTGGGGTTTTATCGGATGACCCGTAACCATGCTCTTCTTTCATCGGGGTTTTATCGGATGACCCGTAACCATGCTTTTCCTTCAGTGGCAAACACTGACATAAACCTATTTCCAGTCTGCTTCACTATTATACGTGGTTTTTAGCTGACCACAAACTGCAAAATGGTTTTTCGCTGACCATGAACCTGTAGTTACAAAGTGGTTTTGAGATGACCACGAACTTTTACAGGGATACACATGCCTTTATAAGGCTTACATACTCCATATCTTGGAATTACCAGGTACATAAAATGACCACTACAAAACCATCCTAGACTTGCTTACCATGCAACTGAGTGACTCATTATACAACATGCTATTGAGTCTATTCCAGGAAACTCATAAAAAATTCACACAAACTAGATTGATCTCCATCATATTAATTGTTGCTGCTTCATTATCTCTTTTCGTTGCTCACATCTTGGGCATCTTTGTCTTTGTCAATTGAAACTTGGAACTTCACGTTTCACCTGTCATTTGTTAGAGTAGCCAATTCTAACAAAGTAACTTCATATTGAGATGGCTAATCTCAATATGTATATTGATTTTAATTCTAAAATACTTTCACCATACACGTTGTGGTTGCAGCAGTGAGGAAAAAAATGCCAGAATCACTAAGCACCAGAGATACTAGTAAATTGCAAACCAACCAAGCAGCACACCAAGTTTTTACTGCAGAGCGAATTTTTTCTTCGTTTTCCTATAATTCCACTTCTAGGAGTTCCTTCAGAACTGCTCGACCTGCCTCCAAAAGACTTGCCATGCAAAGATAAAGGCAACCATGATACAGGACTCTGCTTTGAACTTTTCTTGCTGCGGCAAAACAAACAAAAGCCTATTCCCAACAATCCGATTGCAACAATGCTTCCTACAATGGACCCAACAATCGCAACTGTATTAGTTTTATCGAAACCTCCACCTCTAGGAACTAGCCCAGCTGCAGAATAATTCTTAATTCGCCGAACCTTCTGACTCATCTTCATTATTTCCAAACCATTGAGGATGGCATTGGCAGGAACATTATCCAAATCACTCGGGCCAATTTTGATATAAAGCAGCTTAGACCCAATAAAAGCACTTCCTGCAAAATCCTTGTAGTATGGACAAATCAAACTAGACAAATCAAAATCGAAAAAAAAAAATATCCAAAAACTTTGCAAACTCGCGCGCAGCAATCCAAAATCGAACAACAATCCCACGCGCAGGTCAACGAACACAGGTTTCTGCACGCCGAGAAGGAGGGAGCAGCAATCATTTGCTGCACTTTGCTTGAACGCAGGTTTGCTGCACGCTGAGAAGGAGGGAGCAGCAATCCGATGTCAAATTAAATCCTCTAGAAATTAAAAGCGATCACTTATACCGCGCACAGATCATCAAAAATCATCAACAATGCAGCGTTCAATCTTTATAGCTCACGTTATAGCTCCTCAATTCAATACGGAGCGGTGAGGTCAAAATCTTGAAAACGGGATCGTGGCAGATCGAATCTGCACCTGGGCTCCAGCTCAACTCTTGAACACTGAATGGACCGAAATCTATTCACCTTCTTCGAAAAATTCTGTTCTCCAGAACTTTCCTGTGGATCGAGGAACGTTAAGCTGGAGATGAAGAAATCTCTCTCTTTTATTTCCCTCAGCCCAGGAGGGGCCGAAATCCAGCTCTGATACCAAAATAAAACTTTAATATGTAAACTATATCATTAATCAAATAGATTACACACATTTATACATGAATTACTCTCAAGATAGGAAATCTATCTTGGACGTACAATAAGTTGGTTGAGGGAATATCTCAACCTCACACCAAATAAGGAAACTAGTTTTAGCTATCCTAGGAAATAGGAACAGACTCTATTCATAGAGAGTCACAACTGGACAAGTAGGAATTACACATTTCAACAGTTCAAAGCTTCTTCATAAAAGAGATTTTTTTTCGAAGATGTGTTCTGAGTTGGATACCTCACAAACTGACAAAAGGTGTACACCAATTAACACCATGCTCAAATTCCAATGGGAGGCATGAGTGTAGTTGGGATGCCGCAGACCTAACTACATTGTGAACATTTATTGAATTCTTATATAGCAGTTGTGAAGTTATACGTCTTTCATGGAATAAATCTGCATTTCGCTAACTGGATACCCCACACTACCACAAATAGGATGCCTCTGAAAGCTTTCAGCTCTTTGTCCTGAAACAATTTTCTAAGGTCCTTGCCAACCATCACTGCATCCAGTCACTAAATTTCATACCTGCCCACACCTACGCTGCTCAAGGACAAATGTTTAATAAATAGTCTGTTGATTCTCCATCTTGTTTGCAGAGGGTACACCCCTCTGGACCATTTCGATTGTGCTTTTGTAATGCATCCCATGTCAAAGCTTTGTTTCTAAGCATCAGCCACATATATACTTTGGATTTTAGTGGGGCCCTTACTTTCCACAATATTTTCCACTTGCAAACCTACTCTCCCTTGTGAGCTTCTTCACACAAGATTTTATAACATAACCTTGGAATGTAAGCCACCAAGACAAGATTTCTAGACTAGAAAAGGATATCCTTCTCATCATTTAATCTAATATGGCATTTCTGAAGCTGGCCAATATAGGCCTTCCACAACTCTTTTTCTTGCTCTTAGCCTTGCTGCCTTAGAGAAATGGTTAAAATCAGAAAAATATCAGCTACCTGTCCCAATATTCAAATCTCGTGACTTTGCAGAGATCCTCTTAAGACTTGAGGGAGACTGAAGTTTAAAACTATCACGATTGCCAACCCAGGAATCAGCCCCAATTATGACTCTATCTCCTACTTGATTATCTAATAATTTCCTGTAAATTTGGAAACAGTTTTCAGTGGCTGAAAAAGTGGTGTGAATGGTTGCAGAGCAAGATGGATAAGAAGTTGGCAAACATGGAAGCAAAGTTATTAGTTCTGCAGGTCAAAATTAATTGGATGGATTTCTTGAGCCTCATGAGATCAAGTTTTTAAGACTAGGAAGTTGGTAAAGGTCTGCAAACTACTGAGTTTTGAGTTCCAGCGACGCAAGGAGAAAATACTTCCCAAGGGGAAAAAGAGAACCTGGGTGCAGCGAAAGAAGTTGGGCCCTCTGGTGCTTTTTAATTTTCAATTTTTGAATCAATGTATTGCAAGTTTTCTCTTATTTGTTTCGAGGGGGTTGTAGAATTTATGGTAGATATCTGACTGTAGAAGTGTAGTCAAGAGAAACACATGATCTGGGGGATATCTTTATATTATAATTTTCATAAAGAACAATTTCCCTTCCCCAGATTTGAAGGGTGTCTATTTTCCAAATTTGGCTATATTTAGGAACAATTAACCTTCCCCAGATCTAAAGGGTATCTATTTGCCAAATTTGTCTAGGAGTAAACACCAAACCTCCTGTAAACCTCATGCCAATCAAGCAGGGAAAAAAATATTAGGAATGGAGTTTGGTACTTTTCATCAACCTCATGAGTGAACCAATGCTTCATTTGGCTTGCATTTATGTTTTTATATTAAGAAATAAGTTATTCCTATTGCAAATTGTTAGTTATCTATACTAAAAAAAAGCAACACTATATTTTCAAGAAATTTCTAATATTGTGGTGGAAGCAGGAGTAAACAATATAATGGAATATTAGAACTTCTTTCTGTAATGCACAATGAGGTAGTCTTGCTAAATGTGGTTTTATCCCTGATATATTCTTTAGGAGTGCTACACTACAGAATTGAATTTTCTGCGACTACTAATTTAATTGGTGGAATTTCTTGGTGTTTTTCAATGAATCTGTTTAGCTTTGGTTCAGAGTAATACTTGGGAGTCTATATTTTTCTCTCTTTGTTCATGATTAGGCACAATTTTAGTATTAACTTTGCCTATTTTCTATTTCATCAATGGTTTGCAGCATCATGTCAATCGAAAGGTGCTACAGAATGAGGGTTTGTCTTTTTCTTTTATCTCACAGAGGCAACTTGTGTTGGGTTCTATGCTTGCAAGGATCTACCAAAATCCTCAGAAACAATGATGTGAGCCAATCTTGTCTGCAAAGGATGCCATCTCCTAGAGGCTCGTAGTTGTGTTGGGTTCTATGCTTGCAAGGATCTACCAAAATCCTCAGAAACAATCCTCGAAAACAAATATGTGAGTCAATATTGTCTGCAAAGGATATTAGTTTTCGGCTTCCAAGGGAGTTTTCGATATTGAAATTACTTATATTTTGAAGGTAGATCAATTAACTGTGCGACCAGTTGGCATTGGACCCATAAAAAGGATTCGCAACAGCCATCTATTGGTCCAATAGGTATTTTTGACTCTGTTAGCTTCTCGCTTTTTTTTTTTTCCATTAATATATAATTGTAAGCAAATTTTGCCTTTGGTTCAGGAATTCCACAAGCATCTGCTCAAATCTCTCCTCCTCAATAGCTGTTGGATTCAAAAAGAAACTCCTTGCCATCAGCAATGCAGGAACAAGAAGATAAACTTATACTACCTGTTACAACAGCACAAGGACGACACAATTTCTGGGGTTGAATACACCTATCAGCCATTTGCAGTCAATGTGGAATCCTTCTATGCAATATTCATCAACTTTTTATCCTTTTCATGTATTCGTGCCTTCTCCCTTCCAGCTTCTTAGTATACTCAGTACTGCACAGCTGCCACATCCATCCATTGTTAGAGGTGGATCAGCACCCATATCCATTGTTTCCTCCAGGTTTTATACCAATAATGTTTGGGAAAACGTTTTTAGTATACTACACCACTGCCACATATATCCCTTGCTAGAGATCGTTCGTCACCCATATCCATTGTCTCCTCCAGGTATTAAACCAAGAATGTTTGGGAAAAATGCAAATTGGAAGTGGTTTCTCTACTTCCATTTTATCCTTGAAAGAGTTTGAATATGATTCAAAATTAATCTTTTACACGGTTGGACAACTTTATATGATGCCATAGAGATTGATGAAAGGGAGCCAGCCAATTTGTTCGGGCAATGATTGTACAATGCATTCTGCCTCCTATTAATAATATGCAGGGCTGTGATGCAGATGTTGGTACACTTCCAGATGAAAACCATAGCTAGTAGAGAAAGGTAAGGCATCGGTGCTACTGCTGATCCTCACATTACACAATAAACAATAAATGAGATTTCTTGTTAGGTTTATACACTTGGGTAATATATGGTTGCTTATAATATCGTTTATATATTTTTAACCAGTTTTCCTCCTTGTGATGGAATTGAAGAAACTTAGAAGTCCCACCTTAGCCTGTAACCTGGAGTATATTTGTAAACTGGCTAGGCGAAGGTATGCATATTATAACTTCGTTTAACGGCAAACCCCAATCAATGGTTTAGTACTTATGAACTTGGACTCTATTTTGTGGAAATATTCTTGACCAGTTTGTTTTGATGGGGGTATTGTCAAGATATTTGCTTAAGAGACTGGCTCTCCTCATTCTAATATTTATCACTTGTGACCTTTAGCAGATCCTCTAGATTTAATAATCTAACTTAGGCTAATTTTAATTTGAATTTTTTCCAGAAACCTCAATATACTTCTAATTTTATAATTCCACTTAGTCATGTGACATTGGTTTAACTTCTCTTTGCAAATGCGTCTAACAGATGCAGAGGTTCAATATCTGATTGATGAATTTTTATAGGTTGAAAGCAAGGTATGCTTGCTACGTTGCCCCTGATTCATTTAATCGCGGCCTTGCAAGATTTTGTAGTCTTGAGATTTAGGTAAAATAAATTTTGTTGGTCGAGCTGCAAAGATACTTGCTTGTATAATGAGTTCATCAGTTCCTTTGGTGTAGTGATTTTTTTCAATATGAAAAGGCCCTCCCACCTTAAAGTTACATAGATATGTAATCTTCAATATTTTAGGCAGCGGAAGCTCAAGAATCATTAGAGGAAGAAACATTTCTCCATGTTGAAAGGGATGTTGGGTCTGAGTTATCTGAGTCATTAACGGGCAAAAATGTAAGAGCCTCCTTTACCTATGTTGTCCTTTTTTAGAGTTTGTTGCTTATGTTTATGCATATTGAAACTAGACATATTATGTATTTTGTGCAGTTAGAAGATGCTGTTGAGAACGAAATGGAAATTTTCAAGGAACATGGGAAGGTACTCTTAAACGTTTGTTTGGAGGATGAGAGTGCAGTTTGAAGATGCTGTTGAGAACAAAATGGAAACTCTCAAGGAACAATGGGAAAGTACTCTTGATAGTTTGGAGGATGAGAGTCCAGTTTTACTGAATTAAACATTGGGGAATTGGGAATTGGCACTCTTCGGGCAACTGCACACTTCTCTCTATGCAAGGGTGTTGGAGGTCAGACCTGCCAACTTATTCACTTCCCTGGGAACTGGGGGTTCGTTTTCCCTATGTAACAATATGTACAACACATCCTGCTCAAATCACATCGCAGGAGGAGGTCTGTAAAACATATTTCAATAAATTTAGCATTATTAACGAGTCATTTGAATTGTTTAAGCATCGCAGCTTATGTTTGGCATTTTGTTTTGATAGTCTAGAGAAACCAGAAATGAAGATGGTTTTTGTCCCTACATTAGATTTAAAGGTTGTTGAGATATTGAAATCCTATATTTCATAGATATGAATGAATGCGAGGGATATCAATGCTTTCTGTGAGCCAGAAAAAGGGAAAGAGGGGGGAATTGGAAAGGAATACTCAAATTCAGGTTGTCACGGAGCAGGGACATAAGTTGAGCAGCTCAAGTCGTATGGTGGCCAATTCTAAATATAAAGTACTTAGAGACAATGTACAACAGCACCCGGATTTGGACAAGAATCAGACCAAGCCTGATTCCTTTCCTCTCCCAAATGTAAGAAAACTAGAATATATGTGGATAATCCTCTGTCAACAGAACATCCTTATGACAACACTGGAATTAAGTGTAAATTGGGCAATCAATTGTACATTCGGATGCATATACATTTTTGCTATTTTTTGTTATCAAGGAAGCCAATTCCAATTATACGAAGGTGTTGAAATGGTGGAGCTAACCACTGGATATGAATTTATTTTTCCAGCATTTAATGTGATTCAACCTTTTCGATTTATATGTCAGAGATTAAACTCTCTTTGTAATATGGAGAAATATTGTACATTTTTCTTTTACCTCATAATAGTCATGAAATGAAGTTCCAAATTATGAGGATCTTGTATGTTCAAATTCAATGGCATGAATTTATTTTCAGCGAATATAAGTGTGATGCCTTATTATTTTCAAGGTTGCTTTCCATAATTGTTAAGTTTTGGGAAATTGTTTTTATTCACTTAGATTTAAAATGACTGCTGTTAGCTTTAAAAAAAATGGAATTTATTTTTTCTTTCCATAAAAAACAGATTTTAAGGTAATTAAAATCACTATTTGGGAACTTGAAATGTTGAAACCACGTTAAAATAACATTTAAAATGATTTGTTTATTTTTTTTTAAATATTTTTTCATATTGTCTCTAGAGAGACAATAGTTTGAATTATGGACATATAGTCTCTATAGAGACAATACATTTTTGATCTCAGCTGTTATCCATAAAGAAACAAATGTTATTGTCTCTACAAAGACAAAAATGAAAGTGTCTCTACAGAGACAAATTGTAGAGAAATGAAATTGTCTCTAGAGAGACAATAACGCCTATGTATTTATAGAGACAATAATAATATGTGTTCTATATTGTCTTTATAGAGACAATTGTTTGAGACACTAATTTTGAGACAATTGTTTGAGACATTAAATTTGAGACACTCGCTTAAAAGCAATATTTAAGACAATACACAATTTTCTTTTTGTCTCTAATTAAGACAATTCACTGTAAAATTGTCTTAACTATTGTCTTAAAACACCCCCACATGTAGTAGTGCTTAAGGATTTTCCAACCTTCTCCTTGCTATCAACATCAACTAATTAGATGAGATGCCACATTGAAAACACTAACTTTATGTTTGGTGGAATTGTCTTCATTATTTTTAAGTGTTTTGTGGCTAATATCTTTATTAAGGATTAATATTGGTAGGTGAGCTAATTTTATATAATTTTTCTAAAAAAAAATTCACTAATTTTAATATTAATTCTACAAAAATAAATAATTTATTTTTTCATTTTTCATAGAAACGGTAACATAATTCTGAAAAAAACTCCCCTTTTCTGCCTGGGCTTGCCCAACTCGCAGTGTTGTACAATGAATTGTTTCCATCCCTATACGTTCGAACTTATCAAGAAACTGGAGTATTATTTATGATGTGTTGTATTTCTCCCCATAATATTATCTCAATAACACTCAGTACGGGAAATCGTAGTTCATTAAAGTTTCTCGAAGTCTTCTCACCCTTCCCACTTACCACTCTAGATTCATCTAACTCTGGATCTATCATGCGTCGAGAGGGATCAAATCTCTCAAGGTGAAAACCTATTTTTTGAGTGTAAAACTTGAGGAAAGGTTTGCACCTCGAGAGATTTGATCCCTCTCGGTGCATGATAGATTCGGAGTTAGATGGATCTAGGCTAGTTCCAGTCATGTGAAGCCAAGGAAAATATATAAAACATATGATTAATTTTATGAATAATATGTAAATACATCTAATATAAATATAATAATTTTATATATGCTAAATATGTCTGATAACTGGTCATTTTAATTTTAAAATTTGCTTAGTTACCTAAGGATGTTGAGATAAATATTGTTAATAAATTTAATGATGAAAAATGATGAAATAAAAATTTTGAATGCAAAGTGACAATGTAATACTGTTGAATGATAGAAAATGTGAATAATAAGAATGCACTCAATTACAAATAGTCTTCATTGTAATCAATCTCAAATTATTTTATTCTACTATTCTTATTGTCACCTTTGTTAGTTTTGTCATATTTTCATATCGATTATATGAAAAGCACAATTGAAATCATAAATCATTTAAATATTTTTCTGGAACTATTGTACTAAAAATCATACATTTTCCCTCTTGCTCTTCGATATTAATATGTTGAATTACTAAAACATAAAAATAAGTGTACGTTGTCAATAATTTTTCCTGCTTACAATGAAATCAATGCACAATGTCAATCCAATCACTTTAAAATTAATGTACCATCAATGTACATCCAATTACATCAAATCAAAAATCAACGTTTACACTGAAATCAATGCATATAATGCAAACAATGAAATAGGATTAGAAAACAACATCTACAGTGAAATGGATGCATCTAATGCAGGTAATAAAATAGGATTAGAAATCAACATCTACACTGAAATTAATGTATCTAGTGCAAGTAAGCAAATAATATTAGAAACCAACATCATTGAAACCAATGCATCTAGTGCAAGCAATAAAATAGGATTAGAAATCACCATCTATACTGAAATCGATGCATTCAGTGCAAGCAATCAAATATGATTAGAAATCATATACATTGAAATCAATGCATCTAGTGGAAGTAGTCAAATATAATTATAAATCAACATCTACACTGAAATTAATGCATCTAGTGCAAGGAATCAAATAGGATAAAAAATCGTCGTCTACACTAAAATCAATGCATTTATTGCGAGAAAACATATAGGATTAGCAATCATCTACATTGAAATCAATGCATATAGTGCAAGAAATTAAATATAATTATAAATAAACATATACACTAAAATCCATGCATCTAGTGCAAGCAATCAAAATGGATTAGAAATATCCATCTACACTAAAATCAATTCATCTAGTGCATGAAATATTCTTCCCTCTCTCCCCCCTCAAAGTACATCTTTGTTTCCTTCCCTCTATCCACTCTCTCACATCCTCCCTTTCCTTCCTATCTCTCCATTTCTCTCCTACATCTCTATTGCTCTCTCTCTTCACCCTCCAACTCTGTTACTATATCCCTACCTCTCTCCTTCTCTCATCCCTTCTCTTCATATCTCATTCTTTGTCTCTTTATCTCATCTGAAAACATACACACTCTCTCTCCATCTCTCCCTTGTCACTTAATCTCTCTCCCCACTTATCAATCTCTTTGTATTTCTTCTTCCCTCCCTCTCTCCCCCTCTAAATCCATCTCTCTCTCTCTCTCTCTCTCTCTCTATATATATATATATATTTCCTCCAATTTTCTCTCTTCCCCATCACTCTCTTCCTCTCTCTCAAGTCCTCTCTCTTGACCTTCCTCTCTCTCCAATCCTCTCTCTCTCTCTCTCTCTCTCTCTCTCTCTCTCAACATCTACACTAAAATAAATGCATATAGTGCAAGAAATCAAATAGGATTAGAAATCACCATCCACAATGAAATCAATGCATCTAGTGAAATAAATCGTCTTCCCTCTCTCCCCCCTCCAACTCCATCTCTCTTTCCCTCCCTCTCTCCACTCTCTCACATCCTCTCTCTCTTCCTTCCCATTTCTCCCTTTCTCTCCCATGTCTATATCTCTCTCTTTCCCTCTCTCTCCCTCTCTTCACCCTCCAACTCTGTCAATATATCCCTCCCTCTCTCTTTCTCCCCGCATTCCCTCCATCTCTCCTTTTTCTCTTTATCTCACCCCAAAACATACACGCTCTCTCTATTTCTCCCTTTTCACTCCCTCTCTCCCTCCACTTCTCACTCTCTATGTATTTATTCTTCCTTCCAACTCCATCTCCCTATCCCTCCCTCTCTCCCTCCACTTCTCGCTCTCTATGTATTTATTCTTCCCTCCAACTCCATCTCCCTATCCCTCCCTCTCTCCTCCTATCTCCCTCCCTCTATTATCCTCTCTCTCTCTTCCTTCCTCTCCTACCTCCCTCTCTCTTCCCCCATCTCTCTCTTTTCCCTCTAATCCTCTCTCTTCCCCCATAACTCTCTCTCTCTCTCTCTCCTCCAATCCTCTCACTATCTCCATCCTTCTCTCCTCCTCTCCCCCCCCCTCCATATTTATGTCTCCCTCTTCCTCACGTACCCTTTTCTACCTCTCTCACTCCTCTCCCTCTCTCCCTTCATTCCTCCTCTCCCCTCTCCTTGATTTTATCCCCATATCTCCCTTCTCACTCCCTCTATGTCTCCACCTTTATCACTCTATGTCTTTGTTCTTCCCTTCCATATATATCTAGAGTTAATATATATCATGATACATTAATGTATATAATAATATCGAAAATTTAATATTGTATTAATCCAAAGTTATTAAATATAATAATATTAATATGAATATTAGATTTAATAATAATAATAATATTATTAATAATAATATTTTGATATTAATATTAGGGATAATAATGGTTTCTTTGGCATGATATTAATAATAATTTTTCCCATAGTATTTGACCTATAGGATTCACCTAAATAAAACCTATTTTTTTGAGTGTTGGTAAATATAAAGAGATTTATAGAGTAAATATAAAAAAATAGGTTTTATTTATTTACCATACCTCTTTTACTTACAATGGTATTTGGCCCATAGACTTGGTATATAATTAGATGTTGATTTATAATGATATTTGATATGTTTTCATATATTTATCACACCTCTTTATACCTCTTTTATATTGATTTATTTATTTACCATAGCTCTTTTATAAATATGGTATTTAGCCCATGGTATTAATAATAATTTGGCCCATGGTATTTGGCATATAGGCTTCACCTAAATAAAACTTCTTTTTTGACTTATTGTAAATATAATGAGGTTTATGGAGTAAATATAAAAAGAGGCTTTATTTATTTAGTGGAAGTAGTCAAATATAATTAGAAATCAGCATCTACACTTAAATTAATTTTCATCTTTTTTTCAGTGGAAATAGTAAATATCCATATTTATTTTCATCTTTTTTTCTACTGTTTTCTAATGCATAATGTTTTCTTGCCCTTTCCAGTTGGTAGATAATGGTTTCTATAGTGAGTACTTTCATACAAAATTAAATTTGACAGATGATTAAAATCTACAATGATAACCCATATGGAATTTTTTTTCCATTAACTTCTGTAAATTTTTCTATGTCTATAACGCAATTCAGAAGTAAAAGGCATAATTTTATGGAGAATCAATTACGAAACACATTTTACAATTTTCCCTTGCTATCTTTCAAAACAAGTATTGTTTGTATTGCCTATAAACATGCTTTTAAATTATAGTTTCTTCAATCTCTACTACCATGTGAAAATTTTCATACTCCCACCAAAAAATAAAAATGTTTAGTTTTCATAACGACTCACTCTGGCTCTCCTCCGTTGATAAGAAACCCTAATATTGACAACGCTGAGATGATTGACACCTCATCAATAGATGAGTCTGCTTCAATAGTTGTGATAGCCAAAGTAAGTGGAAAAGATTTTTGGAGGTTTCGGTCAACCCAAGTGAGAACTTACCATTATGTAATTGCATAATTCGCATTCGACCCAATAAATATAATGTATTAAAACCCTAGTGATTTCAAAGATTATGTGAACCATGGAGATTCAGGTAATCTCGTGCAGATTCTCTTGATCTTTGTGATATTATTCATTGTGAGCATTTTGTATCTACGATGAATGATTTAGTTATTAGAGAGTGGCAAATTCTTTTTCTCGCTGGTAATGGTTTTGTTCTCCGTGTTTTTTTCCATGGCGGAGACCCATAGCAAAAGAGAGATATCACAACCATCGTCTCTCTTGTCGAAATGGTTTATGACGGATACTGGGCTGTAGATGCACCGCATCTATCAAGCTGAGTTGTTTTAATTTTTTTTTTTTGGTTTATTTATATGATTGTTAAAATTTATTTGTTAAGCTGACACTTAATTTTTAATTTTTATTTTTATTTTTTAATTTAAAACATAAACCGACATTTTGTATGAGGACGTGACATACCTGACATCGGGGTCAAAGGGTCAAACTGGGCTGTAGATGCATCGATCAGTATAGATGGTGATTTCTAATCCTATTTTATTGCTTGCACTAGATGCATTGGTTTCAGTGATGTTGGATTCTAATACTATTTGCTTACTTTCACTAGATACATTAATTTCAGTGTAGATGTTGATTTCTAATCTTATTTGATTACCTGCATTAGATGCATCCATTTCACTGTTGATGTTGTTTTCTAATCCTATTTCATTGTTTGCATTATATGCATTGATTTCAGTGTAAACATTGATTTCTGATTTGATGTAATTGGATGTACATTGATGGTACATTAATTTTAAAGTGATTGGATTAACATTGTGCATTAATTTCATTGTAAGCTGGCAAAATTATTGACAATGTACACTTATTTTTAGGTTTTAGTAATTCAAACTATTAATATCGAAGAGCAAGAGAGAAAATATATAATTTTTAATACAATAGTTCCAGAAAAATATTTAAATAATGTATGATTTCAATTGTGCGTTTCATCAATTGTGCTGTAGATGCCCCTCTAGACGCAACAAAGCAAGCAATATCTGCATCAAATACAAAATGAAACATTAAACAAAACGACAATAAACTTTCTTTAGTTGCACTTATAGCGAGAGCCAGATTCTTGGCAGGGGGTCTTAAAAACATTAAAACCTAAATCACCGAATTGTAGCCACATTACCCGTGAAGTCAAACTTTAGAGAGTATCTGTTGTATGTTAAAGAAATCTCAAAGAAACGAGGCATGGACAAGAAGGGAAATAAGCCAACTCGATCGCCAGGTCTTAGATTTAGACTTAATCTTGTAGCATGTATTAATAGTGATCGTTATCTTTATGATTAAATAATTAAGTCAGTATTCACAGCTTCTACAAAACCACTCCTAAAACTGACTTATACTTTAAAACGAACTAACATATAACATATTCTCATGAAATTTAGATTTCTAATCATAACTCAGATTTATTTAATTACGTCATACACATGATTATTGTGGAATAGAATTTTAAGAATTTAAATTTAAATTTTAACATTTAATCAATATTAAGTAAGATAGGAGATTAATATTAAGTAAGATAGGAGATTAAGATTTGTTTGAAAGACAATTATAAATATTTAGCTTTTCAATTTAATTTGAAAATTATCATATTTATGTATTATTATTAGATTTTTATTAGTTATTGCTAACTAAAACTTAAAAAAGATTTTAATTCCCTATAGAATATTATTATATAGGATATTATTATCTAGCATTGCCTAATATAATTTATAATAATTAATTTTGAAAATAAAAACCTATTTTTTTGGTATTATTAAAAAAATATTTTTCAAATAAAATTTTTAATCAGATCATAAATTGAAATCTTAATGCAATTTTCAACAATACAATGCCATGTCATACTGTCTCACATATTTTGTTCCATAATTTATAAATATGAATACAATATTTATACATGTTCTTATTATTAGTTCTATATTTCCTTGGTTATCTTTATACCTAGAGATCTTTTGCTCAATGGGATGACTTTATTTCCCCTTATGTCCACTTTGATGTTTGTTCTTTGATTATTTAATGTCCAATTAGGAGACTAATTTCCTGTTGATTGTGTATATTTTTGGGGCTTATATATAATATAAGGCATAATCGAGTTTATATACAAAATGCTCTTTTTCACTATTAATACAATTTCATGACTTTTTTTTGTTGTTGTTGTTGTTGTTGTTTAAAATACATTTTTGAATGCATAAATGGATTCAATAGTCTAAAAATCTCTTGGGGCACTCTAATTCTATAGTTTAAATAACTTAAATTCAATCTTTTACAAATCTCTACAAGAATTTGGTAAAAATTAATAAGGAAAGATGAGCCAAAGACAATTTCATCTACTAGTTGAACTATGCATAGAGATAATATTAAAATTTGTTATAACAATATTTTCAATATAGCAATATTTCTTTACCATTTTCTCAATACTCTCTGTAATAAGATATAAATATTTTTATATATTTTATTATTTTTTACTCTTATTTATTATAATATTTTATTTTTACATTTTTATATATATATAGATATATATGAAGTTGATATCACATGTTAACATAATATTTTTTTACTTCTAGTTACTTTACATTAAATTATATTAAGTCATATGTACAACTAATTACACATGCATATCATATTTTTTTTCTTTTTTATTATATGTGACATTGGTTTTCTATTTAGGGACTATTTTATTTATGTTTTAAGGACACATGTCAACTCCATGGACATCCTAAGACTATTTTATTTTCATTTTAAGAAGGATACATGTCAACTTAAAGTTGAGCATGAAAATACTTACACTTACACATCACCTTCACATTGGGTTGTAGAACCAACATAGATCCATCTTAAGCACACTTACACATCACCTTCACACTGGGTTGTATAACCAACATAGATCCATCTTAAGCACAACTCTAACATTATCCAAGAGGGATCAAATTTCTTATGTAATAGCTTTGGTAAAAATCCATGTAAAAGATATATAAGAGCACGCCTTCATGGGACATATTCTAAGATAAATGGTGGGAAAAACATCTTAGCCAGTGTTTGTTCACTTTATTATAGCTAAAGGAAATTTGAAAAGGCAATAACAAAGGCTTTGGAAAGGCATGAGGCATTTATTGGCATTTATTTATGAAAATAATGGAAAATAGGAGAAAATGAATGTAAAAGGTCACAGGTTGCATGTGAGGAAGAAAATGAAGGAAAATGAAGGAAAATAATGGAAAATGAAGAAAATAGAGGCCTCATTAATAAAAAGGATTTTGCGGATCAGTTGGTAAGCTTTTTTTAGTGCAGTTTTGGAGCTCTCTCATTATTCTCTCTCTCTGTCTCTCTCTCATACTCTTGGATACTTAGAGTTTTCTTGGAGCACTCTTGGAGAGTGTGGATACTTGGTGATTTGGAGCAAGAAGGAAAAGGAAGAGCATGAAAGTGCAAGAGGAATTTGGGATCAACATCTAGAACAGGTTCTGAGTGTAGGTACCGAGTTTCATGTATGATTTCCACCCTAGTTTTAGAATCCATGGTGTATGCATGTGGATTTACATAACCTTGCCATTTCTTGGATAGCCATAGTGTTGTGGGATTATTTCCATTGATTTTCTCTTTTTTGGTTCTCACGATTCCTTTAGTTGTGGGTTGAGTTATTAGTTCTTGGAAGCCTTGGTTGGAAAAGTGCTCTGGAAGCCCAACGAACAATTGTGGGTTGAGTTAATAGTCTTGGAATCTTTAGTTGGACAAACACTCTGGAAGCCCTAGGTGAGCTGAGTTACTAGTCTTGGAAACCCTGGTTGGAAAAATCCTCTGGAAGCCCTGTAATAGTTTGGGTTGAGTTACTAGTTCTAGAATCCCTAGATGGAACAAACACTCTGGAGCCCTCGAACGGTTTGGATAGAGACCAACCTATGATGGTTTTGGTGTCTGACCGTGAGGTGGAGCCACTATTTGAGGGTTGAGGTGGTTTGGCATCTGGAATCCCAGGATTATTGTGATTGATGTGTTTGATGAGATCCCACATTCATGCTTGGAATATGTCATAGGGGTGATTGGATGGAGTGAGATGCCAATCTATGGTCGAGTGGAACGTGGAAGTCCCATCTTCGGTTTCTTTATACATTCAGTAATGAAGAGCTCATTCATCTCGTATTCGGTATGAAAATATACTAGTTTAATATGTACGGATTTTATTGTTGTTATATCCATTCTATTTATGTTGTTATCGTGTTGGTTATAAACATGTATTCGATCAGTGATGATGTATGGCTCTATCCATGTTTTTACCTGTAAATGAATACATAATGTTTCTATGGTCAAATAGATTGTATTGTAGCTTATTATGTAAGGGAGTAATGCTTCTTAGCGATTCTCAGATAAGTATGAGACCCCTATGTTTAAATCTGTTATTTAGACCCATAGATGCAATGTTTGTGACATGTTTGATGAAATTCCTGTCATGGATAGGAGGGGTCTAGATGGGTTCCTAATTATTTGATTTATTTCTTACCTTTTTTTAAATGTTAATCATCATCCCATACAGTCTCATCAAGTTTTGGGCAGCGACCTAGGCTCTTGGTCTAAAAAGGTTGCACAAATCTCAAAGTTGTAGGCACAAAACTGACTTTTTGGGGCCCTCATCGCAACCTTGCCTTGGCATGCCTATGGGTATAGGCTTCCAGCCTATCCCTTTCCCTTACATTCCCACGAATGAGGCTCAAGAGGGTCAAAAATCAGTTCGACCTCAGGTTTCAAGGGTCTAGGAGGTTGGGTTACCTCCCGAGGATGTTTTTTTATGTTGTGTAAGGTGTGTTTATCTTGTTTCCCTCAGTTCCACTTCCTGAAGGTCTTCTAGGAGGTTGAATCTCATATTAGTATCCTCTCGTCACATGTTTACCCTAGTTGGTCGTTTACTTGGGTAGATGTAGGAAGAGGGTGTTACAAAGTGGTCAGAAACATGGTTCAACTCTCCAACTAGATGGGTGGTGTGTATATCATGCGTTTATGTTGGTTTCATGCGTGTGTATTATGCATGTGGTCTATATGTTCTTGTTGCATCCATGTTGTGTTGGCCATGGTGGTGTCACCATGGAAGTGTTCATTGTGTTGTTGTCAACATGTTGTCATATGTATGATTGGTTATGTGTTTCTCGTGCTTGTGTATTGTTCAAGCACGCTTGCTTACATGTTATTACATATTGGATATGAATTTATTTCTTATGCTAGGTTTACATATTGGTCATGATTGTGTGTTGTTTGTGTATGCTTGCTTATGTGATGCTATATATGAGACAAGCATTGATTGTTCATGATTGGTTATACATGTCAAGTGGGTACATATGGTTAAGTTTGCATTGGTTTGGTGAAGGTTGTTGTGCATAAGGTCATTGTATGAAATTAGGTCATCATGATGATATTGGTATGTTATTATGCTAATGTGTTGGCTAAGATAGAGCAGGAGATGTCGACCATTAAAGTGAAGTTGCAACACTAGACCTCGAGGCAAGAGCATGTTTTCATACAGGTTTGATGTTGGGCATGTAGGTATGTAGGTTAAGTACTATTATATGAATTATGGTTATGAGTATTAATTTCATTCTATTGATGTTATGGTTACATACAATATAGATGCTAGTTGATTAGTGCAGTTATATGTACATGTGTTAGATAGTGATGAATGATAACATTCTATGATGGTATGCATTGCTATTGTTTTTTTATGTTAGATAACTTATATGTTGTTGATGAGCATGTTATGGGTTAAATTGTTGTTTTATGTTAGTTAGCTTGATGATTATGTTACATGTTGTTTATGAGAATGATATATAACTTGTTGTTGTTACATGCTAGTGACTTAATGGTTAGGGTTAGGACATTCAGACATGAGTCAACCTAATTATGATAGCCCATTGTATTATGTATAGACTGATTTTGCATATGTGATTGTATGAATGAATGCCAATTGTTTCTAAGTTTAGGGTGTGAACATGTTATCTAGATACCGTTATTTATATCATGACCTTATTTACGATTGAGTTGATATGTTGTGAAGTTATATCATGCTAATATAGATTCATTGTGCAGACAAGATAGCCTCCCGTGAGATACATTAAGGTATAAGCTCTCTTATGTCATCTAATTTGTACTTAAATGTTTGATTATGTCTCATTCTTGGTGTTTATTATGTAGTTGATTGATTTAACATACTATGTTCGCAAGCTATTTGAATGTTTGATTAATTTCATGATATAGGTATATGTGTCCATAAGATTGCATGAAGGAATGATCTTGTTTTAATATGGTTGTTCTAACACATATGTGCTGCAATAGATGATATGTACTTGGGTGTAAGTAGGTGATATTTGTAGCATTATGTATTATGATCAATGAGTGTGACTTGATTCTTGATTATGACATGGTTGTTAGCCTTGGTAAAGTTGATTTCGAATTGATAGATATGTTGTCTTGATGGTTGCTACATATGGCTGACATGTGTATTCAGTTATAGGTTAGCGTGCTTGGCACAACAAGGTAAGGTAAATAGCATGTTGTATGTTTATTCATGCACTGCCATTTATGTGTTTATGGTATTATGATGCAAGGGATTGAATGGAAAAAGAGACTGCCATGAAAGATTGAAGAAGGCTCGAGCTGAGATTTCCTTCGAAAGTCTTGGGAACCATGAGTATTGAGTCATGGTGTTTATTTCCAGTCCTGTCATTTTGGTCTTTTGTGATTTTTTGCACTTGATTTGTGATCTTGACTGTGTCTAGTGCACGATCATGCCAGTTTGGTTATGGTGTTGTATTGTTATTGGTTTTCATGGTTTTCCCATTTTGTTTCTTGTTCTTGTCCTTGTATTTTATGCTTTGAGTCTTGGGAATCAGTTGGGGAAAGAGGAAATTAATGGAGCTCAGGGAGAGATGTGTGGCACCCAACAGGTAATGTAAGACATGGATGAAGCTCGATGCATGAGTAGTCACAGTGGAAGTAAATAATATGATAGTCAGTTGGATTGCTTGGGTCTATTAAGGTAAGTGGATGATGGTAGAACAATCATGAGAAAGGTAACACGAAAGGAAAATTAAATGGATCTGAGGTGTTAGATGCCTTGGCTATGTTGGGAATCGTTGTTTTCAATGTTGTGCATGATGTGCACAAATAAAGGAAGTTCTCTTAACCTACACCTTATGATATCTAGAAATTGTGTTGTGATCATGATTATGTTGATGTTTATATATGTATACATACATGTATGTATTTATGTCGTAGCTTAACAGGGTCGTCATGGATCATTATTGTTAATGCTAATGTTTATATGTATATATGTTTGTATGTATTGTATATTTGTGGTAGCATCGGATGTGCTTAGACACATGAATTCTAGATAACCCATAAATTGTTTTGGGAAATTCCACAATGAAACAATTTTATTTGATAAATTAATTTTTTTTAATGAGGACCCTAAGTATAACTTAGAAAATTAAAATAATTAATGGGTATTAATCTAAAGTGTGGGTTTAACTTCTAGAAATAATATATCAAGTCAAAATGTAATCTTAGCCATTGATTGGAGATCTAATCTCGGTTGTTGAAGTCTGAACGAGAAGACTATAAAGGAATGCTTGAGGGTGATTTGGAAAATACAACGAGAGGATCAAGTGATTGATTTATTTAGTGAGTTGTTCTTAGGTAGAAACTTCGATCTAGAGATATTTTGCAGAGAGGGGTAGAGACAATATCCGAAGAGAAATATTTCTTAGCTAGAGAATCATTGAAAAAGAAGGGCTAAGAGAGATCCAACAGCTCTAGTGCATAGCCAGAGAGGTTGATGAAGAGCCACGTTGGGCTACGCAGAGGGAAAGACGAAATATGAAGGGTTTGTTGAAGATTTTATTTTACAAGTCTGGAATGGAGGTGTGAGACTGGGAGGTAGAGATCAAATTTTCGGGAGAGCAAATCGATCTAGAAACTGGGTGACAAAGTGCCTAGGAGAGGTGATGCTGGGAATGTGTAGAGGAAACATAGAGCTTATTATATCCACATCATTTAGTGGTTGGATCAGCTGGGATTTTCAGTGATAGTGTGAGGTAACCTCACTAATGTTATGTCATTCGTATTCTATGTAACTGAATTGTCCGAAGTGACATTCAAAGATATATTTAAAATTTGTTATTGCTTAATAGTAAAACACTTATGTTGCACCAGGTTCCACGCATTGGGTTTTTCGCGGGACGTTTGTCCAAAAATAATGGTGTCTTGTGTGATGTTTTTATTTTTCTCAGTTTCATGTTTCGCATCTAAATTTAGTTAAGTGAAGGCTACTTCAGTAATTACTTCAATTTGTACGGAATAAATATGCAAATAAATTTTTTATTTTAATAACAAGTAGGATAATTTAATTCATTTTGTTGCAGTAGGATTCCAGATATAGGATTTGGACTTTTCACGTGGTATCAGAGCTTGTGGAGCATTGCAGGTGAAACAAGAAGAGAATATCCAGTGCTGAGAAGGAGACTGAATAGCTGCAGAAAGGAGCAGTTTGAAACCCTAGAGGGATTACAATGTTTAGGCTTGGAGGGCTGAAATTTTCGGGAAAGTCTCTCTCTGAGAGAGTCGATAGAGAGGAAGCTCTTCTAGATCGGAATTTTTCAGAGCCAGAGGGAGCAACACAGGGCCTCAATGCAGAGCTAGTGGGATATATTTTTTTCCAGGAAGAATTTTTTTCTTTCTCAGAATAAAGTCTTGAAAAGTGGATGTGGAAGCACAATGAGGGAATTTTCTTCCTTAGGAAGTTCCTAGCCAAGGAATTTCATTTTTCCAATATCTAAGCAACAAATTCAGGTGGCAGTTCTGGAAAATATAGGAGTGCATAAGCCAATCCAATGTTGCGTAGACGGGAAATAAGAGGAGAAAATTCAAAATTTTCTTGATGAAAATGGCAGCTCATGGACATAGAGATCAGGACTGGTTGGAGTGAGCCTCCAACTATGTAATCTGGAACGCAAGAATCACGTGACTTCTAGATGAGTATGATCTCAAGCTTTTTGTGACAAGTACAATAGTTGTCCCTGTAGATCCAAATCCACTGAAGAAGTACACGACTGATATGGCGAAGGAAAAATGGATGCTCCTTGATGGAGTCAAAGATCATATTGTGTCCCATATAGCTGGCAAGAACACAACCATGTAGATGTGGGAAGCCTTGGTAGCGCTATATGAAGGCTCTTTCAAACAACAAAAGATGTACTTAGAGGAGAAATTGAGGATGATTCAAATGTAGAAAGGGAAGCGTATTGTTTTGTTCCTGTCGAAACTTCAAGAAATCCATGACTAGCTAGCAGGAGTGGGGGCCACCCCTTCTCCTACAGCAATGGTGATACTATCTCTTAATGTAGTCTCTGAGGAATGGCAGGTGTTTGTCCAGAGCATCCTAGGTAGAGAAACCTTGTCTGGATGGGAAGAGATGTGGCCTGCTCGTCGGCAAGAAGAGCTAAGGAGGGACTTAGTCAAGTGAAAACTTGATAGTAGCGATAGAAGTGGGTCAAAGATAAAGGAGGAGGAGGAAAATGAATCCCTTACATCCAAAGGGAAGCAAGAGAAACAAAGATAAAATAAGGACGTCATGAAGATAAAGTGCTTCAAGTGTGGTGAACTTGGTCACTACGGTAGCCAATGTCCTTTGACGAAAAAGGACAAGGATGAGAAGCAAGATCTGAGTATGCCATGAGTGCCCACACATCTCTAGGAGGGAGATGCGGCGACATTGAGCTGTAAATTTGCAAGAACTTCAATTGGGCAGGGTCCTTGAGGAGTCCATGTCTCAGATCATCACCTTGATACGGGAGCCCAAATCTAAAGTAGCAGGTTGGATGAATTTGAGTTGGTGCAGAGGAGTGAAAAAGTGACAACCCAATGGCTAGAGAGCGCCACATACTGAGAAGTGTAGAGCAGAGTTGGTAGCAGTGCAGGGAGGCACAGTGAAGAGTAAAAAACAACATAGAGGCTTCATAGGGTCAGTGGAGAGACTAGTAGCAGTCATACTTTAGTACCGAGATGCATCATGCTGAAAACTTAGTTAATAACTTGGATGTTTTTCTGTTGCAATGAAAAACAGAGTTACCAGTAGTAGTGCTAGCATCAGATGCATCATTTGAGAGGGAGTTGCAGTACGGATGCATTGTTGATCCTAGTACGTTCAACAGCGTGGAAGTTGCAATTTAGAAACACAATGATTGATGGGTAGCATGTTAGACATCAATGACATAGAGGGGGATGCTTCAGATTCAGAGAAGTGTGCAATAGGGCATATTTTCTAGAGAATTTTCCTTGATAAAAGGGAGTGTTGATTTGTGGTAGCATCATATGCGTTCTAAGTCTCAAATTTTTTAGAGAGACTTAGAAACATGCATTCCAGGTAACCAAGAAATTGTTTTGGTAAATTCCACTTGGAAACAATTTTATTTGATAAATTAATTATTTTTAATGAGGACCCTAAGTCTAACTTAAGGAACTAATAATTAATGGATATTAATCTACACTGTGGGTGTAATTTCTATAAAAATAAGATCAAGTCAAAATGTAATATTAGCCATTGATTGTAGATCTAATCTCAGTTATTGAAGTCTCAACAATAAGACTATAGAGGAAGGATTTAGGATCATTTGGAAAATATACTGAGAGGATCAAGTAATCGATTTCTTTAGTGAGAAGTGCTCAAGGAGAAACTTTGATATAGAGATATTTTGCAGAGAGGGGGAGAGACAGTATCCAGATAGAAATATTTCTCAGCCGAAGAATCATCAGCAGAGAAGGGAAAGAGAGATCCAACAACTCGCAATGCAAAGCCAGAGAGGATGTTGCAGAGCCATGCAGAGCTACGCAGGGCTACACATAGGATGTGTAGAGGGCTAGAGGAAATCCAAAGGGTTTGATGAAGATTTGAATTCAGAAGTCGGTAGCCGGGGTGTGAAACCAGGAGGTAGAGATCGAATTTTATAGAGAGAAGATCGATCCAAAAACTGAGTGACTGAGTGACACAGTGCCCAAGAGAGGTGATGCTGGGATTGTGCAGAGGCAACACAAATCCTATTAGAGGCACATCATTCAGTGGTCGGTTCAGTTGAGATTTTGAGTGATAGTGTGAGGTAACCTCACTAATATTTTTGTCAGTTGTATCTCTGTAACTGAATTTTCCGGAGTGACATTCATAGATGTATTCAGAATTTATTGCTGCTTAATAATAAAACCCTCAGATTTGCTGCAATGATTCTCCCACATTGGGTTTTTCTGGGGACATTTGTCTAAAAATAATGTTATCATGTGTGATGCTTTTCTTTTGCTCTGTTTCCTATTTCCGCATATAAATTTAATTAAGTGAAGGCTTACTCAGTAATTGCTTCAATGTTTACAGAAGAAATATGAAAATAACTTTTTTTTATTTTAATAACAAGTAGGATAAGCTAATTTAGTTTGATGCAGTAGGATTCCAGATTTAGGACTTGGATTTTTCACATGTATGTCATTGTGTAATAGGATGATGATTTTTTTATGTTACTGATTATATATGTATGTATATATCTATGTCATTGTTTCACAGGGTTGTCAAGGATCATTCCCATGGAGGAATGATTGCTTATGCAGGTAAATGACATGAAGAGGTTCATGGCTATGAGGAATCAAGTCAGAAGAGTAAAACTCACATATCTACAAGATCAGTGCCATGTGGGTATGATTTGATATTATGTGATTATACTATGTATATGTTTACGTTATGGACAAGTAATATTGAGGGGTACATCAATGAAGTGAAAGTAGTGTGATCTGTGACATGCTAAGATAAGCATGGAGAAGCATGGTTGCATTGTGGGGTCAGTTTGTGGTCTATGGATGTGCAATACTATTGTTGTGTATATGTTGTGCATGTTTTATACTCAATGACTGTACCTATGGTGATGTGTAATGTTTCATATGTATTATTGTGTACATATGATGTTGTATATATGGTGTAGTTTATATATTTCATATGTAGTGGTAGGTATAGATGGTGCTATGTACATGTGAGATATGTGGTGATCTATACATATCATATTGTGTGCATGTTGGATGTGTGGTGTTGTGCGTACGTTAGATATGCGGTGGTGTGTAGATATGGTACTATGTGCATGTTGAATATGCAGTGCTATGTATATCACTACTACACAAGGGGGGTTTTAAGACAATTTTTGGGTAAATTGTCTTAATTTGAGACAAAAGAAAACTTGTGTATTGTCTTAAATATTGTCTTTAAGCGAGTGTCTCAAATTAAATCGTCTTAAAATTAAGTTGTCTTAAAATATTGTCTCTATAAAGACAATATATAACACAAGCATTTTTGTCTCTCTAGAGACAATTTCATTTTTGTCTCTCCAGAGACAATAGTTGCACTACAACATAAAGGGGAGTTTTAAGACAATTTTGGGTAAATTGTCTTAAGTTGAGACAATTTCATTTTTGTCTCTCCAAAGATAATATTTGGAATTAAAGACATATTGTCTTTATGGAGACAATGTCCTTAATCCTATCTATTGTCTCTGTAGAGACAATATAAAACAATGAATCCAGAAAAATAGCTCACCATTAAAATAAATCAATATAAAAATATTTAATTGAAAAAATCGACAATATCATTGAATAATTCATGTTAGGGTACAATGGAATCGAACCACCAACCACCGGCATGTCAGGTGCTCTTCCAATGAGCTAGCACCCTTTAAAGAATTATGTGAGGAGTTATGGCAGTCCTTGAAACTGTATAATAGGCATTGATTTTTAAAAAATGTTCAACACATAATTAGAGAAAAACAAAAACAAAGCATTCTCAGAAGTGAAAAACACTAACAACAAGCCCAAAAAATCTCAATATAACAAAACCATAAGTATAGACACAGAAGGCAATGAAGCCAAACAAATTCTAATGAATTACGTCAAGCATAACACATAAGGGAAGTCCAACCTAGGTTTTCATCATTGGAGAGATCTAGACAACACTAATAACCATATAACACAGTAACTCAAAGTGATTTTGAAATGACAAAAATTTAATTCGCAATTACTGATGACAAAATCCTTTATCCATACATTAAGCAATAGATAAATCCAAATAAATACTCACAAGTCTAATTGGTAAGCCCTTGGAATTGTGTATGATAGCAAGCTTTATAGGTGTGACCACTGTTTTTCCATTTACAACTCCAGAAACCCCTTGTTCATATGTTCTTACAGTTACAGCAGCATCCCCATCCCCTTTTTGCTCTAATATTTTTAAAGATTCCCCTTTGTGCTTTGGAAGATCAAACTTACACTTGGCACCATATACTTGCAAATAATTCTCTTGACAAAAAACTGAGATCTGCAACAAGAAATTCAGTAAACTAATAGCTCCAAAAGAAAAAATATAATCCAATTAGAAACAGATATAGAACATTAAAACAGAAAACTCATCACTGAGTATCTTACAGTGCACTCAGGCTCCCAGGCCTCCCTGGTAGTGAAACAACAGCAGGTTTGACCTGCAAAGGCAAGAGCATATAAATTTAAGGACTAATTACATATCATATTAAATGGAAGACAAAAAAATAATGGATGAAAACATAGACTAACTTGAGTACCTCACTTCCATCAACATTCTCCTCTGATTTTAAGGTTTCCAACCTATATTTTAGATGGTGGAACTTGCATTTTGAACCAAATTTGCAGATGCTATTTTTCATATAGTAATGAGTCAATAATATGAAAATCATTGTTCTCGAGAAATTGATAATGAAAATTTTAGAAGTATGTTTTCTTAATTATTATGAAAAGATCTTGAGTAAATTTCAATGCCTGGAATTAAACCAACTTTTGGTAGCTTATTTTCTTACTTGAAGTCCCAGACAAGCCTACCTCTAGATTGATGAAGCTGCCATGTCTCTTAAAGATGTTTTATTAAGTATGAGAAGTAGAATTTAAATTATACTCAGTGGCATTTTCTTCAAAAAAGTCGTTGAATTCTTGTGATATAAGAGCAGTCCAACAGTAAAGAAAGTCATCATTTGTTCTCAAAATTCTTACTTCATCAAAGTATGAATCTCTTACAGCAGGAGTAGTCTTAGGAAGAGTTTCTCTTCATCCTATAGTAGGTCTTCATAATTAGAAGCTGCTTAAAAGGCAGAGTCAAGGTTTCCTCATCAGCGAATAAAGGTTCAACATTTCATATCAGTCTTAAAATTACTTATCTCTAGTGTATCAAATTGAAGAGATATGAGAATGACATTAATCCTCTTTTAGTTTTGAGAAAAAAAAATGTCTTCTAATTTTTAATGCTTGTCACAGTTTGTCGATTTACCAATATTTTCACTAATTCTCCTATGTACCAATACCCGGACCCTTGGTAATTTTTTGCCAATACAAATCATTTGAACAATGGATTTAACTACCTAACCCCTAGCCTCAATATAATAATATTAATATAGTCCCATGTCACTAACATATTAACTAGCTTATATGTAAATTTTCAAATCTTGCATTCTATTGGCCATGATATAAATAGTCAAAATTTTGTTACTATCAAACTTAAAACAAATGGAAAAAAGAAGTTTGTTATTAGAGAGGTCTCTAACCAGCTTGTCCTTTCACAAAGGGAATGGATGAATCACCCTTCTTCCAGGCCTTAAGGCTTGAAATGCTCGCAAATAGGTGTTTCCCACCTAGGATGACTCCAAAACGAATAGGAGGAATGCTTCCAGTTATGAGAAATGAAAGAAAACCCCCAACAAAAATAAGTGCACTTGCATCACATGAATAGTTGCAACAACTGATTTTATAGCAACAATAAAGAGCTCTCATAGTTTACTTGCTCAGAATGATACTTCCAAGTATTATTGCTATGTAATGTTTGTTGCATGCTCATTTCAATATCATATCTACCATGGCAAGATTTTAGTGCTAACTGGAAAATGAATATAATAAACATAAACACCATAATAGAGAAAAAATAGCACTCTTACCATATGGAATACCAAGGAAAAAGTCATGAACTTTAGACAGGTTTTTAAGATCATCTGGGTGAACACCAAAAATAGTGTCCGCTACATCCTTCACAGTCTCAGGAACATTTTCAACCCAAATTGACAAATTGTCTTTTCCCTTTACACGGATTTCCTCTGCAGTTGAAGTTAAAATTGCTCTCATATTTGCTGACTGTAGTTTCAACTACTTTGTCGTATCCTTTAACACTATATTTTATTTTTCAGCATAGACATCATATGCCTCTTTTGAAATTGCCTGCATTCTGGAAGCCTGTTCCTTGAAAGCATCAAGGGATTTCTTAAATGATTCCTCAAATTCATATGCTTGCTTCTCAAGTTCATTTCTTACCTTTTCCACTTCAACATCCGAGGAAGCCTGCACATTTGAAATTTAAAAAAACAATATCAACTCAACAACTATATAGCAAAATCAGAACCAATCAAAGAAAATCACAACATATGCAATAAAACAACAAGAATGAGATGAGACTGCCTTCCATTTACCAGTTGTATTCCAGCAATTTTCAATACAACCAAAGAAAATGTCAATAAATGATTCCGAGTACTTCAGTGTCTTACAAATACAATAAAGTTTAGTTTATAAATTTTTAATATGGGAGCCACTTGGAACAGACTTTATGCTTGCACAATTAATCACGTATAATGCTTATTAACAGTTTCCACAATCCAAATGGTTAATTTTTTTCTAAGAGTTCAGTGCATCTAAACAATGTATATGCCATAAAATGGAGTATAGATGTGTAGGCCTTCAAACATGCATCCACAACCCACCATATATAGTTGGTTCACAAAAAATAAGTTATTTTTACTAAATTAAAGACATGGTATAAAACTAGCTCAGAAGGCCATCTTGTGGCAGATTGACCATGAAAAATTAATAGGGTGAAACAAAAGTGACACTCAGACACATCATAGTGATAACAATGCTATATAGTAATATTGAAGCCCTGTAATAGCATCTTTGAAAGAAACAGTCCTAGAGATGTACACAATTGTGGACATCTTAAGACTATTTATGATCAGACCTCCTTTATATGTGAGATCTCTTCTCTTGCACACTGTACATCAAAATTTTTTTTGGACCCTCCATTGACTTCTGAAATAAGTCAAATGTTGCTATTTATTTTAAAATAACAGAACCCCAAAAAAACTTATGTTTGAGCTGGCATTTCATCCTTTTGGAATTTGAAATCATCCAACTTCCAAGATGCACCTAATCGCATTCAAAATTTGACCCAAGTGTCCCTATATTGTGCAGAAAACATATGATTCAAAGCTACCTTTCAATGGCAGAGATAAAAAATATTATGTATCCTTAATGACAGATTGAGATTACAAAGACAAGCATGTATTAGTCAGCACCTCATTCATCATTGGAATTAACAAGAGCTAAACTTAGTAATGGTCTTTTTGGATTGGGAGAAGTTTTATATTCACGTAACAAACGGAAATGTTTTGTAGGCATGTTAACCCAAGTAGCATAGAATATCCACTCTCATGGAATTCATTAATCATGTCAAGTTTGTGGTGTGTCCTACTAGTTTTTTCTTTTTTTGGTGGAAAAATGTTTTCATTATATTGACATTTTAATTACCATAGATTTACAAAACTACCCCAGTGCCAGGTTTTCAGGGAGTCTGTAGGGGGTAGCTATTCTATATAGATAGTCATTGAGAAGATTTTACCCCTCATTTTATTTGCGTACAAATTTTTCTTCTTGAAGCTTTTTCTTAAACATAACAAAATGTTTTACTAAATCTTTATCGTGTGCCTTTTGGCCCTGGTTATATCCAAACAGAAAGAAAACCTTGATCAATGTCATGTCATTGTTTGTTGTTTGCTGGTAAGATGGCCTGGGGTATTACTTTTGTTGGCCTTCATTTCGATTGGCGTTTGCAGTCAGCTACTTTGGCTCATTTTCTTGTAGACTAATGGAGGCAATCTCCATCTCCAAGCTAACAAACTCAGTTGTTGTAAAAGACACTATTGCTGAAGTTTTTCTCCTCATTATTAAATTTCCATATTGGAATTTTTAGTTCTCAGAGGTTCTCGCTGTCTCGTTGCAGGCTCTGCTGTAACAGCTTCTATGACTTGTTTGGGGGATTTCAAGAATGCTTATAGATATTTAATGTTTGTATTGATTAAGTGCAGTTGAGACCTTGCCAAGGTGTGCTTAACCTCAAGGGTGATATTTCCTGTTAGCATGAATATTTTCCTTCTGTCTGACTTTGCCACCATCTCTACTTCTTGAGCATCTGTCTATGTCTAATTCCAGTGCTATTCTCTAGCTTTTCTCTTATATCCACTGATTTATCATCTCTAGGCTCTCCCTTCAGATATGATAGAACACTCCATATCAGCTCTATCTGGGGTTGATTGCTGGTAAGCTGGATACTGGGTATTTCTGTTACTGGCCTTCTTCTGCACCTCTTTGACAGTCAACTATTTATCCCCGTCTTCTTGTTCAGTATGGGAGTAATTTTCCTTCAAGGTTGCAAAATCAGTTGCTGTAGGAGACATTATTTTTTCTCCTCATGACTAGAATTCCTGAGTATCTTTTTGTAGTTCTCTAAGGAAGTGGCCTCTGATTTCTTTTCTTGCTCTGCTATTACTACATCAATGACTTGCTTGAAGGCTTTCAGGACTGCTGCATCATGATATTCCATGTTTGTGTTTATTCAGTGCAGTTAAATCCTGCCAAGGTTTGCTTGACCTCAAGGTTGAGGTCTCTTTCCAGCATGAATGCAGTCATTCTGTGTTTCCCTTGATCCTTGCTATTTCAACATTTGTCTCTTAGTCTGATCATTGATACCATCCTCTGGCTACCCTCTTGTATCCATTGACACAGGGATTGATTCAGCGTTGTTAATCTTGCTTCAGATATGATAGTATGCTCAACTTATTTCTAGATTCTCTTGAGCCTAGTTGGATTAAGCAATGATCTCCTTTTGCAAGAACACCCTTCTAAAGGATCCTCTTGAGCTGAAGGTATTTTTGAGGTCCTGGATTTCATGGTACTGGTTGTTGAGTAGTAATTACTAGTAGGTAACAAGCCAAGAAGAAGAAATGGGGCTTGGTTGATAGATTTTCACAGGCGAAAATAGAAAGGAGGAAGATGGCGGGGATGAAATGGGGAGGCATGCAAGTCTAAGTAAGTAACCCATAATGCAGGGAAGGGTAAAAAGGTGCCAAGATTTGGAGTTAATGCAAGTTATATTTTTATTGGGTTTTTGGACTGTTTGCTGTCCAATCTGAAAATTGAAGGGAAATTGATGTTAATATGTGATGCGAAGCTATTTTTCATGGCTTGCTAGATCATGGAGGCAGGTGGGGGATTAGAAAAAAAAGTATCCAATGAGTTTAGGTCACTAGTTAAGAAAGTTGACTAAATGCATGGGGGTGGAGTACTAAGAGCTAAGATATGTTGTGGCACATTTCCAGCCTGTAGCTGTATTGCATCTCAAGTATCATGCCATTTGTTTTTTTCCTTACTTAGATTAGGTTGTATAGGACTTGAGCATCAGTCATCACTGATTTTCGTGTCATGCAGGCCCTTAGGGATCTTCTTGTGTTGGCTCTTCAACACCTGTGGATGCACAATTCTCATACTATACAGACCTACTATATAGGCCTATTTTTTCTGACTAAGAATTAAGAAACTCAAGAGTTACTCATAAGGCTTACCAGTGTCCTTGCAAATGAAGGACAATATTTGCATTCATGTCAACTGTTCTAAATTCTGGAAATAGACACCCAATGAAATCATTCATACATTCTGTAAGGGATCATTCCAATAAGGGATTGAATACTCAAACTGCACAAGCATACCTACATTGCAAGACACGAACCAAACAGATTCACTTACACGCTACAATAGAGTAGAGTGGAATTAGTAATACAATGTTGCATCATGAGAGGTAGCATACCAAGGTGGAATAAGGTATCCAAAGGACACAAAACAAAATCCACAAGACAAAGGCAAAGGGATAAACATTAAAATTCCTGTAGGAAAGAATAGGCAGGAGTTTGGTCTAGTGTAAAGTAGCAAGGTGACCCAAATGAGGCCCTGTGCAAGTTTTTGATAAATTTGATGGCATAGATACAAGGCAGCTTAGTCAAAGATATTACGTAAGAAATATATATATATATATATATATATATATATATATATATATATATATATATATATATATATATATATATATATATATATATATATATATATATATATATATATATATATATATATATATATATATATATATATATATATATTACCGACTTTGTAATCTCATATTTGAATAGAGAGAAGCAAGTTATATATAAGTATTTCCAAATTTGTAATCTCATATTTGAATGGAGAGAAGCAAGGTGCACTCTATTAGTAACTTCAACAGCACTCCCACTGTTGTTAGCTTAGATCTAGGAGCTGCTACGGCTCTTCCAATTTGTCTTAGACTAACCTAATTCTTTTTAGGCATGATTTTGGCCTAAATTCAACAGCTGAAATAAATGGCAATAATCACAAAATTGTAACTTCATCAACTCAAAACTGCAATCTAAGCAGTTTTTATGGTCTGTGAATCAACCCATTTTCTCAAAATAGCATTTTGGATCCGATTCAAGGATTTTTTCTGTTTCCCTGATTCTGACCAAGATGGTTAGAGATGGGGCTATCTAATAACACTGCTAAAAAAAAACAAAGGTTTGCACCTGGATTTTTTTATCAGGAGAGATGGATTTATATTAATCCAGCATTCTGTTTATGAATTATGTTTTTATTTTTTATCTGAATTATATTTTTAGTTTTAATTTGGAAGTGGCCAAGAGTAAATCCATACTTATCAGGAAACCACATTCTCACTGTGATTTAAGAGGTGTGTGTTGACAACGTATTAGTTTTCAACTGGATGTCATGTTCTGCTAACCTGTTAGGATTCAATTCATAGTGAAAATGCTACCAATGATATCAAATACCATTATGCACATAGCTACACATACACCAACCAACCATACAAAGAGCCATCAACAGAGTATATATAAGAAACTTTGTTCAAGCAACTGTTATGTTGGCAGTATCACTCCTTAGTAAGCTACAGAGCGATGATGCAACTACAGCAACAAAAACATGAGTTTCATTTATGTAATTCTAGCTAGTGGTGATCTTTGGAATCCTTAAAGCCTCTATTACTAGTTTCTTCAGTGGTCCCATTAATGCAAAAATTTGACAGACATTCAAAAAGAAGCAGAAGAACATTTACATTTGATTTGGCTAAAAATAATGACCTGTTCAGAGGAAGTACTTGGAATAGCAATGGCATTCTCATGTGCAGATAAAGAATCAAAATTATTTTGTATGGCATGTATGGCACCCTCTTCATCCAACATCTTCTTCCCTATGCTGATCTTACTATCGTAGGAAAATAGATGATGGAGATACCTTTGTATGAATCGGGAAAAATCCTAAAAAAAGAAAATTGTGCTTTGGACCAGCGAACAGGAAGCCCTTGAGTGATTTGCTACCCTGTGATTAGTTTACACACATTTATTGTTGAATAAATTTGGACCTGGTGATCCAGAAATGATCTTTCTCGTATGTAGAGGTCAATTAAAACTTATTATTAATATTTAATATGTATTTTTTTGTAGTGGATTCCTTTTGTTACTTATATTATTACAGTGGATTATTTTTGTTACTTATATTATTAGAGTGGATTCTTTTTGTTACTTATATTATTAGATTTTACTTAGATGTTTTCTTAATCATCTTAATCTATAATACAAGGCAAATGGTGACACCAGCTATGTTACTCTTCTACACAATGAAGTGCAAAAAGTGGATGCAAAAGAAGTATTCTTTTTTGCATGACACAGGATTGAAGATATAATACCACAATTTATACAAGATTAATTAGTTATTTGTTGTTGAAAAGTTCTGATTGGACAAAATTCATAAAGAGATAATGTCTTACTTTTGTTAATTACTTGGTTCTTTGTTATTAAAATTTTCTAACAAGGTGACATAATTAGGAGTGCAATAAATATCTAGCTACCTAAAACTAAGTCACCAAAATGGAATAAGATTCTAAGTGGTACTATAACAATAATGAACAGAGAATAGCAAGAGGTGTACCAAAATGTTTTTATAAGGGGGCCAGTTAATTTCCATAATATAATATATTGATATTGAAATGCAATGATAAACACTTCAACTCATAAAACTAGTGAGTTATCTGTAGGTGGTAAGTGGGGCCAATCTATAATTTAATGCTACTGAAACATTGTTTCTATGTACACATTTGAAAGTGTGCTTTAGTAGAAAATATAACAAAACAGAGAGGAGAGAGGTATTGTTAAGCATCTTAAGTCACTCAACAAGTTTAACATCACTGGCTTAAATATCAAATATAATCAGAATCAGCTCTATGAATCCATTTAATCAGCTTTCCATAGCTTGTGGAACTGAAAATTCAATCATTTGGTATTCAGTATTTTGAAACATGACATCAAGATGCAACAAGCTTTTTAAAAAGGTTTACCAGATCATATAAGTCATTTATGATTGAGACTAATACCACTCAAAAAATCAAACATGTTAGTGTGTTTATTCATAAGATCAAAGACTTTTCATTGCCTGAATATCTAAATTAGGGGGCTGACATTAAAATCATGGAGTTAAAATTAAACTAGAAAACAATTATGTACTATGGTACAATCAAATACCATAAAATCAGGAATGCAGCTTGTAACTATGATAAGAAGCCTTTTGTGGATGTTTTTTAGATGAATTGGGCAACTTTTGATTTCCCTAGCTCTAATATCAAGCCCCTAAATATCAAATATTTATTTTCTGCAGCATATCGCAATATCTTGAATCACACACACATAACTAACAGTATGTAACTATGGCAAACTGTAAGTGCTGATAGTTAAAACTTAAGACAGATGTAGCATACCTTGCATCATTAGAATATTTGGTAAACTATATCTACCATTTGTTTCTTAAGTTACTAATGTGTGTAAAAATAACTTGGAAATTAATGTCCCCTTGGCCTTGTTCCCAAAATGTCTCCATAGATATGGTAACTTGGATAATCTAGAAATCCTTTTTATTTCTTGTACCCTTTAAATGCTTAGTCTAATATTTGATGAATTTCTTGCAAGTTGCATGTATTTAAAGTTTGAAATCTATTAGTCTTTAGATGATGCAATAATACAATAAACCTTATGCAAACTTGCATACCATTCTTTGGCATGTAAAAGAGCATCCAGCAACTATAGTGTTTCTCAATAAACAAATCACTAACCAAATATGTCTTTAATTAATGTGGAATAAAACTCTCATCAAGGGATCTGCAACTATCATTTAGTAAGCTTTAATTTAAGAAGGCATCACAAAGACAACCACAAGCAAGAAACCTACAAAGCACAAAGCCATTTCTAAAAAATGTTAACACCAGAACAAGTGAGGATGCTATCATGGAAACGCAGAGAGTTGCACCCCAAGGATAGCTTCCAAAACAACAAATTTTTGGTACATGAATCACCCATATCTTAAATTTTTTGTCAAAGTGGGATTATTAAGCGTCAAATTCTTATTTATTTCTAGATTAATTGTCAAAGTGGGATTATTAAGCATCACAAATTAAATGACAACAGGTATGGAGCATCAAACTAACAAGATCATAATTACTAAAAATAATAAAGTGTTTCCAAAGATGAATTTTGAAACAGAAATTCCATCACTTCATTATGCATAATACTATACAAGGAAGAAGGTGAGTAATACAGGGCAGGATGGGGTGTTGAAAAATCACTAAAGACATTTTGATGTCATACATGATACAACCAATACAGAACTCTCAATAAAGACTCAAGAGCCTACAATGTATTAAGATTAATCAGCACGACTTTTAGTTTGTGGCAACCAATATCAATTCGATTTCTACAGGTTTGAGAGGGATTGACAACCATTTTTGTATCCTTCTACTCAAATAGGTCAATGAGCCTCACTAATGCGAGCTCAAGTAATGTTTTCTTAACAAAATATCAAGGCCATTTTTCTCTTATTGATAGCACAACATAATTCACGCCTCCTCCTTTCGGCGTTCCCTTGCACCTCCTAGTGCAATTGCTAGTTTTTATCTTTTTATACCACTGCGGCAGATAACAGAGGAAAATGCGAGTGGCATAATGTTTTACAAGTTCAGTATTTTGAAAATGCGAGTGGTGCAATGTTTTACAAGCCCAGTATGTTTAATGAAGGGTTAATAAGTTACATTTTAAATTTATCTTTTAAGATACTTGGTTATATAATGAGTGGATCTTAAGGGTAGAAATCTGAAACCGGAAAATTGTTGCCTAATTCTGGTTGAGTAATTTTTAATTTCATCAATATATTATATATATGTCTCGGAATATTATGTTTATGACATAATTATATTTACTAAACAAAATCACTTCTCATCATTAATTGTTGATTAGTAATGTGATGTGATTTTGTTAGTATGTAAAACCATTTTTCACTGTAATATGTTTATATGTAACACGATCTCTCAAACATAATTATCTACTAATCCTCAAAATAACAGACAAACATTAAAAAAAAAAAAACATGTTAACCGAACCTTGCATATCATGAGAAATATCTTGTTTCTTCTAATAGTCATTATAATGAAACATTTAAAATTGTATTATTTAGCAGAAAAATCATTATTAATGTATAGAACAGCTAAAATATTATAATATAATAGATCTATGCCAACTCTCGTAATATGAGGACTGCCAAACTCTTTTTTCCTTCTTTTTATCCACAAATGGTGGAGCATAATGGAGATAGAGAGTACATTTTTTTCATGGGAATCACAATATTTATACCAATATTATAAAAAGAAAAAAAAAGTCAGTTGTTATAGCTATAAACTGGACCATACCTCAATGTTCAAAGTGCAATGTATGTAACTCTACTGTGTATATCTATTTTATGAAAGTGATATATACTTAGTGTGTATATCTTGTTGGGAGGATTTCTTCATCGCCATCATGAGGGCGTTACTGCAATCGCACAATGTGGGGGAGCTCACCAACGTGGCGCAGTTGACTAGACTTGACGTCGTGAAACTGATCACTTTGATCGTCAAAGCGGCCAGCACTGCGCGAATGCATAAAAAGAATTGTCGTCAGTTAGCATAGCACCTGAAGCTGATATGGAACTTGCTAGACCAACTGAAGATAACAGAGTTGAAAAAATATCCTAAAATTAGAGAGCCTCTAGAGAAGCTGGAAAATATCTTGAAATTAGAGAGCCTCTGTAGCAAAGCTGGAAAATATCCTAAAATTAGAGAGCCTCTCAAGCAGCACAAGATTTCGTACATTGAATATATTCCATGTGAAAAACTATTGAGGAGCTACGTACAAGAATACAAAGTGTAGTCAAGGTCTAAGAAGGAGAACCAGTAGGAAAAATTAAGGATTTTCCCACTATAAATTGGGCTAAGATTTTACAAATCCTATTCAAGGCCTTAATACCTAAATCCTGCAAATTGGGTATGGAAGTGGCAACATCCTCCAAAAGAGTACATTTATTGACAAACCCTATAAACCCTATATTTAAAATTTATTCATGTGGTTGGTCAGGGTTCCTTAACTAGGTTTTTAAGGAAGTTGGAGGCACTCGAGATCTTGGTCCTACAATTGATCCATACATTTAGAAATATTTAAGTGTTTAATGTGTTTGAAAAGCAAGAAACTAGAGAAAGGGGGAGAGCACCAAACTTGAGCTTTGGATTTTTTTTCCTAACCACTTCGTTCCAGACTCTGCACATCATGGATGCTGAGATAAAATGAGAGAAAATCCTGCGGGCGCACTAGCTATGTTAAGATGACGAGGGAAAATTGTTACTATGGCTCCTAGCAATCTCCACGCTGCTCGGCACAAAAGTTACTGTGGCTTATGGCAATATCCACCTTTCTCTCCAGCTTTTCCCTTTTGGTTATGGGCTCCCACCGGACAATAGTTACTATGGATAATGGAAATCTCGACGCTACTCTCGAGTTTTCCCCTTTGGTTATGGGCTCCCGCCATGAAAATCTCCACAATTCTCTCCAATTTCCACCTTTGATTATGGCAAAGGGCTCCCGCCATGGAAATCTCCACGATGCTCTCTAGTTTCCCCCTTTGATTATGGGCTTTCGCCAGACAACAACTTATGAAAATATCCACGTGTGGCTTATGGTGATCTCCACATTGCTCTCCAGTTTTCCCCTTTGATTATGGGCTCCTGTCAGATCAATTGAGCGAGTAGAAACCAGTTTTTGGGATCTCACCAGATCAATTGAGTGAGTTAGAAACCAGTTTTCGGGCTCCTGCTGGATCAACTGAGCGAGTTGCATTTTTCCAATGGGATATCGTAAACTTGAGTATATTGCACAAATTATTGAACAACTATAAGAAAATACACGTAAACGACTTGAAAATTAGTTTGAAACAAAACAACTTTATTTCGTGCAAAATATATAAAGTTTGTTAGAGTTGTAGTGAATTAGATTTTTTCATGTTGCATTTTTTATATTCATTATTATTATGACAAAGGTTAATGCATATTTAATATTAAGATTTATGTGTAAGGAGTGGAAATATGGTTAGAGGATGTTTTTCTTTCTTATTTTTATCATTAAATTTTAGGGTGACATTAGATCCATAATCATAAATAAAGGAAATATAAGTAATATTGAGAAATCATGTTGGGATGAAGAGATTTTTGACAAATGGTGGTGTGCTTATTATTTGGGATCATTTTCATTAATCGTTTTTTTACCGGGATTTTTTTTATATTTTCACCTATGGAATGGTAAGTTTATATTTTAAGCACAAAATAAACTAGATAAAGTGATGAGTGACATTTATTTTCATCATTTATAGTTCATGCAATATATAAAAAAAAGGTTATTTTCATAGTTCATGTAATATATCACAAAAAATGTCATTTGCATGTTCACCCACTTTTTTAGTGATTTTGCATAGAAAAACATAAAATATTGACAATTGGTTGCCATAATATATATCTAAAGGATCTATTATACATGTAAATATGTAGGTGGTTTTTAAAGACCTAATTATATGGAAAAGCCATTTACCTTCAGGACTAAGATATTTATTGAAGAAAATGTCGATATCGATGCCTATGACGATGGAATACTTCCATTTTGTACAAGATGTCATATCTACACTATTGAAAAATTGGGTGTTAATTTAGTTTAGTCTATGTTGGGATACATGTTTCATCATATCATAGGAGAAACTCCTAAGAAAATGAGGGTAGAAGGTAGAGATCTCACACCAAGTCCAAGGTTTGTTAATTTCATGGTCTCTCATTTGGATTCCATTTCCATTCCTCAATTTCATACTCATATTAATAAATGAAAACCACTAAACTAACATGATAATGTATTTGGAATTTACTTGCAAAAAAAAAAAAAAACTTCTAGTTTGCCCTTTTTTCGTAAAGAGAGTAGATGTATTTCTCTAGACTAGCTCGACTTAACCAAAAAATAAATGTATAATTTCAATGCAAATATGATAATAGACAACCTCAATTTAATTTTTTCTCTTTGTATGGTGTCACTTGTGTAATTTGAATTTATATATTAAATTTATTGGAGTGTCTTTACTAATCCTAATAGGTAGAGCTAGTGGATTGCAATTCCAATATGAATAAATATCATTCCACGATGGAGATTTAAATATTTATAAGTCATTAGTAAATTTTAGTGTTTGATATGTTTCTCAAGAAAGGAACCTATTGGAAAAAATGAAAAAACAAAATGCATTGAGTATAAAACAATTTCCATGCACACCATAGAACTAAACTACTTCAATAATATCTATCCTCATGTCATTGATAAAATTTCCCCTTATTAACTAATTGATATTGTGATCATTAAGTTATTTGATAAATTGGAATATATCATCCACTAATTATACATGCTTTTTATTTCAATGTTTTTAATAATAAAGTGTCAAAGGTTTAGTTAAGATCAAGAGGAAATAAGGATTAATTCAATCGGTAAATGCTCTTACAAAAGAGTTCATAGAGCTCTCAACACAAAATCTTATTAATTATTTTAGGGTTACTAGTTGGTATTTTAGTTTCTAGTTACTATTGTGCTCCATTTGAAGACAAAGAAAGGTAAACCTATGGGGATTGAAAATGTACCAGCTTCCCTTAGAACTTTTAATACATTCGTGAGTGAGGGAAAATATTGTTTGAAAAATGAAATAAACAATAATTCATTTACTAAGTAATAGACAAATATTAATAATATATAAGATATATATGATAAATATAATGGAACAATTTGTAACACCCACTCCCCAACCATTTTATGTACCAACGCATCGAGTAATGGCATGTCACCACCCCAATTTCCTTGTATCAAGTGACATCATAATAAATAGATGCAAAGTTCAGTTGTACAACTAACATCGTTGGCACTCTACAATCCTACCTATATGTTCACCAAAGTAGATAACATTACCAAAAAATACCTTATGTAGTAGTGTCTGAAAAAACCTTGATACAATATTTAAACAGGGAAAATTAATGTCACTTATAAATTATAGACCCCACTCGATGTACATCGTCACCATCGTAATCCACTAGGACACCCCTTCAAATACAATAGATTGTCGAATCATCGCTGACCAATATCCTCCAGAAAATCTCATCAAGGACACAATCGACAAAGATCTTCAATGACAACACAAACCATTAATGGATTTTCCCTCATATAATTAACGAACAACTTGGAAAATAAATATCCCCCTAGACCAATTAATGACCCCAAGAGACTCCTTTGTGATGAAATTCGAATATGTTGCCAACTCCACCAACCAAAATGAATGCACTTACATAGCAGTAAAGATCCTCGGAAATCCCCTGATCAAACAATCCCAAACCAAAGAGGAGCATGAAGATCCACAGGAGCAAAGGTTCGAAATAAATACCACATAAAACAACCAGCTAGTGCATCTCAAATAGACCACAAATAATACCAACAAGTAGTAGCTAAGATCCTCGGAAATCTCCTGATCGACCAATCCCAAACCAGAGAAGGAGCAGGAAGGTCCACATGAGCAAAGGTTTATAATAAAGACCACATAAACAACTAGCCAGTGTGTTTCAAATAGACCACAGAGTAAACCAATAGCTAGAGTGGAAAACAAATTGTTATTAGTGTACCTTGAAACAAAAAACTAGTAGAGATACTTGAGATCATCCAAAAGCAACAGAAAAACTGAATCTAGCTCAGATAATTATGCTTAGACATATTACACCTGACAACACCAGCAAATGCACTAGTGAAGGCTACATTTAACCATCTACCTCCACACCTCCAGCCAAAATTACTACCCTTGTGAATTTTGTGACTAATGCTTCCATAATCCAATCCTTTATCCTCAGTGTTCTCTTCTCAAAAAATTTGTCGTAGATATTTTGAAGTGGGACTGTTTTTTGCTAACAGATATTCTGTAATTTTCCTCCACCATCCTTGTAGAAATTATGGTGTAGATTTTCAACTACTCATGATTTTTTAATCAAAATCTCATCAACTACTAATCACTAGTTGAAATAAAATCATCAACATATAAGGCAATAATATGATATTTACCATCTACCAAGATGTGATCGAGGTTTTCATCTGCTTCACTTATGGTGAAGCCCAAACCAGTGATATAATTATCGATCTTGGCGTACCAAGCATGAGGTACTTGTTTGAGACTGTACAATGCTTGTTTGAGTCTGCACACATGAGACTCCCGATCAAATGTCTCAAGAAATTTTTTTTGCTCGATGTACACCTCCTCCTCAATAACCCCATTGAGAAATTTTGTTTTTACATCCATCACGTGGATCTTCCACCCCATCTACGTAGTAAGAGAAAGAATTGATCTAATGGATGAGTACCTTGCTATATGAGAAAAGGTCTCCTCATAGTCAATATCCTCAACTCGAGAGTACCCTTTGGCCACAATATGGCCTTATACTTATCTATGCATCTGTCTTCTACTGGATTCACCTTGAAGATCCATCTCGAACCCACTCTTGATTTATATGATGGTATTGGGACCACTTCCCAAATGTTGTTCTTTACAATGGATTGTATTCCTCCACCATTCCATCAACCCATATAGGTTTCTCTATTTCTTCCTCAAAATAGGATGGATTAGTATCTATAAGCTCAGCCATAAGAGCCATGTAGCCAGTGTCCCTCTCAGGTGACCTCATTTTCCTGCGCAAATTTTAAGGAGCTCCCACATTCTCCCTAGCATCCTGCACAAGTATATCAGCTTCCCTAGTTCTTTTTCTACCTTCTTTGGATGGTTTTTCTTGAGTGAATGTCTCCGCTCTCCGCTCCTCAATATTTTTGTTGCTCCACAACTTCATGAGGCTCCTCCTTTGGAGCTAAAAGCTCCTCTTCTGGTGGGATCTAAAGATCCCTCTCAAAAGAGCACCACATCATGCTCTCCTCATTAAACTTTACATCCCTTCACACAAATATCATTATGAGGGATGGAAAGTACACATGATAGTTGTGGGGAGTTTCTGTGTAACCCATAAACACAACGTATTTGTTTTTTTAGTTCTCCAACCATGTAAGTGTAAGCACCAATGCTTGGAGGTGACATAGAATGGATTGACCGATATTGAATAACTAAGGGAATAAGGTGCCATGGAGGAAGCACATGTATTAAAGAGGGGAAAATGGGATTTTAATCAAAATGCAATAATTAAGAAGTGGTGGATGAATAGAACGAAGGGGATTCTCATCACAATTCGTTGGTAATGAAAATGGGTATTAGTGAGGATGGAAACATAAAGGCGCAAGTAAAAGAGTTCAAAAGGTTTCAAAGATGTCAAGATAATACCAAACATGTTTTCAAATAAGGGGGTTTAGTAATTGGAAAGAGATTGGAGAGAAGAATAGGTGGGGAGAATATGTCTAGAAATTTGGAAGAGAAAAAAGAAGAGATGGCACAAGGAGGTGAGCACGTTTAGTTAGGTGGATCATGATTGTCTAAAAGTGAGAATTGGTTTGTAAGGTATTTATTAACCTATGGAGAGAGATATCATCACATAGAAAGAAGAGGAAGAAACACTTAATAATGTGTTCTAATTATTTGAGCTAGAGGAATGTCAAGTAGTATACATGATATATCCTAAGAAAAGTGGACCCAGTCCAAACCAACCACCCTATGAATTTTAAAAGCCTAGAGGTAATCCAAACTTTTTATTCTACTTTTGACCTGAAAGAACCTTTTCTTAGTAGTTTGGGATATAGTAGTAGTGAAAACAAAATGAAGGTGGGAATAAAAGTAGAAGTGGGATATGTTATGTTTGAATTTTAGTTCAAGTGGGGGAGAAGGCCTAATTATTCAAACATGTCCATAAGGTTTTATCTTGGTGAAAAACCCAACCAATGATATGGTTATAGTAGTTCTAAGAACTTTATGAAGGGTGATGGTGATGAAAAACCGCATCGATTCTTATGTGGATTCATTTGGAGGGTGAAAAGGATTTTAGTGCTAGTTTCTAAGTTGATAAAGTTCCTAACCACATTGTGGGGGAATATTCTCTAATGGTGCATGAAGTTCATATAGATTTATCCCTAGGGTGTAGCTAAGGCCTTAGACAAATTAAAGGCGATATTTATATCTAATTTATAGAGGCTAAACATTGAACAATAAAAAATAACTAAGCTGAAGGAGATTAAGAAAATGGTTGGAGAAAGTTCTCACGAGTATGATGAAAAATTACAAAACTTAATAAAAAAACTCTCCTATACTCTCCATGAAACTCAATACAAAGAATGATCCATTCAAAGTTTGTTGCTCTTTAATAGTGTAGCATTAATGCAAGAGTCATAGGTGACATAGAGGGATGCCTTATCTTAGGCCATGAGGATAGAATCTTGTAGGGTGAACATCCATTTTACTAAAAAAATTCATGCTTGGTAGGATCTAAGAGAGAATTATGTAAGGAATTCCTTCTAGCTAAAGGACATTGGTATTAATATTGTTAAAGGGGGTGGCCTACAAGGATACATTGGTAGTTATTGATGCAAGATCATAATTTCAACAATTTATTTCAAAATTTGTATTTTTCCTCGAGAAGGTCTTAGAGATTTATAGAAGAGGAAGTTGGTTTCCTTGTTGCCCTATAATTTTGTAGAATTTCTAATAGGATAGGAAAGTTTAGTAATTTTAGGTATAAGTTAAGATGTTGTTTGATTTTTAAGGCCTCCTAGTAATTAGGAAAGTTGAGTCTTATGATTAGGATTACTTGTGGCATCCTATGTATTTTTCAAACTCCAATACGCCAAGGCAAATACGTGGAGGGTATTTGGGGGAAATGTGATTGTCCATAAAATTTAGATCTAATTTTGGGACCTTGAAGCTCTTTTCCTTTGACCCTAATAGTTCTTAGAGGTTTTATTTGGAGAAATTAGCAGGAAAAAGCACAATATGCCCAAGAATATTAGTGTTGGAGCACCTATGGTTTGGGAGAAAGGATAAGGGGTTCTAGGAGTTAAGGGGTTTAAGGGTTAGGAGCAAGAAATTAAGGGTACAGTGTAAAGGGTTATGGATTATAGGGTTTAGGCATTAGGGGGTCATGGTATAAGGGGTTTAAGGGTTAAATTTTAATGTGTTAGTGGTTAAGGGATTTAGGGTTAACGATTAACCATCAAGGGCATACATGTCAAGAGATTTAGGGGTTAAGTGCCTAAGGGTTATAATATTTAGGTCTCAACAGGTTAATGGGTTAGGGGTTAATGATTTTAGGGGCTAGGGGTTATGGGTTAAGGGTAAAGGTTTAAGAGGATATTGGATTAGGGTTTATGGGGTTCAAGTATTATAAGTTAGGGATTAGGGGTTAAGAGGTTAGAGGCTTTGGGTTTAAGGGGTCAAGGGGTTAATTTGTTATGAGTTATGAGTGTAGGGGTTAAGGGATTGTGGCTTTTGGTTTAAATGGATAGGGACTTTAGTGGTTATGGGTTAAGTGCATATGGGTTGTGATAACGTGGCCCCTAATCCCCTTGTCACAACTATTGGGGGTTCACCTATCAATTTTTCTCATTCCCTTACCTATAGTGTGTCATGGAGCTATTAGATGTCATTTCATTGAGCTATAATGATAGGTGAGAGCTATACATAACTCACTAGAGGTGTATCAAGAGGCTATTATTCTATTGGCTACATAATTTGACTCTTTTTATTTGTAACTTAGTGAAATGGAAAAGATGTGGAGACAATCTCCATTATTCTTATTTCACCGGGCCATGTAAAATAAATAAAGCAAATAGTCTCAACCCCTTGGAGAAGGAAAGTTGAGAACAATAATTAGCATGAAAAAACAAAGAATCCAATGAGTTAAGCTTAGAGGGGTCTCCCTTTGTAAAAAATCATCCATAATCTTGTTAGAGTTAGTATGATTATTTACTAGAAGTTGAGTAGTCTTCACATCACCAACCACATCCAAAAGAAAGGTGACAACCCCTATAATAAAAATGATGTCTCTAAATAATGTGTAGTTAATACCACTAATATCATCTTATGAATGTATTACAATATGATTTAGAATGTACGTTTCCATACATGTGTGAAAGAAACAATCCATTTGGTTAGCAAAAAGAAGTCTTTTTGAAGACATCAAGAAACCCCCTTGAAGGAGGCAAGAACAGTTTGAAACCATGGAAAAAAAAGGCTTCATATATTGTCTATCACATGTCAAATTGAGTGAACAAACACATTCACATATATCATGTTGCTAAGAATGAAGTGTTTGGATTAGAGTTAAAGTTGTTATTTTAGTTTGTTGTCTTTTTTTCCTTTCTTTTAGAGTACGAATCTTTCTGGTCTACTTTGCTGAGGCAGTTTGGCTTCAAATATTCAAGGAATATGTGAGATAATATAAGACCATATTCTGATCTTTCAAATAACATGATGAACTACTTAGCACAATTTATGGTGTTAGATTTATTGAGATGCTTATTTTTGTATGAGTGGATTTACATCTATTTAGCCAATAGAAAAAACTCATTAAGCATTGTCGCAAGTATGTTATTGACATGTTGAAGTTTCATTAAGACTTAGAGGTATAAGATTTAGACTTGTACGTTGTCACCTATCTGGGTGTGATGATACCATGTGGAGGTAGGCAAAATTTCAATTTTTTTAACTCTTGGAAATATTCTATACACTCTTGAGAGAATTTGAACCTTTTAAATAAAATTATAAAAAAATGTACATTCATGCAATAATTACTAATTTATTTGGGGGTGACTCAACAAATTGTAGCATGTTGGCTTGTTGAATTTGTTAGTAAGTTAGGTTTTGATAAATGTGTAACCTTCAGTGGGATTTACTGTGGTTTTATGTGTTTTAGAGAAGCCAGTTTCGAGTGGTGGTTATGTTTCCTTTATTGAATTTGATTTCTTTGGTTCTTCTTCTTTTGTATGCCCACAGTGGTATCTTCTCATTTGCAAATATTTTCTTATTTTGTACAGAAAAATTTATTGTTGCATCCTTGAAAAAGTTGCACAATTGTCCCGATTTATCTTTGCAATACCTTGAGTTGTCTCGCTTCTCTCAGTTGGGCTAGAATTTTCCACCTCAAGAGGTTTGTTAGTTGTTGTCTAACTAAATTGCTACAACATTTTTTCTTGTTTTATTTATTTATTTTTTCTTCAAGGAGGTGTTTCCTTTAAACTCTAGAAGAAGCATTGCAAGTGGCCTGATTATAGTAGTCATCAAAAGATGTCTGTGATCATAGGCAAGACAACCCTCGGAGGGTGAAATTTGGGTATGTTATACCTATGGAAAACTTTTGCTAGCATCCAATTAGATATGTTATATGTAGTTCACAATTAGGAGATCGCAGAACATACTGTTGCACATAAAAATTCACTACTCCTCAAATATCAGGGTAAGTGCAAGAGTATTTAGTGAATATTGTTTAGTCACATGATACAACTATCCCACAACTCTACAATAGAGAGACCAACATGGAACAAAAAACTTAAAATCGATCGATGCACTCACTTTCATGGGATATTCATGAAAATTTGTATTTTCTTATATAATGCACTTTTACCCACATTTGGAGATCACACAAAAATGGTATTCATAATAAAGTTTTCTGGGTGAAGCAATTCATTTTTCATGCAAGATCAAGTTACGTAGCTATAATGTCTCGTGTTTTCTCGTACATCTGACCATAAACATATCTTGCAGGAATCTTGAAGGAAATCCCACTCAAATTATCAGAGAATCTTGAGGTGATCTCATTAAAAAAGTATGTTTCTCCTTATATGTTGATTATTCTTTCTCTTCATTGTGTTTTATAGATAAATTCATTTCAATTCATTCATATCAGATATACTCTGGCTGCTGGTTCCAATTTAAAGGTCGAGTTCTCAACGTTGTTTGTTGTTATTTATTTGGAAAGTGCTTGTGGTTTGAAGAAGTTGCAAGAGATGGGAATCTCAAATAGTTCTTGATCGGGCTAATGCAAGTTTTATAGGTAGAATCTGCGGCTTCAATCCCCAATGTCTCAAATTTGGCCGTGCATTCAGGAGCTAGAATGATCATCCTTCACCCACATTTATCATGAGTGCAATCAACTAGCATATAAGCTCTCCGAGGAGGCATTAAAGTATCCAGCTGATGAATTATCAGCAAGATCAAGGTTGTGGCACACCCAAAAAAAAAATGAAACTCACAAAATTTAAGCTAAAAACAACCCCTACACCTGAAGCTGACAACTTGTCTCGCTCAAGGACCACTGCCTTCTCCTTCATCAGGAAATACTTCCTCAAAAACTCACTCAACTGCATCATTTCTATACCCCCAACAATCTATTTATGTTATTGTGCCCATAACATTTTTCGAATAATCTGATGTTTCATATTGGTGAAAGTCAAATGCAAATTTACTATTTGAAAAAAAAATTTGCATCCCTTGTACCTAATGATCCTTCTTCATTAAATATTTTCTTGAATGGCGTTTTGTTTACTATTTTTTATCATTTAGTGATTTCTTATATGTCAAGATTCTTCTCTATTTCATGCCTTACAACATTTCCTTTGCAACATCTAGTGCAATTGCTAGTTTAAATTTTTTCACATATTTAAAAAAATAAAAAAATTTAGTTCATGGAATGTAACTCAATTGGAAATTACCTTGTTATGAAGTATTATTTTAAAACATGACATTCAAAGTTCAAATCCCCTTGAGTGGCCAACCAAAAAATAATATTTTTTTAATCTATTTATTTATTATATTTTTAGAATGTGGTTTAATGAAAAAAGAAATAAATATAATAAAAAGGAAATAAATTAAATTTTATGTGGCTTGAATATCTATTTCAAAAATAAAAGGTATAGTTATCCATTATCCACTCATGGAATTTCAATGCAATAAGGTCACTGGGATAAAGTTGATGGCATTGGAGTTGGTAGTTTAAGACTGTCACAAGGGCATCCAAGACAACCATGACCTGATTGAAGAAGTGGAAAACAAGCTGGAAGTCCACATTGAGGAATATATCAATCCATTTTCGACTAAACCAGATATATAACCGTGGCTCTCTCTACTCAAAATATTTCATTGACATTGTCTATTTAAATGGATACTATATTGATAGTCCAAAAATGAGGCATTTTGGATTGTCTATAGTTTGTATTAGTTCTAAAAAACAACTAGCAACCGTTAATCTCTTTGGCTGCAAAAAGTATTCTACTTGTTGTGTTGGGGAGTTTCTCTTAGGAAATTTATGGATAACCTGACATATTTTTTATATACATACTGTGCAAAACCTTTATAAATCTACCTTTCAAATCAGCGTCAACCCAATGCAACAACATTTTCCCCACAAAAAGCACAAGATCAAGCGAAAATGTGTGTTGTGTGCATTTAAAGAGATGGATAGGTAGGTTTAACCTTACGAGAACATGACACCTTAAAATCCGACCACAATTGGTGAGTGCAAGCATTTGCGAAATGGCATCATGAGTGGAGCCTTTTCCGAAAGAGATTATTCATTTACATTACAATATATACAACATGTAGTTAGCGTTCCATCCATGTTAGCACACACACCTGATGGTATCAGTCCTTAAACTGGTACAAAAAAAATGGTTTTATATAATCATATACGGGACAGTCACAAGATGTCAACAAAATCACATACTTATCAAAATCCTCAACTAGGAATATGCTAAATTGCTTCAAATTGTGCTTGTAACTAGGTAGGCATCAAAGACAATCATTGCAATGGGTTAAGGGGATCTAAGAGAGAATTATGTAAGGAGTTCCTTCTAGGTAAAGGACATTGGTATTACTATTGTTAAAGGAGGTGGCCTACAAGGATACATTGGTAGCTATTGATGCAAGAGCATAATTTCAACAATTTATTTCAAAATTTATATTTGTCCTCTAGAAGGTCTTAGAGATTTATAGAAGAGGAAGTTGGTTTCCTTGTTTCCCTATAATTTTTTAGAATTTCTAATTTCATATTTGGGATAGGAAATTTTAGTAATTTTAGGCATAATTTAAGATGTTGTTTGATTTTTAAGGCCCCCTAGTCATTAGGAAAGTTGATTCTTATGATTAGGATTACTTGTGGCATCCTATGTATTTTTCAAACTCCAATACACCAAGGCAAATATGTGGAGGTAATTTGGGGGAAGTGTGATTGTCCATAAAATGTAGATCAGATTTGGGGAAATTGTAGCTCTTTTCCTTGGACCCTACTAGTTCTTAGAGGTTGTATTTGGAGCGGTTAGCAGGAAAAAGCATAATATGCCCAAGAATATTAGTGTTGGAGCACCTGTGGTTTGGGAGAAAGGATAAGGGGTTCTAGGAGTTAAGGGGTTTAAGGGTTTAGGAGAAAGGGGTAAAGGGTAAAGGGTTAGGGATTATGGGATTTAGAGGGGGGGTTGAGGTATAGGGGGTTTAAGGGTTAGAGGTTAATGGCTTAGTGGTTAAGGGATTTAGGGGTTAAATATTAACCATCAATGGATTACATGTTAGGGGATTTAGGGGTTAAGTGCCTAAGGGTTATGGTATTTAGGTGTCGGCGAGTTAAGGGGTTAGGGGTTAGGGGTTATGGGTTAAGGGTCCACGTTTAAGAGGATATGGGATTAGGGTGTATGGAGTTCGAGGATTCTAAGTTAGGGGTTCGGGGTTATTGGCTTTCGGTTTAAGGGATCAAGGGGTTAATTTGTTATGAGTTATGGGTGTAGGGGTTAAGGGATTGTGGCTTTGGGGTTAAAGGGATAGTTATTTTAGTGGTTAGGGGTTAAGTGCGTATGGGTTGTGATAATGTGGCCCCTAATCCCCATGTCAAAACTATTGGGGTTTCCCCGATCAATTTCTCTCATTGCCTTACTTATAGGTCCCCTAGCTCCTTCTCATTCTCTAATGTTAGGATTATAGATCTCAGTAAACCATGCTCTAACCTCTCACTTCTACCCATCCATGCTACCCGTATGTCCCCTTTCTCCGTTCAATATACCAAAAGGTCCCCCTCCCCCAAAATTCATGATAATTGAACATTTGGAGGCGATAATTTAACAACAACTTCACAACTAGTCCATTTATAATGGTGTCTTGGAGCTATTAGATGTCATTTCATTGAGCTACAATGATAAGTGAGAGGTATGCATAGCTCACTAAAGGTGTATCAAGAGGCTATTAGTCTATTGGCTATAGAACTTGAATCTTTTTATTTGTAACTTACCGAAATGGAAAAGATGTGGATACAATCTCCATTCTTCTTCTTTCACCGGGCCATGTAAAATAAATGAAGCAAATAGTCTCAACCCCTTGGAGAGGGAAAGTTGAGAACAATAATTAGCATGAAAAAAAAAAGAATCCAATGAGTTAAGTTTAGAGGCATCTCCCTTTGTAAACAAGCATCCATAAGCTTGTTAGAGTTAGTATGAATCTTTACTAGAGGTTGAGTAGTCTTCACATCACCAACCACATCCAATTGAAAGGTACCAACCCCTACAATAAAAATGATGTCTCCAAATAAGGTGTATTTAATATGAATAATATCACCTTATGAATCTATTACAATATGATTTGGAAAATACGTTTCCATAAATGTGTGAAAGAAACAATCCATTTGGTTAGCAAAAGGAAGTCTTTTTGAAGACCTCAAGAAACCCCCTTGAAGGAGACAAGAAGGGTTTGAAACCATATAATACAAGTCGATCTATGAACTCTATTTCTTATGTGTTCTATGGATGTATTTGTTCACTCGGTTTGACATGTGATAGACAATATATGAAGCCTTCTTTTCCACATATCATCTTCATTAGATATCATGTTGCTAAGAATGAAGTGTCTGGATTAGAGTTAAAGTTCCTATTTTAGTTTGTTGTCTTTTTTTGTCTTTTAGAGTACAGATCTTTCTGGTCTACTGTGCTAAGGAAGTTTGGCTTTCAAATATTCAAGGAATATGTGAGCTAATATAATACCATATTGTAATATTTTAAATTACATGATGAACTATTTAGCACAATTTATGATGTTGGATTGATTGAGATGTTTATTTTTGGATGGATTGATGTACATCTCTTTAGCCAATAGACAAAAATCATTAAGCATTGTTGCAAGTATGTTATTGACATGTTGAGGTGCCATTAAGATGTAGAGGTAGAAGATTTAGACTTGTATGTTGTCACCTATCCGGGTGTGATGATACCTTGTGGAGGTAGGCAAAATTTCAATTTTTTTAACTCTTGGATATACTCTATACACTCTTGAGAGAATTTCAGCCTTTTAAATAAAATTAAAAACAAATGTACATTCATGCAATAATTACTAATTGATTTGGGGGTGACTCAATAAATTGTAGCATGTTGGCTTGTTGAATTTGTTGGTAAGTTAATTAGCGCTTGATAAATTTGTAAGCTTCAGTGGGATTTATTGTGGTTGTATGTGTTTTAGAGAAGTGAGTTTGGAGTGGTGGTTGTGCTTCCTTTATTGAATTTTATTTCTTTGGTTCTTCTTCTTGTGCATGCCCACTGTGGTATCTTCTCGTTTGCAAATAATTTCTTATTATGTACAGAAAAAGTTCTTGTTGCATCCTTGAAAAAGTTGCACAATTGTCCTGATTTATCTCTGTAATACCTTGAGTTTTCTCGCTTCTTTCAATTGGGCTAGAATTTTCCACCTCAAGAGGGTTGTTAGTTGTTTTCTAACTAAATTGTTAAAACATTTTTTCTCTATTTATTTATTCTTCAAGGAGGTGTTTCCTTTAAACTCTAGAAGAAGCATTCAAAGTGGCCTGATTATAGTTGTGATCAGAAGTTGTTTGTGATCATGGGCAAGATAACCCTCAGAGGGTGAAAATTGGGTATGTTATACCTATGGAAAGCTTTGGCTAACATCCAATTAGATATGTTATACATAGTTCACAATTAGGAGATCGCAGACCATACAATTGCACATAAAAATGCACTACTCCTCAAATATCAGGGTAAGTGCAAGATTGTTTATTGAATATAGTTTAGTCACATGATACAAATATCCAAAAACTCTACAGTAGAGAGACCATCATGGAACAACAAACTTAAAATTGATCGATGCACTCACTTTCATGGGAATTTCATGAACATTTTTATTTTCTTATATAATGCACTTTACCCACATCTTGATATCACACGAAAATGGTATTCATAATAATTTTTTTTGGGTGAAGTAATTCATTTTTCCTGCAAGATCAAGTTACATAGCTTTAATGTCTCGTGTTTTTTCATACATATGACCAGAAACATAACTTGCAGGAATTTTGAAGGAAATCCCACTCAAATTATCAGAGAATCTCCAGCTGATCTCATTAAAATAGTATGTTTCTCCTTATATGTTGATTATTCTTGCTCTTCACTCTGTTTTGTATATAAATTCATTTCAGTTCATTCATATCAGATATACTCAGGCTCCTGGTTCCAATTTAAAGGTCGAGTTATCATCATTATTTTTTGTTCTTTAGTTGGAAAGTGCTTGTGGTAATTTGAAGAGTTTGCAAGAGATGGGAATCTCAAATAGTTGTTGATTGGGCTAATGCAAGTTCTATAAGTAAAATGTGCGGCTTCAGTCCCTGATGTCTCAAATTTGGCCGCACATTCAGGAGCTAGAATGGTCATCCTTCACCCACATTTATCATGAGCTCAATAAACTAGCAGATAAGCTCTCCGAGGACGCATTCAATTAGTAGCCAACTGATGAATTATCAGCAAGATCAAGGTTGTAGCACACCCAAAAAAAAGGCAACTCGCAAAATTTAATCTAACAACAACCCCTACCCATGAAGCTGACAACTTGTCTCCCTCAAGGACCACTGCATTCTCCTTCATCAGGCAATACTTCCTCAACAACTCACTCAACTGCATCATTTATATACCCCCAACAATATATTTATGTTATTGTGCCCATAACATTTTTTGAATAATCTGATGTTTCATAGGTGAATGTCAAATGCCAATTTACTATTTGAAAACAAAATTTTCATCCCTTGTACCTAATGAGCCTTCTTCATTGAATATTTTTTTGAATGGTGTTTTGTTTACTAATTTTTATCATTCAATGATTTCTTATATGTTAATATTCTTCTCTATTTCATGCCTTATAGTGTTTCCGTTGCAACATCTGGTGCAATTGCTAGTTTAAATTTTTGCACATATTTAAAAAAATAAACTATTTTAGTTCATGGAATGTAACTCAATTGACAATCACTTTGTTATGAAGTTATATTATGTTAAAACATGAGATTCAAAGTTCAAATCCCCTTGAGTGGCCAACCAAAAACTAATATTTTTTTATCTATTTATTTATTATATTTTTAGAATGTGGCTTTAATGAAAAAAGAAAAATATAACATAAAAGAAATAGATATCATGACATGATCAAATTTCATGTGGTTTTAATATCTATTTTTAAAAATAAAAAATATAATTATCCACTATTCACTCATGGATATTTCAATGCAAACTTCCTAATGCTAATGATTTTGTCTGAATTCCTAACTATCTTAAATGGGTTTCATCTTAATTGTCATTTTCTTAAGTTTCCATTGTCTTAAATATAAGTTTTGTCTTAAATATTTTTGTCTCAAAGTGCTTTTGTCCTAAAAATTTTTGTCTAAAATTGCTTTTGTCTTAAATATAACTTTTTGTCTTAAATTTTTTTTTCTTAATTTTCTTTGTCTCAAATTTTTTTTGTCTTAAATATAAAGTTTTGTCTCAAACTATTTTTGTCTTACACTATTTTTGTCTTAAATTTTATCTTTAAGGCAATTCAATTGATATTAAATTTTAATATAAAATAACTAAAATAAAAAGTGATTTTTTAAGACAAAAGATTTCTTTTGTCTTAAAAAATGTCTTAAAACAGAGCACATGTAGTAGTGTATGTGGTGTTGTGTGCGTGATGTACATATGGTACAATGTAGATTTGGTGTTTTGTGCATGATTGTACATATAGTGTTATATGCATGTGGTGTTGTGTACATGTTATACATGTGATGTTGTGTGAAGGTGGTGTCGTGTACATTTCGTGCATGTGATGTTGTGTACATTTGGTGTCGTGTACATGTCGTGCATGTGGTGTTGTGGACATGTGGTATTGTATACACATTGTACAGGTGGTGTGATGTACGTTAGGTGTTGTGAACACGTTGTGAAGGTGGTGCCATGTACATGTGATGTTGTGCACATGTTGTGCAGTTACTGTTGTGTATAGGTGGTACTGTCTACATGTTATTCATATGGTATTAGTATACATGTGGTATTATGTGCATGTTGTACATGTTGTAGTAAAGCCATGCAATACTATGTATATGCATAGTGTAGTCGTGGTATCACGACATGTGTATTCATTGTGTTATACTCTGTGTACATATATGTATATGTATATGTATCGTGTTGTATTGTACACCAAGTGTAGGTGTACATGTTGCATGACGGTGTAGGTGTATGTATTGATTTGTATAGTAAACCGGGTGCAGGTGCATGTGTTGTATGCTGGTGTTGGGATGTATTGTATGGTGTTGTATGTCGTAGGTATGTGTGTGTGTTATGATGTACACTGCGTGTATGTGTACATTATTGAAGAGAAGGAAATGGGTGTTGGTCGGGTGTGGCAACTGATCAGGTGTGTGTATAGAAAGAACAAAGGCAAAAGTAAGGATTGATGAAGGATAAGTATCGATATTTTATTCCATTTTTATTATGCGTATGATCTAAGATTCTCACTTACGATGGTTACATGTGATTTATGATTATGGTTTTTGATGATTGCATATGATTCATGATTTTAACCTATGATGGTTGTGCTTTGAGCTAACTAGATGTAATATGTTTATACATTATGATTTTATCAAACAACCAGTTTGACTTGTTGTAGGAGGAAGTAAACATAATTGTAAGTGTACCTTATTGGCGAGCTACCAAGGAGGTATGATTTGAAGTTATTTCAATTATTTTGAATCTAATGGTACTTATGTGCTTGGTATAGTAAACATGGAAATGCCTGGTTTGGTGGTTGAAAATTATTGCAAGTAGTAGTAGCAACAACAAAAGGATTTGGAACATGTAAGAGTATGATGGTAAAGCATTTCAGGATGAGCTCCATTGTGGGACACTAGTACTTAATAGTGTCCATTGATTTCCATGAACATTATATGACTGGTATGATGGTTTTCAGGTAGGGATATTCCTTGGTTTTTGTATCTTCGGATGCAAGGAAACCTTCCTAAGGGATCGATTTCCCAAGATGGGGGTGCCAGTGGAACTTGGAAGGTGAGTGACTGCATGGAGGGGGATTACCAGATTTCTCGAGGGACTGTGTAGCAAAGAAGGGAAGGTAGGGGATGTATTTTTTTTGGTCATTAGAATTTCTAGATGGAATCAAATGCACTTTGGGAGTGTGCCCTAGAACAATGAGTCGGTAACTGTTCACTGAGGGACACGTAGCACAAAATTGTAGCATTGGACAATGGATGAAATTTTGAATTTGACAGTGGATTCCCGAATTCCTGGAAAGGAGGTGCGTCCTAGTACTACTTTGAGGGTGGAGGTGTGAGCCTATGGATCCCCTTGTTGCTGATACGAGCATCATATCCTTCTATTTTCTAGTTGAACAAATGTGTATATGTGTATATTATTGTAAATAGTGTATTGAGCTGGTTTATAAAGCTCCATAGACAATATGGTTATTTTCTAGTTGAAGCAAATGTACTTAAGTAAATGTGGTTTCTATTGTAAATATTGTAATGAGTTGTGTTATAAAGCTCCAGTAAACAGTTGGTTTGTCATGTTTCAGTAGTGGTCAGTGTAAATACTGCAATGAGTTGTATTGTAAAGCTTCATAGGCAGTGTTTTTTTTCAGTAGTATTGTTGGTTGTAGGTGTCATTGAACAACCAGGACAATGTTCCCCAAAGGCAGGCGATTTGGTAACAACCCTAGTAAAAATCCATGTAAAAAATATATAAGACCACGGTTGATAGGACACATATTCTAACCTGAATGGTGGGAAAAACTTCCTAGCAGGTGTGCATTCGGTTTATTATGGATAAAGGAAATTAGAAAAAAGGAAATGGAAAAGGCTTTGGAAAGACATGAGGGATTTATTTATGAAAATAATGGAAAATAGGAGAAAAGGAAGGCGAAAGGTCACAAGTTTCATGTGAGGAGGAAAATGAAGGAAAATAATGCAAAATGAAGAAAATAGAGGCTTCATTAATAAAAGGGTTTATGAGGATTAGTTGGTAAGCTTTTGTCAGTGAATTTTTGAATCTCTCCCATTATTCGATCTCTCTCACACTCTTGGATACTTAGAGTTTTCTTGGAGCACTCTTCGAGAGTGTGGATGCTTGGTGATTTGGATCAAGAAGGCAAAGGAAGAGCATAAAATCATAAGAGGACTCTGGGATCAGCGCCTACAATAGGTTATGAGTGCAGGTATCGAGTTGCATGTATGATTCCCTCACTAGTTTTGACATGCATGGTGTATGCATGTGGATTTTCCTAGCCTTGCCATATCCTAGATAACCATGGTATTGTGGGATTATTTACATTGAGTGTTTTCTGTTAGTTTCTCATGATTCATTTAGTTGTGGTTTGTGTTATTAGTTCCTAAAAGCACTGATTGGAAAAACGCTCTAGAAGACCGATGGACAACTGTTGATTGAGTTACTAGTCTTGGAAGCCTTGGTTAGACAAAGGCTCTGGAAGCCCTACATGGGTTGAGTTAATAGTCGTCGATGTCGTGGTTGGAAAAATGATCTAGAAGCCCTGCAACAATTGGAGTTGAGTTACTAGTCATGGAAGCCCTGGTTGGAAAAAACACTCTAGAGCCCTCAAAGGACTTGGATAGAGACCAATCTGTGATGGCTGTGATGTATGACCACGAGGTGGAGTCATTATTTGAGGGTTGAGGTGGTTTGGCATCTGGAAGCCCTGGATTAATTGTGGTTGATGTGTTTGATGAGATCCCACATTCACGCTTGGAATATGGTACAGGGGATATTGGCTGAAGTGAGACTTGGCTTAGCTAATCTATGGTCGAGTGGAACTTGGAAGTCCCATCTCTAGTTGGTTTTTATATTTAGTAATGAAGAGCTCATTCCTCTGGTATTCGGTATGCATTAGTTTATGTATGGATTTTATTGTTGTTGTATCCATTGTATTTATGTTGTTATTGTGATGGTTATAAGCATGTGTTCGATCAGTGATGATGTATGAGCAATGCTTCTTAGCAATTCTCAGATAAGTATGAGAATCCAATGTTTAAATCAGTTGTTTACATGTGTAGATACAATGTTTGTGACATGTTTGAAGAAATTTTTGTCATGGCTGGGAGGGCTCTATATGAGGTCCTGATGATGTGATTGCTTTCGTACAATTTTTTTCTAATGCTATTCATCATCCCATATAGTCTCATGAAGTTATGGGGATCTGGGGCTAAAAACGTGGTAGAAATCCCAGAGTTGCAGGCACAGAATTGAATTTTTGGGGCCCTGGCCGCGACCTTTTCTTGGCATGGATGCGGCTATAGGCTTCTAGCCACTCCCTTTCCCTTGCATGTTTGCAACTAAGGCTCGAAAGGGTCAAAAATCAGTTCCCCCTCAGGGTTCAGGGGCATGGCAGATTGGGTTACCTCCTAAGGATGTTTTTGATGTTGTGTAAGGTGTGTTTGCCTTGTTTCCATCGGTTCCATTTCCTTAAAGTTATCTAGGAGGTTGAATCTCATATTAGTAGTCTCTCATTACATGTCCAGTTGGCTGGTTACCTAGGTAGATGTGGGAAGAGGGTGTTACACTTGAGGTGCAAAATTATTTTAGACAATGATCAAATTTCTTAAGGTGCAAACTTATTTCAGAGTGCCAAAAACAATGTGTAATTTTTCATTGTTTAAATTGTATTTTTGAATATTATAGATATTACATAGCATGTGTGTTGAGTCATTTTATCAACTCACATTAAAATGATTTTTTGGCTATTAATATATTTTTGAAGTATATGTCATTATTATTTCATATTAAAATATTTTATTCATAACATTTTTTCAATATATAGATATACATATAAAGTTGATATCACGTGTTAAAATATTTACACAGTAAGGCATTCCCTTTGAGAACAACTCCCCTAACTGAGTAGGAGCAGCCAAACATTTCCGCTAACTAACTCACTAATCCCTGCAAATCTCTCTTCCACCCCGACAAAGCTCTTCAATGTCAAAGGGCTGGAGAACCTGCACCATTTGAGAAGGGATTAAGTATTGTGAACAATCTAGAAAATTCTATAGGACGAGATATAGAAGGCCACTTCCAATTCCACGACACGAAGGATCTTTTCCTTTCGGATCATTTCGACTGGAAGAGTGTTGATACAATTGAGTTCAAATGTACTGACATGCATACTTTCATGAACTACACCAAACTCGAGAGAACCGGCTCCGAAGACTATTTCCGCTGCTTTGAATACACAGCTGCAACTAGAGGGTTCACTCTCGATAGGGTGGTCGTTTAAGTATTGGTTACATGCATTTTTTTCCAATTCCAGCGAGCCACTAGTGACTTCAAAAATTATATAGTAGTGAAATTTCATCTATATAAGTGAGTTGTGTCAAGGGTTTCACAAAACTGCGTTGGACACAATGCCTTCTTTTAACTCTTCACCAACGAAATGGTATTGTTCTTGGTCCTTGTTATGTAATCTCTTCAACATTTTGAACAAAATTTCTGCTAATTTGAATCCAACTTCCGATAGAATCCCACTTCCGATAGACATAAAATCCCATTTTTCTTTTTGGACATCATTATGTCCATGGTCAGCTCAAATAATTGATCTCGCCCATATTTCGTTCTCATATTTGACCTCCCATGTCTATCCCATTTCAAAATATTCAAATAATCTACAATCAACCTAAGCTTTCCTCATCAAAATCTTCACGAATTTGAATCACGCGACATAAATTCTCCCTTCTCTATAGATTTGTTTATCAGTTCTCGTTGATATAAAATCTCCTTTCCAGTCAAAAGAGATTGGAGTTCCACTTACAGTTGTTGTGCTATCAGTTTTTGTGTGAGAGCTATTAATAGTACTAATGGTTTGTATTTTTTGGCAACCAAATCAATTATATAAAAATTGGTTTCCATTATAAAATCGGTGTTGGTCGGTTGAATCACACGACATAAATGCCACTATCTATAAATTTGAGTTTCAGTTCTCATTGATTTAAATCTCCTTTCCACTGAAAAGAGACTTACAACTGGTGTGCGATTATATTTTTGTGTGAGAGTTATAAATATCCTTTCCACTCGAAAGAGATTGGAGTTCCACTTACAACTGGTGTCCGATTAGATTTTTGTGTGAGAGTTATTAATAGTACTAATGGTTTGTATTTTTGGCACCCAAATTGATTACATAAAAACGGGTTTCCATTATAAAATTTGTGTTGGTCGATTGAGAATTCTACAACAAGATTAGCCCAATCACTCAGATTAATTTTCACTTCAGGTTTTATTTTATTTTATTTATTTATAATTAAAATGAAGTTGTGTCCAGAATTTGTTCTCCACCCGGAAATCTGTTGATATATCTTGCCAACTTAGTGTCTTTGCGGATGTTGGATATCTATCTCGGGTTTCCATCATTGGATACCCAGTCGTAGTGATGACGTTTTCTTCCCATGCCGGGGGTGTTTGATCTGACTGACATTTTAGACCAATCTTTCAAAGTGGGTTTATTATGTTCAATTTTTCAATTTGAGTCGAAAGTGGTAAATCATTGAAGCATCATCCACTGATATGCACTTCCAGTTTTTAATATTTATTGAATGGTGGGTAGATTAATTGATAGAATATGTGGATCTTATGAAGGTTGACATGTGTGGAGTTTGGTTTTATTAAGGTTGATATTTCTATAATTTTGGGATTTTCCTTTTAAATTAAGACAATGGCAACATTAAATCTTAAATCACAGTTACAGTGTGTGAACATATTCGTTAATTTCTTACTTGGACTTAATTTGAGTTGTCTAGGTAAAGAATTATATTTATGAAATTCCTCGTGATGGTAAAGCGTATCGGAGCTGGTTGAATAAGGTTCGGCTCGCACTGTGGTTGAGATCATATCCCAATCGAGCTGAATGGAAAAGAAAAATCCCATGTGAAAAATTGAGAGAATACTGAAGATACACAACATCCAAAAGAACATAAATAAATTCGAGGAATATAGGTACATGGTGAAAAAAAAAGCCAACAAAGTGGAGAAGAAGCATCCACGATCCATAATGGATGGCAACGAAGTCTTGCACCTTCACTGTACAGCACTTGCTTGTTCTTTGGGAATGAATCGGTGGTGCGGCTTATGTAACCTACCTTCCCGGAACATTTGTAATGTTATTAGAAACAATTTCTCTTCATCTACTTCTCCAAAGTTACCGAATATATTGGAGGGAAAGGGCAAGGCTTCCGGTATTTACACCACTAAAAGCGGTGGAAAAGATCATGACCACATACAGTTGTTATTGGAAGAAGAAGACGACCATTAGTTATACAATCGTTTCACCTGTTGGAATAATGAATTAGTATTTGGGTATGTTGAGTGCTCAACAACAGACGGAGTTATGGCACAATAGTGTATAGCAGATCCATAGGCACTTGATGTCATATTGCATAGCGGACTGGACTGGGTATGCGGTTATGGAGGAGCGGGCTGCAGCAAAATATAACCCAACCAGGAGTGCTTCTTGCCAGAAATTCAAGCCTCCCATGCCTCCATTGCGTTCAACAATTACTAGCAGAAGTTGAATCATTAGGGGCTTCCTACTATTTCAATTATGCAACTCTCACGTGTGAAAGTGATCCAAGTAAGTGGGTTTCTCTGCAATTTATGTTAATCACATCTCAGTAAAATCATCTAATATTTCATTTGATTGTGGCTTTGATCTGGGATAGGTATTTTTCCATTGCATTGCATGCAATGATATATGTGAGTACTATTTTGTTCCATAAACATTAATTTACAAGGTAATAACAACATTTTAACCATAGTTACCAAATTTGAATTCTGATTCAGATTAGATTAGATAGAGAAGTATAATACTTTCTACAGTGATTCAAATATATTATTTTTCCAATAACTTAAAATATTCACATAGATAATTAAAACATTGAAATTCTCATAAATTCTCTCTTACAATTGTTTACAATTATTTTCAATTACAAGTATTGCAAATAAAATTATATATTATATCAAAATATATAATTATGTAGTTTTATATTTAAAATAGCAAATTTTGAGATAATTTTTATATTTATTTATTAAATATAAATTAAATTTTCTTACAAATTTTATATTACAATGAACGACATAAATTTCATATTATCAAAAAAATTTAAATTTTAAATAAATTCATATATTTTTTATTTTACAGACCCATTATCTAAATAACCTATTCTATATTATTGTATATATAAAAAGCCCTTTATATTTTACAAATTTCTGCTATTCTATATTACTGTAAATATAAAAAGTCCTTATATTTTACAAATTTCATTAAATCTTTGCTAACTAATTTCTTGTAGCATAAAAATAAATCAAATAGCTTTATAATTTATGAGCCGTAACCCTATGCCATTTCCTAGATGTGGAAGGGCTTTCCGGAAAAGTAAATGATCAAATCAACTTTATAATTTCGTTTAAAAATCTGCGGCAATTTTACTATAATCCTTTAACCAAATATGACTGTACCACCCGAGAGAGACCCATTGATCCTGTTTGCCATGGAAGGAAAGTTCAGAAAACACTCATACAATTCGCCATATTCAAACTGCTGCTCGCAAATCCTCTTTCTTGCTTGCCGATACGCCCATACGAGGAATATGAAGAGGGCTCGACTGAACCCTTTGTTGTTGGTGCAGCTATCGATGCTGGTCCACCGTTCAATACCTTTTTTCAAGTTTCTGCTCGTGCTTATTCATGGGCTTATTAATAACACCGGAGATTCTTAATCAGGGAGAGAAATAAACTACCTAAGGTAGAATTAACAACAGCCAGAAACGTGAGACAAAGCTCACACAAATCAATGAATTCAATTGCTCAATTACATCACACTTATATAGGAAATTGCACTCACATAATCTTCCTGAAGACGAGGAAACAAACCTGAATATGTGCAACCAATTCCTAATTAAACACTCTCGTTCAACCACTCAAAACTAATTCTATTTCTGCATTATTCTCACATCCTCCCTTAATGGAGAAATGGATTTTCTACAATACCTAATTGACTTCTAAAAACTTCAAATTTGATTTTACCAAGGGGCTTAGTAAATATATCAGCCATATTATCCTTGGTATTACAAAATATTAATTCAATTTCATTCGATTCAATTTTCTCACGTACAAAGTGGTACAGTAACTCAACGTGTTTTGTTCTAGCATGGTAAACTGGGTTATGTGCTAATTTGATAGCACTCTGATTATCACAATTGATACATGTTGAACCACTTTGTGCCTCTTCAAGATCTGCAAGAATTCTCCGCAACCAAATAGCTTCACAGGTGGCATTGGTCAAAGCTTTGTACTCTGATTCTGTTGATGATAAAGAAACAGTTGGCTGTTTCTTACTACTCCAAGATACGACCCCTGATCCAATATGAAATGTATAGCCAGAGGTAGATCGTCTGTCATCTAGATTTCCTGCCCAATCTGAATCAGAAAAACTGAATATGCAATGTCTGGTCTGGTAGTGGTGAGATAGTTCAAACTTCCCACTAACTGACGATATAATGTTCCATCTGCCTCTTTCGTTCCATCTTCTTTGTACAACTTTGCATTCTGTTCTAAGGGAGTTGACATAGCTTTGCAATCAATCATATTGAACTTTTTAAGAGTTTCCTTTGTATATTTTCTTTGAGTGATCAAAGTTTTACCAGGCTCTCTCCATACCTCAATTCCTAAACAGTAATGCAATTCACCCAATTCTTTCATTTCAAATTCCCGTGACAACTAAACTTTAATTTCTTCAATTAACTTGTGAGCACTGCCTGTGATAATGAGATCATCCACATACAAAGATATTAAAGCAACATTTCCTTTTCCATCTTTCTTAACATACAAGTTAGGATCATTTTTGCTTTTCACAAATCCATTCTGAAGAAAGAAGGTATCAATCTTTACATACCATGATCTCGGCGCCTGTTTCAAACCATATAATGCCTTTCTTAACTTGCAAACTAGATGCTCCTGTCCCTGTTTGACAAACCCTTCAGGTTGAACCAAATAAACTTCTTCCTTTAAATCACCATTTAGAAAAGCAGATTTGACATCCAATTGATGTATATTCCAAGTATGTTTTGTGGCTAAGGCAATCAGTAATCTAATTGTATTCAACTTAGCTACTGGTGCAAAAGTGTCTTCATAATCAATTCCCTCCTTTTGAGCATATCCTTTTGCTACTAATCTTGCCTTAAATTTATCAATTGTACCATCTGCTTTAAATTTCAATTTGTACAACCATTTGCTTCCAATTGGAACTTTATTTTCAGGAAGTTCCACTAATTCCCATGTTTGATTTTTCATAAGAGAAGCATACTCATCATTCATATCATTAATCCATTGTTCATGCTGTTTAGCCTGCTCATAATCAATTGGTTCAACAACATTCATTATATTAAACATTAAGGCATAATCTCTATACCTTGCACGAAGCTGAGTTTGTCTGGTTGACCTTCTTGGTGCTTCAATGCGTGTGGGTGTTCCATCCATGATTCTTCGGCTTTGAGGTGAATCACCTTCTTGTGATGACTCACTGCTGCTGGATGTGTTCATACTGCTCTCATCTTGATCCTGTACCTATACCTGTACCTGTTCCTGTTCCTGCTTAATCAAAGTATCAAGTTTGACATGTGCATCATTAGATATATGCCATGCATCATTCTTTGTATTACTTTTATCAGCCTGCTCATGAAACAACACATCACGACTTGCAAATAGTTTATGGGAACTTGGATCAAACAATTTATAGGCTTTCTGATCCGCACAATATCCAATAAAAACACACTTGATTGACTTGGCATCAAGTTTTCTTCTGTTAGCCTTAGGAATATGAGCAAAAGCAGTACATCCAAAGACTCTGAAATGACTCACATTAGGTTTATAACCATGAAGAACCTCAAAAGGAGTTTGAAAAACTAATTTCTTAGTGGGACATCGATTCTTCAAATAAACAGCAGTGTTAATGGCTTCTGCCCAGAAACCATTAGAGATGTTCTTACCTTGCAGCATACTACGAGCAGATTCCACCAAGGTTCTATTCCATCGCTCAGCAACACCATTTTGTTGAGGGGTATGTGGCACTGTGAACTGTTGTTGAATTCCATTAGATTTACAATAGGTGTTAAATGCTTTTGACTTATATTCACCCCCTTGATCAGATCTGAGTATTTTAATGCACTTTCCTGTTTTTTTTCAACCATAGTTCGAAACTCTTTAAAATACTCAAATATATCACTCTTCCTTCGAATGAAATAGACCCAGGTATACCTAGATCTATCATCAATAAAAATAACAAAGTATGAAGCACCACCAAGAGACCTAGTTTGCATAGGTCCACATACATCAGTGTGAATTAATTCAAGTATATCATACTGTCGTTTCTCGGTATGAACAGGAAACTCTTCTCTATGCTACTTACCAAGTGCACAAGCTTCACATGGTAAATGTTCACACTTCATAACAGGAAGACCTTCAACCATTGATTTCCTTTGCAACAATGATAAATCATTGTAATTTAGGTGCCCATACCTGTGATGCCATAATTCTGCTGTCGATGTCTCTTTGGATGTCAATGCAACATGACGCTTCACTGTCACATCCAATATGTATAAACCTCCAACTCTGGTACCTGTAGAAACAACCCTGTAGTGGTCCTGAACATCTTTCACAATACACCCCAGTTTACCAAATTCAACTTTTAAATGATTATCAGTGATAGTGGAAACAGATATCAAATTCTTTTTGAGAGCAGGTACATACATCACACTATGAATTTGTCGCATTTGTCCATTAGGTAAGTACACATTTATTATGCCATAGCCTTGAACTTTAAATGACCTGTCATCTCCTAGGTAAATGTGTGTGCCATCAGATTTCTCATAATATTTATCATACCATTCTTTATTACAAGTCATGTGCACTAATGCACCAGAATCTATGAACCAAGCATTCTCATCATCAGTTTCAGCAGACAATGCAGCATCAGAAAGAAACAACTTAAGATTTTTAAATCCATCAGTCACTGAGGTGTCTCTGTTTATGTAATTTCCATTATGCCTTCTATGTCTTTGATTTGATTCATTATTCTTTCTCCTATAGCAATCTTTAGCCAGATGTCCAGGTTTTCCACAATAATCACATTCAATGTTCCTATTAACATAAGAATCAGGAGGTGCCATACCTTTCTGTTTTGGTTGAAACCGGCCTCTGTTCCTGTCCCATGGTCTCCCTCGGAATGGTCTTTTGCCTCTTGCAGTCAAAGCCAAATCAGAACCATTTCACTCCAGTTCAAAATTTTTCATTCGCTCTTTTTCTTGAAGAAGAATTCCAGCCAATTCTTCAAATGTAGGAGGTGTCGGTCTAGCTGAGAGAGCTGCAATAAAGACTTTATAGTCTAGGACTAACCCCTTCAATGCAACAGTTACCAAGTCTGTACTAGACACTTTTTCACCAATATCACCAAGTTTATCACTCAAGTCTTTAATTCGGGAAACAAAGTTGTTAATGCTTTCATTGGCGTCCATTTTGATAGATAGCAGCTTTGTTTTTAAAAATAAAATACGGTTTGCATTAGTAGTTTCATACAAACCTTTGAGAGTGTCCCATGTCGCCTTTGAAATTTCACAGTCCCGAATGTGAGGAATAATATTGTCCTTCACTGACATGCGTAGCAGCACCTTTGCTTTCATTTCACGCTTATCCCAATCTTGAGTGGCAGCAGGAGGTTGAGGCTTGGGCTCGTCACCTTTGACAATCGTCCAAAGATTGTATGCCTCCAGTACTGTGATCAGCTTAAATTTCCAATTTACATAATTTTCACCATCAAGTTTAGTGGATTCATTTAAGTATGAATCTGCAAGGGGATTAGCCATTTCAACTACAATAATCCAATTTAATGTGCCGAACTTCAAACAAAATGTTCACAAGTTGATTAGGCAAACACTTCAAAGCCTTAAAAAGTAAAATTGACACTGCAAAACTTATAAGTACCACTGACACCAGCGCAAATTAAAAGAATGTAAAGAGGGCTGGCAAAATAGCCACTCACGCAGCAACCCAAGCTCTGACAAAAGATATGCAGCATTCAACAACCAGCAATAAACAACTGAATTAAATAAACAACAACAAGCGTTTATTTAAATTCTGCTATCCGGCATAACCAGCGTTGAATACAATACGATGGCTCTTGAACGAATTTGAATGAATTTGAATGACATGTAGGCAGGAAAACAACGCTGGCAGTTAACTAAAAGCGCACCAAACGACAGACTTCTCCACGTTCTCACAGAAGCGCACCACCACACAAAGCAATTCGGCTTCAAATTAAAAACGCACAACAAAAAAACGCCTTTACTAACTTGCTGTAACATGAAACCGGTTAAAAAAAAAACTTTTTTTCACAGTTCGGTTTCAAACGTTTCAAACTTTGGCTTCAAAAAAAACGTGATTTGAAGCCAGCGGTCAAATCCAAATCTGCACCTTACAGTACTCCGCGCACCTTACAATTTGCACGCAGCACCAATCAGAAATCCGACCTCTGATTTGAAAGCCAGCGGTCAACGCCACACTGCGTTTCTTTGAAACTGCTTTTGAGGGCGGTCAGCGCACATTTAAACTCAACGTAACTGCAATGTCGACTTGGACTTGGATGCAGGTCGAGTCGATTTCTCCTATGCTGCTTACGTCGGTTATGCAGCAGTCCACAATTTCATTCACATGATTTCTTCTTTGCAGAAAAGTCTTTCACACGATCAAGCAGTGAAAAAGACCAATTGGGTTTTGAAAGCAGAGCTTCTACTCCAATACCCAAACGCAAGCTCTGATACCAAATTAACAACAAATGCACAGCCAGAAACGTGAGATAAAGCTCACACAAATCAATGAATTCAATTTCTCAATTACATCACACTTATATAGGAAACTGCACTCACCTAATCTTCCTGAAGACGAGGAAACAAACCTGAATATGTGCAACCAATTCCTAACTAAACACTCTCGTTCAACCACTCAAAACTAATTCTATTTCTGCATTATTCTCACATAAATTTCATTAAATTTCATTAAATCTTTGCTAACTAATTTCTTGTTGCATAAAAATAAATCAAATAGCTTTATAATTTATGAGTCGTAACCCTATGCCATTTCCTAGATGTGGAAGGGCTTTCCGGAAAAGTAAATGATCAAATCAACTTTATAATTTCGTTTAAAAATCTGCGGCAATTTTACTATAATCCTTTAACCAAATATGACTGTACCACCCGAGAGAGACCCATTGATCCTGTTTTCCATGGAAGGAAAGTTCAGAAAACACTCATACAATTCGCCATATTCAAACTGCTGCTCGCAAATCCTCTTTCTTGCTTGCCGATACGCCCATACGAGGAATATGAAGAGGGCTCGACTGAACCCTTTGTTGTTGGTGCAGCTGTCGTCTTTGGTCCCAGATTAATCCACCTTTTTTCAAGTTTCTGCTCGTGCTTATTCTTGGGCTTATTAATAACACCGGAGATTCTTAATCAGGGAGAGAAATAAACTACCTAAGGTAGCTTAATGGATTGATTATATACTTAATGATTTATTGATTCTCCGTACAACATCAGAGAGGGTATCCATCTAAAATGCCTCGGAAAATAAACCTAACCGTTCCAACTTCAAATGTACTTATTAATTCACCAATCTTATCGAACCATGGAATTTTCCAATTTTTTTCGGCAGTACGGCTGAATTGGGTAACTACCAGCCTAGATCCATATAACTTTGGATCTATCATGGGCCGAGAGGATCAAATCTCTCGAAGTGCAAACCTATTTTTTGAGTGCAAAACTTGAGGAAAGGTTTGCACCTCGAGAGATTTGATCCCTCTCAGCGCATGATAGATCCAGATTTAGATGGATCTAGGCTGGTTCCAGTCGAGGCATCATCAACCTCACATTTTTCAGATTATTAAAATTTTTGTATATTTTTGAGATGTAAGATGGATCTAGGCTGGTTTTATTCGTGTGCTACCAAGGAAAATCTATCAAAGATATGATTAATTTTATCAGTGATATGTAAATATATCAAATATTAATATAATCATTTTAAATATGCTAAATATTTCTGAGATTAACTTGGTCATTTTAATTTTAAATTTTCTTAGTTACCTCAGTTCGTTGAGACGATAATTATTGTTAATAACTATAATGATGAAAAATGATGAATTTTTCTTTTTAAATGCAAAGTGACAATAATAGTGTTGAAAGATAGAAAATGTGAATAATAAGAACGTACTCATGTTACAATCAATCTCAAACTATTTTCTTCTACTATTCTTATTTTCTCCCTTGTTAGTTTTGTTATCTTTTCATATCGATTATATGAAAAAGAAAATTTAAATCGTAAACCATTTAAATCTTTAGCTTGATCTATTGTAGTAAACATGATACCTTGTCTCTCTTGCTCTCCAATATTAATAGCTTAAAATACTATAACACAAGAATCAATCTACATTGTTAATAACTTTTTGTGCTTACACTAAAATCAATGCACATTGTTTATATTAATGTACCGTCATATATCCAATTACATCAAATCATAAATCAACATATAAATTGAAATCAATGCATTGAATGCAAGCAATCAAATAAGATTAGAAAATAACTTCTACATTGAAATCAATGCACCTAATGCAATCAATAAAATAAGATTAAAAACCAACATCTACACTGAAATCAATGCATTTACTCGAAGCAATCAAATAGGATTAGAAATCGCCATCTACACTGAAATCAATCCATTTAGCGCAAACAATCGAATAGTATGAGGAATAATCTACATTGAAATCAATGCATCTAGTGCAAGCAATCAAATAGTATTAGGAATCATCACCTACACTAAAATCAATGCATCTAGTGCAAGTAATCATATATCATTAGAAATAAGTATCTACACTAAAATCGATGCATCTAGTGCAAATAATCAAATAGGATTATAAATCACCATCTCCACTTAAATCAATCCATCTAGTGCAAGAAATATTCTTCCCTCTCTCCACGCTCCATCCATATCTATATCCCCATCCATCTCTTCTTTTCTTTTTGTCTCTATATCACCCCCCTAAACACACATGCTCTCGCACTCCATATATATCATTCTCTTTGTCGATCACCCTCTCTCCCCATCTCTCTCTTCTTCCCTCTCTTCCCCTTCTCTCCCTCTCCCCCGTTAATATCTCTCTTTCCTCCTTTTGTCCTCTCTCTCTCTCTCCATCTTCCTTATCACTCACTCTCTCTCTCTCTCTCTCTAGGAACCAACATCTACACTAAAATCAATGCATTTACACAAAGAAATAAAATAGGATTAAAAATCGCCATCTACACTAAAATCAATGCATTTAGTGCAAACAATCAAATAGGATTAGAAATCATCGACATTGAAATTAATTCATCTAGTGCAAGTAATAGAATATAATTATAAATCGACATCTAAATTGAAATCAACACATTCAGTGCAAGCAATCAAATTGTATTAGAAATCCACCTACTCTGAAATCAATGCATCTAGTGCAAGTAATCAAATATCATTAGAAATAAATATCCACACTAAAATCAATGTATATAGTGAAAATAATCAAATAGGATTATAAATCACCACCTCCACTTATATCAATCCATCTAGTGTGAGAAATATTCTTCCCTCTCTCCACCCTCCATCCATATCTATATCCCCCTCCATCTCTTCTTTTCTATCTCTCTATCTCACCCCCTTAAACACACACACTTTCACAATCCATATATATCAATCTCTTTGTCAATCCCCTCCTCTCCCCATCTCTCTCTTCTTCCCTCTATTCACCTTCCATCTATATCTCTATCTTCCCCCTCTCTCCCTTTCTCTCCATATTCCTTATCACTCACTCTCTCTCTGTCTCTCCACCTTTCTCTCTCTATTTCGTTCTTCTTACCTCTCTCCTCCTCCCCCTCCAAGTCTATCTCTCTTTCCCTCCCTCTCTCCACTCTCTCACATCCTCTCTCTTCCTTCCTCTCTTTCCCTTTCTCTCCCATCTCTCTCTCCCTCTCTCTCTCTCTTCACCCACCAACTATGTTACTATATCCCTCCCTCTCTCCTTATATCTCCCTCTCCCCCCTTATCTCCATCTCTCCTTATTTGTCTCTTTATCTCAGCCCCAAACATACACACTCTCTCTCTGTCTCTCCCTTGTCACTCCTTCTCTCTCTCCACTTCTCACTCTCTATATTTCTTATTTCCTACATCTCTCCCCCTCCAACTCCATCTCTCTTATCGATCTCTCTCTCCTCCTCTCTCTCAAGTCCTCTCTCTCATCCTTCCTCTCTCTCTCTCCCCTAAATCCCTTTCTCTTCCTTGATCTCTCTCTCTCTCTCTCTCTAATACTCTCTCTTCCCCCATCACTCTCCTCCTCTCTCTCATCCTTCCTCTCTCTCCCTTTCTCTCCCACCTCTCTCTCTCTCTCTTTTCCCTCCAATCCTCTCTCTTCCCCCATATCTCTCTCTCTCTCTCTCTCTGTAATCCTCTCTCTTCCCCCATCCCTTTCTTTCTCTCTCTCTTTCCACCCCTCTCTCTCTCCAACTACATTACTATATATCTCCTTATCACTTCTTCTCTCCCCCCTACTTTCCATACATCTTACTTTGTCTCTTTATCTCACCCCTAAACATACACACTCTCTCTCCATCTCTCCCTTATCACTCTCTCTCTCTATTTCTTCTTAGTTATGTAAACTGATGAACATAAATATTCGTAAATATAAAGCAGATTATGGAGTAAATATGAAAAGAGGTTTTATTTACTTACCATACCTCTAGTTTATTTATATTTTTATTTATTTACCATACCCCTTTTATTTACAATAGTATTTGGCCCATAGGCTTGTTATATAATTAGATTTTTATTTATAATCCTATTTGATATATTGTTATTTATTTACCTTACCTCTTTATGCCTCTTTTATATTTATTTATTTACCATAACTCTTTATATCTATTTTATATTTATTTATTTATCGTACCTGTTTATACCTCTTTTATATTTATTTATTTACCCATGGTATTTGACCCATGGTATCAATATTAATTTGTCCCATGGTATTCGTCCCATAGGCTTCATCTAAATAAAACCTCTTTTTAAAGTTTTTTTAAATATAAAAAGGTTTATGGAATAAATATAAAAATAATTTTTATTTATTTACCATACATCTAGTTTATATATTTTTTTATTTCTTTACCATAGCTCTGGAGTAAGTATAAATTCATTTTACAAATATTTAATTAAAAGAAATATTAAAATATTTTGGATTTTGATTGTTTGTGTTGAATTAACTCTTTTCCTTTGATTTAGGAAATGGTATTGACTTTAGTAAATAGTAAAGATGTTTAAAATTTTACTTAATTTGGAAATTCAATGTGGTAATTATTTTTGTTAAAGGTAAATTTATGATTCATTCAAATTCACGTATATAATTTACCATCCATTCAAATTATATAAATAATACATAATTGTATTAGAAATTGATATATGTTCTAGCCCAATACGATTTTTTTTTCTTTTTTCTTTTTAATTTAAAACTTAAGCAGACATTTTGTATGAGGATGTGACCCACCTGACATCGAGGTCATATTGGGCTATAAATGGGCCTCTCGACGCAATGATTTTAAGACAAGGTTATGAAATTTCTTGTTTTCTGATAACTTGCAGAATTTTACTTTTTAATTTAGAATGTTTTTGAATTTGCTCTTCTTTTGGTCTTTCAATTTAAAAGTTATACAGTTAATGTTGTCTTGGATTTTAATGGCTAGAATACTCTAATCATAATCCTATATCATACTTACGGGATTTTAATTTTTAATCTAGAATGTTTTTGAATTTGCTCATCTTTTGGTCTCTCAATTTAAAAGTTATACCGTTAATGTTGTCTTGGATTTTAATGGCTAGAATACTCTAATCATAATCCTATATCAGACTTGCGTGATTTTACTTGTTAATTTAGAATGTTTTTGAATTTGCTCTTCTTTTGGTCTTTCAATTTAAAAGTTATACAGTTAATGTTGTCTTGGATTTTAATGCCTAGAATACTCTAATCATAATCCTATATCATAATCTTATAAATTTATTGTAAAAATATTTTATTAATTGTAATTATAATTTTATAGATTTATTGAATTGACTTTTATTTTGGTTTTCAATTCAAAAGTTGTAGAATGAATGTTGTTTTGGATTTTAATAGCTAAAACACTTTAATCATAATCATATAAATTTAATGTAAAAATATTTTATTAATTATAATCATAATTTTATAAATTTATTGCATAAATATTTTATTCATTATTATAGAGTAATTTCAAATGTTTGAAGTTTAGAAAATGTTATCATTTACTATATAGTGATTGCTGCATCTTTTTATGAATTTCATTACAAATGCCAATCAATCAAGAGATAGTTACACCCAATATGGAAATGAAGATTCCAATAAAATCATTAATTTTATTATTTATATAGTGATTGTTGCAACTTTTCTAAATTTCATTATAAATTTCAATCAATCAATTGATAACTATACCCAATATGAAAATGAAGATTCCAATATAATTTTGCATGTCTACCCTTTCTTCTATATTGAGCCTTGTACCCAATATGGAAATGGAGATTTCATCATACGGTTTTATTTTTTAACCTCTCTACCTATAATTAAGATTAACCTTAACCATTGCAACCATTTTCCTAAACAATTTCAACATCTACATACCTAGTATACAACTTGATTAACAATTAAAACTATAGACTAATTATTTTTACCAAGAGATTTTAATAATATTTAATCTAAATATTATACTATCTCTAATTTTGTGTTAAATATTTTAATTGATTTTGAAAAATGAAATGTGTTGTATCATAATTTAGTTAGAAGCAATATAATGAATAGTCAAATAACATATTTTGAAAAGATAATTACTTAATTAATAAATATATATATATATATATATATATATATATATATATATATATATATATATATATATATATATATATATATATATATATAATATGTCACTAGTACATTTGGCGGAAATTCCGACACTTGGTTCCGACGCTTTTGACCAAATGTCGGAAATTTTCCCAAATTTTTTCCATCCCGCCCGGAACTGTCGCTATAGCGACATCTATAGAATACTGTCGCAATACCGACGTTTCAAATCTGTCGCAATTGCGACATTTGAAGGAAGACGTCGCAATTGCGACACCATGGCCCAAAGCGTCGCTAACCTACTACATTTGGCGGAAATTCCGACACTTGGTTCCGACGCTTTTGACCAAATGTCGGAAATTTTCCCAAATTTTTTCCATCCCTTCCGGAACTGTCGCTATAGCGACATCTATAGAATACTGTCGCAATACCGACGTTTAAAATCAGTCGCAATTGCGACGTTTGAAGGAAGACGTCGCAATTGCGACACCATGGCCCAAAGCGTCGCTAAACTACTACATTTGGCGGAAATTCCGACGCTTTTGACCAAATATCGGAAATTTTCCCAAATTTTTTCCATCCGGCCTGTAACCGTCGCTATACCGACGTATATAGAAACCTGGCGCAATACCGACACCTAAACCCTGTCGCAATTTTTTTCAATCTCACCCGAAGCCGTCGCTATACCGACGATTAGAGAGATTAGTCGTAATACCGACACTTAGACAAAGTGTCGCAGTGGAGAGGTCTGAAGGAAGACGTCGCTATGGCGACCCTATTCTCCACGGGGTCGCTATTGCGACAGATGCATCCAAACGTCTCAATTGTAACACAATGTCTAAGTTGCAATTGCGACGTTTGGAGGCATCCGGCGCAATAGCGACGCTTTGTGTATGTGTTGTGAGGAATAATTATATAGTTCAACTTAATGGTTCATTATATAATCATGTGATCATCACAAATGATATATCTTAAAAAGCAACTGAAAAGCCATGTGTACAAAATCGATGTATACTCTAGAGAGTGGTTCTCATATCACTATGTAAATTGTTGTATGCTACTTCAACAAAATTATAAGATAAACTGTAATACACATCATATATGCACCATAACAATTGGTAGAGGGTAAAACCCACCTGCCACACCTTTGTACTCGATCCAATTTTCTCTTTCAACTCTTCTAGCTGTGGGAGTTTCCTTCAAGGATCATAATACCCCCAAGGCCTGTTATCACCCTAGTAATTCTCAGGTTGTGGGATAGGGATTTTTGTAGTTAAGAACACCAAGGGTAACCAAGAACCGCTTTGGGAATTCAAGATCTAGCCTTCTTGAACTCTAGAGAGGGATCTCTCCATATGATTTAGCTTTGTTTTAGTAACAGATATTAGGCTAGCTATGATTGTGTATTTGGGTTTGATTTTAAAATATTGGTGGGAATAAAGAGATTTCAAGGTTAACGAGAAGGATCTACCAGAATATTGGGCAATGGAATCAACTCTCTAGGCAAGCAGAACTAAGAAATAAGGCTCAGAGATGCAAATGTGCTAAGGGCAAGATAGGTGACCTTCTAAGGCTATGTATAGGCTTGATTTGATGGAGTGGATGGAATCTGAGCAAAAGAGCACTTAAGAATCCTTAAGCTACAGATAAGAAGATTGAAGAAGGGGATCTAACTGGGAACCGTAGAACTGCCCATAAGGTTTTACGAACAGGCTATTACTGGCCTACCATCTTTAAGGATGCCAAAAAATTCGTGCAGGCCTGTGATAGCTGCCAAAGGGCAGGACGCCCTGGGCAGTTTGATGAAATGCCTTTGAACCCTCAACTAGTGATTGAACCATTTGAATGCTGGGCACTTGATTTTGTTGGCCCTATTAGTCCTCCCTCAAACCAAAATACATACATCCTAGTTGCAACCGAATATGTCACTAAGTGGGTCGAAGCAGAGGCAGTTTCAAAAGCTACAGAGGACTCTGTAGTACAGTTTCTTTTCCAAATCTTTGTGCGCTATGGTCTCCCAAGAGACATAATCACAGATGGAGGACCACAATTTGTAGGTAATAAATTAGCTGAAACATTGCAAAACTACCACATTCAGCACAAAATTACAACTCCATATCACCCACAGGCCAATGGCCAAGTAGAGAGCACGAACAAAGTAGAAAACATTAAAATGCCAAGTAGAGAGCACGAACTATAGTTGTCTTGAGAACTTTTATTCACACTGAATACTTTGAATTGTTAAGTATTTATACAAAAAAATGTTTACAAAATATCTCAGGATTTGAGATGATGTTTTAATCAAAAATAGGAAAGAATTTCTTGTTTTTTATCCATTAAATTCACAGCAAATCTGTGAATTCTTGCCACTTTTCTGCAGAGGGGATCTTCATAGTCTTCAATTTTCTATAACTTTCATCTGCCTCTGTATACTTGGCAAAGTTAGGCTTTATAGTGAACATATGCCTGATCTCATTATCTAAAAAGAACAGATTTTCAAAATACTGAAGAAGTATTCTACCTGTTGGTGATCCTTGAGGCAGTTGTTGTCTGGCTTGCTCTTTTGCATGATTTCTGATTTTTAGATCATACTCTTTCTGAGGCATTAACTTGTCATTCGATGCGTGAATATCAGGCAAACCTGCTTCTGACAATGTTTTGTATTTGGCTAAAAATCTTGAGATGGATAAATTCATGTCTTTACACCGGTCCTCTAGAGTACTCATTATGTTTCTTTTGTTCAAGACCTTTTTGATTTGAAGAATGGTTCTGTTCTATCAACAATTTTCAATTCTTCCAACTCTTCCCTGGTCTTACTGTTTAAAAAAGCTATGAGTTGGATTTCTTGGGCTGGTTTTTTGTCAATTTCCCTCTTAGTCTTGTCAATCTCTGCACTAGCAACTTGAAGTAACTCCCTCTGTTCATAAATTATCCGAATTGAAGACCATTGAGAATGAATGCCATCAATAATTTTGGTCCATAAATGACTTTTTATAAAGGCCACTTGATCTGTAAGATTTACTTGTGCTTGCAGAATCTTTACCTATTCTTGTAGTCGATCAGCCCTTTGCTCATGTCCTCTAGAAGTAGTCAAGGCATCATTTTTGGATTTTCCAAATTTTTAATAGTGCCTCTCAAACTAAGAATCTCTTTATCTTGGTCTTGTGGTGTGGTCCTCTGTGAGGATGAAGAAGAAGAGGCAGAGATTAAAGAAGTAATTGGCACTGCAGTTGGCAGTACTCCGTTCGGTGCCAAGTGTTCTGCCAAAGTAGATGGTATAGCAGTGTTTACAGTGGGGATCACTGTAGGAATGACCATTGGTTGTGCTTTTCTTAGTTCTTCATTCTCTTTCATTAGAGTTTCCATTTGACTTTCCATTGTTTTTATCTGACCTGACATTTGATGTACAAGCTCCTTTAAATCATCATTCTCTGTTTTTTGCTGTAGAATTTCTTTTGCTTGAGAGTTTTCACTCTGAGGCAACTTCAATTGTTTTCTAAGAGCAGCTATATCCTCATTTTTTTGTTTAATTAAGACTTTTGCCCCTTCAATGTTGGTTGGGTCACCCCCTGCTTCAATCACGATATCTTCTAGTGCTTTTATTCTTAAATTATTAGCATACAGTGAGGCTTTGTCCAACCTCATTTGATTTTGGAGGTTGAGCACTGTTTTCTCAAGCCTAATTGATTTCATAGTTTTACTGACAATTTTGGAATATAGCATTTCGGTATTGCTCCTATGAAATTCAATTTGATCTAATTCATGAATGGCATCTGCATCCAGTTCAAGATCTGTTTTGGAATAATCTGCCACTGATTTTGGCTCAGCCACTGTAGGCTTCAATAATGACATTACCAATTTATTGGATGAATAATCAAATGCTGAAAGAATCCTGTCTTTGTTTCCAGGATTTTCTTTAAGAAATCTAGAATGAGCTTGATTATTGAGCTCTTCATTCTTCTTTTTAATCTGTCTGAATCTGATCTGAATCTCTGACTCTGTATTGTCAGTTTCGTGAGAAGAAGGAGGAAAATCGACAGTAGCCTGGTTTTCCTTCATGACTGTATCTTTTTGTTGTGTTCCAATTTTTACATTTTGAAGCTCTTCTAATGTTTGAGTGACTATTGTTGTTGCTTCATCATTTATATCAATATTTACAGCCTTATCCTTTTCTTCTTCTATTGACTTGCTTCTTTTACTATAAGGATTTCTGAATTTTATGTCCTCAATAGTCTCAGCTATGAAACTATCTCCTTCTCTGTCTCTTTTATGTACATTATAAATATCTTTGCTTGTAGAAGCCACCTGTACTGTCTGTTCAATCTGTTTGCCTTTGCCACTGTCTACCTGTATTACCTGTACTGCTTGTGAATCATCATCAGATAGGGTGTTTGGCTCCCATTCAATTTTATTTACATATCTTTCAATATGGGGGTTAGGATCATGCAAGTAAACAGGAAACTTACATTTTACCCTTATTGCACTCAAAATACCTTGTGGGTCATACTTCCATGTAAAACTACATGGGAAATTATACTCTTTAAGTTTGACATTTATCTCATTGGCAGCTTCTCTGTTATTCACAATGAATGGCCCAATTTGATTTTTCATCTTAAATTGGGTCTTTTTCTTGAAAGCTATGAAGTGGATTTCATCTACATTCAATAGTTGTCTCAGATATTCTAAAGCAAATATTCTTGTAGTTACAAATTTGGGTAACTTATATGGGGCCAGGGATGAGCCATACACTCTGATTTCTGTATGATTTTTATATAAATACCAATCTCCAGTTTTGTAGCTCTCTGATAACTGCAGAATTCTTCTTGTCTCATCATTGATCCTAGGGATCTCCTCTTTTTCCAAGGGATACATAGTAGGGGCTACAAATGAGTCATTGAAATCTGTAAAACTATACTCTTTGTTCCATTTCCTTAGAATAGATGACCAAAATACTACTGATAGAACTTTTCCTTCAGCATCCACTTTCTGACATTCAATTGGAAACTTATCTGTTTGATAATATAGGAAGAGGTGTAGTAGATAAGAGGAGTATCTGAAAACTCCTTCTTCTGATAATTTGGATAACTGATAATGCATATTATCAGCAATACATCTAGCAAAATTAAACTGAATGGATGGTGATTGACCAGGGTTTAGAGTTGACAGAAAACCTAGGATAGCCACATCAGTGAATTCATCACTGGCGTATCCTAGTATGAAGGAGAGCATTGAGACAATCTGTCTAGTTTCATCTAGGAAATCAACGGTGTCGAAAGGAGGATCTAACTTAGGAATATCAACTTGATTTGGACAAAAAGTCTGGTATATTTTGAATCTAGCATTGAAATCCAAGTCAAGATATAGTTGGGTTAAATCTTCTCTTGTTAGGGTAGCAGAATCGGGGTCATGATTCATTTGCGGCATGGAATTTATCGACTCTTCAGTGATGTAAAACAGGGTTTCTTTTTCTTTGTTTACAATACATCTTTTTTCTGGCGTATAATAGGCTTGGCATAATATGATAAAGTCAGGAACATAATGAGTGAGAGGGACAATATATCTAGGCAGATTGGATTCCCAAATTGGAATATCTTTGTCACCCTTTTCCACTGATTTGCCATAGCACCAATTATAGACATCAAGCGCGTTAAATTCTACATTAGGGTCTATTATTAGACAGTCCTGATCAACTAAAGGGCTCTTCTCTAGAGAAATGACTGGAGGCTGGACTGGTCTGACCACTTCTGTAGAATCAGCCGTGAGTGCAGGAGTTGGTTTGTCGATTTTGAAGGACATAAGCTGAGGAAACTTTGCAGAAGACTTCTTTTCAGATTTTGGGCCTCCATTCTTGGGGGTTACCTGCTTCTTGGTCATTTTTAATAATGAACGAAGCAAGCTTAAACGGTTTGCTAAGTTCCTTTACGAGAAACAGGGGTTTCTTGGCGAATTTCTACTGAAAATGGGGTTTCTGAGCAGGGTTTTTAGGAAATTCAAGGAATTTAAAGCTCAGGACGTGTATTTAAAATCGATTTCAACAGCAAAACGGACCAGGGTATGGAAAAAACTGCGAGAAAGGGCACTTAGGGATTCCAGGGAAATTTTGACAGAGTTTTCCATGAAAAATGGACACTTTTTTGCAGTAACTTTGGTAATTATTTGAAATCGACAGGAATTTTGAAATCTCCGAGGGCAACTTCGAATAAAAGTACCTGGAGAACCAGCGGAATTCGGTTGAAGACGTTGCAGAGGTGCTCAGTCTTCAATTTTTTGAAAATGGCTTCGCAGAGGACAATGTAGTACTTTGTAATGGAAATTCGGGGCAATGGGCATCGAAAAATGGTACTGGTAGGTTGAAAATGGCTCTGCAAAGTTTCTCAGGGTTCAAACGGCGTGATTTTGAGGAAAACGGTTCTGCAATGTTTTTACAGGTTTAAAGCGAAAAGGTGAAAATTTGAATGCAAATAATAATTTTAATGTTATCGTTCGATGGTATAACCATAGTTAAATGACATTAAACTCGGGTTAAACGGGTGAGGTTTAGGGAATACCTCCATTGGTATTCGTGAGGGTAAATGGTGGTAAGCGGAAACTAGCTTTTCGAACGCGATACAACGTGGTGGCGACACGTAAGCGCGGGTGGTTTGGAAAAACCACCCATTTCGCGCGGCTTTGCCAAAACATCAAACGATTACTTTATGAGCGCGGAAATGTATTAGCGCCATCGGATCTGGATTCAACGAGCGAACGGCCACAATGAAAAGGAAAGGTGCGGGGAAAATCGGTTAGTTATCGGGTTCAGTGCGATACTATTGCAAAAGTGCCACAAGACCGACGAAAATGGAAATCGTTCAAAACGTCAGTAAGAGCGACGCTTACCGAAAAGGTGAAAGGTAAGTTATCGGGTTCACTTTGGGTCATTGATCTTGGGAAACCATCGCTATACCGACCTTTAGAGAAATGTGTCGCAATACCGACACTTAGGAAAAGTGTCGCAATTCCGACACTATGCCCCAAAGCGTCGTTAGACGGCTTCCTCCAAACCTCGCTATTATATGTTTTACGAAGATATGGTAAGTAACTCTCTTGTTCTTCGTAGAAATAATTATATATAATTTTTATTTTTATTTTCAAAATAGATTAAAAAAATTGTATGAGAAAAATTATTAATTCATTAATATGTGTGTGTTGTGAGGAATAATTTCATAGTTCAACTTAATGGTTCATTATATAATCATGTGAGCATCACCAATGATATATCTTAAAAATCAACTGAAAAGCCATGTGTACAAAATCGATGTATACTCTAGAGAGTGGTTCTCATATCACTATGTAAATTGTTGTATGCTACTTCAAAAAAATTATAAGATAAACTGTAATACACATAATATATGCACCATAACAATTGCCATACAACTAATTTGTTTTAGGATACATGTGGCATTCTAGGGGTAAATTCTATATGATGTGTATATCAATCTATTAGGTGTTGATAAGTTTTGAGTATCTAAGAAATGATAAGGAATATCCATACATCATGATCTTGTAATGTGATTATAAATTCTCTATAATTTCCATAAAATGTATAAATGATTTGTTTAAAAAAAATCAACACAATCAAACCCTAAACAATGCTCATGATGTGGAATGTCATTGGCGAAACCAAAATGATGGTCACATGTCCCATTTCAACCCTAAACAATGCTCATGATGTGGAATGTCATTGGCGAAACCAAAATGATGGTCACATGTCCCATTTCTATGGTAATGGTGATCATATATATGTTGAAGCGACACTTGATGAGTAATTAAATAAATCTAAGAGTGTGACTCATTGTGCCATATTTGGAAAGATAATTAATGATGCTTTAAGTAATTAGGACTTAATGAGAGATCATCTTCACATCTTCACTGAAATATATTGGTAATTGTAGTCACTATATGGACCGCACATGCATGCTAGAAAAATTGAAATATAAGCTATAATACACATCTTATATCTGCCATAACAATTGTCATACAACTGATGGAAAGCTAATTAATGATGCTTTAAGTAATTAGGACTTAATGAGAGATCATCTTCACATCTTCACTGAAATATATTGGTAATTGTAGTCACTATATGGACCGCACATGCCTGCTAGAAAAATTGAAATATAAGCTATAATACACATCTTATATCTGCCATAACAATTGTCATACAACTTATGGAAAGCTAATTAATGATGCTTTAAGTAATTAGGATCATCTTCACATCTTCACTGAAATATATTGGTAATTGTAGTCACTATATGGACCACACATGCATGCTAGAAAAATTGAAATATAAGCTATAATACACATCTTATATCTGCCATAACAATTGTCATACAACTTATGGAAAGCTAATTAATGATGCTTTAAGTAATTAGGACTTAATGAGAGATCATCTTCACATCTTCACTGAAATATCTTGGTAATTGTAGTCACTATATGGACCGCACATGCATGCTAGAAAAATTGAAATATAAGCTATAATACACATCTTATATCTGCCATAACAATTGTCATACAACTTATGGAAAGCTAATTAATGATGCTTTAAGTAATTAGGACTTAATGAGAGATCATCTTCACATCTTCGAAATATATTGGTAATTGTAGTCCTTATGGACCGCACATGCATGCTAGAAAAATTGAAATATAAGCTATAATACACATCTTATATCTGCCATAACAATTGTCATACAACTTATGGAAAGCTAATTAATGATGCTTTAAGTAATTAGGACTTAATGAGAGATCATCTTCACATCTTCAACGAAATATATTGGTAATTGTAGTCACTATATGGACCGCACATGCATGCTAGAAAAATTGAAATATAAGCTATAATACACATCTTATATACGCCACCAACAATTGTCATACAACTTATTGCGTCACATTTTTTATGACGTCAGCAAATTTTTTTGGCACCTGAAATTGAAATTTCCGGATTTGAAATCTCACTGTGGCGGATTTAATAGAAATTTCGCATCACACTCAGCCGTCCACACGAGTGCCCAAAATCGGACGCGAAAAATTCATAAAGCAGATTGAATAGAAATTTCGTGTCACATTTTTGATGACGTCAGCAAATTTTTTTGGCACCCGAAATTGATTGAAGGAGAATTTAATTTTTGGTTGACGTCCGCTGGTCAAAGTTCTTTAATGTTTGTTTTAAAAATGTCGTGCGTACAGGTCCATATATATATATGTTTTACATATATACATCATATGCACAATTCAAAGCAGTGAGTTGTAAATGCACAGATAGAGTGAAATTTTAGAGTGTGAGTTAGAGTGAAATTTTAGAGTGTGTGAGTTGTAAATGCACAGATAGAGTGAAATTTTAGAGTGTGAGTTTTGTGTTGAACTGTGTTTTGAAGCAGTCAAAGTTTTTTTATTCCCTCAGTCAGAGGAGATTTTGTAACCAAAGTTTTGAAGTTTAATGAAATAGTTTTTACAGTGAAAACTCTGTTTCCAGTGAAGAATTTTTTTTTTATATTTTCTCTGTGTTGAAGAGGGGAGTTTTATTCTCCATTGTTGTTCTGGAATTTTAAATATTCCAACACTATGATCTACTAAAAATTACTTCAAAAATCAAGTAACCTTCCAATATAAAGAAAAAAACATGAACGAGCTTTCCCTAAATTGCAATAAATTTATGTTTATTATTAATATTGCATAATCTGTCTTATAAAAATTGCATAATCGGACTAAGAACAAATCCTCGGTGCATTTTTTATTGTTGTTGTGATTAAAAAAATGAGCCAAAGAACGCTAAGGCACTCAGAGAAATCAATCTATGTATTATTTCTCACAAAACATGTTGAGTAGTGGAGACTAAGCCCTAGATTTTTTTCTGTCCTCAATCTCTTTATTAATTATGTCTATGTAGTTATAAGAATAACAAGCCAAAGAAATCTGAGGCTTCCAAAGAAATTAGTCTCTGTGTGCAGAAATTGATGATTACTGTTGACTAAATGTTATACCATTTGAAATTGCTGAGCGAAATTAATCAGGCCATGATGTACCATTTGTCAGTATCTATTTTCTCATGTATGAAAGTTTTTTTTTCTAAGTAAAAGTAATTATATTAACAAAAGGAGTACAGTACAGCGGGCCGAAGCCTGATCATTGCCGAGTGCTGTGGCATTTGAAACAAAAAACCATAGTTTGAAGACTGCCCTACAAGAGGGAAACCAGTCTGAAACAGTTCATTTGAAAAATCCCGCGCAGGGGAACCAGAGAATTGTAGTACTGGAGACCATATCGAAGCAAAAAAAACAAATGCATTTTCAGAAACAGCAGGAAACACATGAACAGGCCCGTGAGAATGGGCAGAAATAGAGCAAAAAACCAGAGTGAAGAGGAGGAACTATTCATCAGGATCAGGTTCGTATACAACTCTGCACCAGAATTCATCTGGTTCCCCGTCAGAATTATACAGGTCAGCAACAGAAGGGATCACCTTCCCGCGAGGAGGAGGAGTAATCTGCGCCTCGCAAGCTTGCACTGCGTCCTGCCTCTCAGTAGGTTGACCCACCGCTTCCTTGTTCGCCTGGTCCTGCGTGGCCTTGCCCATCTGACCCTGCACGTTCGCACTATCAGGTTGCTTCAGCCCAACAAACTGCGCTGAATCCTGAGCCGCCGAGAGGCTGCATTCCGCCGGGCGAGAACTGGGAACAATTTCCTGAGGCTCTTCACGAAAGACGACCGTAATTGAGGCAGTCACCCTGGGTTGATTGAGAGTGATGTTAAAAGAAAAATGCGCGGTGTGGGTTTGAGCAGGAGGAGCGGAAGGAGTGGGGGAAGCAAGGCGACGGCCCGAGCGGAGAAGGAGCCCTCTAGGTTGACTGTCAGAGTGGGAGATAGACGTAGAGGAGGTGCCAGAGGTGGAGGGAGAGCGTCGAATTTCGCGCCTCGTGGGTCCTCTTCGGCAGCGCATTCTATGCCTGAGGCGCGGCATAGTCGCACTCGAGACAGCAGGGCAGGGAGGCAAAAGATGGACAGAAGACTGAGGCGAGAGGGGCAACAGGGCGATAGAAGCAAGCTTGCAGGAACCAGCGTGGCAGAAGTGGAGATTTTCTCCAAAATCCAAACAACAATTGAGACAGCTCCTCTTACCATTTATAGTGCGAACATTAGAAAGCCCTGCTCCTGGAGCGCACCACAGATTCACAGGCGGGGGAATTCTGTTCAGACCAGAGGGACGTTCCATAATAACAACCCAGTCTACCTTGCAACTGTGAACCGACTGCAATAAACCACCATAAATATGAACTGGAGGCTAAGTAATGTCGTGGCATGCGAATGTGTATCGAGGAGCGGGACTACGGTTTATTCGAGCGAGTAAATGGCATTAAACGCCGATCAGTCGACATTAAGAACTGAATGACAGCACTCTTGCGGGTGGGCCAGTGGCTTCCCCTCCCCCATCCCATGACGTTAAACACCACCAACTTTACCCGATTTTTGCATGGCCATTGGACAATGATTTACTATGGTTTTCCTACTAAATTCCAATGGATGATTATTCAAAAAAATTGAGAATTAGTTTAGTCTCAAGGCATAGCCAAGAGTCTTACTGGATAATTATAGGTTACCTCTCCAATGGATGATTGTACATTTTTCATGTACTTTTTCACGTGAATTTCAGTTGATGCTAGATCTTACATTAATAACTATACTTGCATGAATATCCATGCTTTTATAATTCCCCACTATGGTGAATGTTGATGTATGGCCTTGGCCCATTGATCTTACAATTAACTCACTATTCATATTCAATTTTATCCAGTTCAGCCCAATAAAATAAGGAAAACAGAAAATTCAAATGCGGGCTACATAAAAATGATTTTTTAAAAAACTACATTAACGTCTGATATCACGCACGCATTCGCCCTCAGTTCTTGCAGAATAGAATTCGCTCTCAACATTCACCCTCAGCTCTTGAAGAACAACATTCGCCCTCAGTTCTTGCAAAATGGTAAGTTCTTACTACAGGCCCTTCCTCTTGTAGTAGGGTTGACCCTATTTGGGTTTTTTTGGAGCCTCTGAGAATACAAAGGTTGTGATTGATTACGGGGCACTGCCTATATTTGTGGAAATTCTTGCCTCTGGGAATGATAATGTTCGAGAATAGGTAGCACGTTCATTTTAGAGGCATAAAATTATTCTTCCCAACTATCTTTATACGTCTGTAATTTTGGAATTTGATTTAAAAAACTACTACCCAACTTTGAGTTCAACTGGTGTTCGTGTAAGGCTGTTTGGGCAACTTTGAGTTCAACTAGTGTTCGTGTAAGGTTGTTTGGGCTTTGGGAAATATTGCTGGAGACTCTGCATCACTTAGGGATCTTGCCCTCATTCATGGAGCTCCGAGGCAGGTGCTTGCCCAGTTGAATGATACTGCCAGAATTTCAATGATACGAAATTGTACATGGGCTCTGTCAAATTTTTGCCGTGGTAAACCCCAACGACTATTCGAACAGGTAAGAAGAACACATTTTTTGCCTCTTCTTCTTAGTTCGCAGATACTGTGGATTTTTTTTTATAGATCTTGGTGCTTGGTAGATTTGGACGTAATATGGACCTAGGCGCTTGTTCATTACAATGTCTCCGTCATCAGGTTTTAGAAAATGCTCAGAAATTTGGGTTTCACAAGAGGATTACCCTTGCTTGCAATTATCGATTATCAATCACATTCAAAAAAAGTCTTTCGTAGCATTGCTGAGCTCTTTGTAGGTGAATTTCCGAGGCAATTTCACAATATCTGAACTAAATTTGTCTGTCCTTTTCAATACTCTATGCTTGTAACAGAACCAGACAAAAAATCTAGTGGCCAATGCAACAACTGTTGGAATTTTACAAATTCCAGAACAGAATTGGAGAATAAAACTCCCCTTCTTAACACAGAGAAAAAAAATTTAAAATTTCATTCACAGACAGAGTTTCAACTCAGAAAAATTTATATTCCATGTATAAAAAAACTGCTGTTACAATTCTTCCTTAGCTGATCCGGAATATGTGCATAAGCCACACATCCGAAAACCTTCATATGTGTGACACTTTGGTGCCACTCCATGCCTCTTCTGGCACTTTGTTCATAACAGCTTTTGTAGGGCACCTGTTCAAAATATACGCTGCACAATGTACAGCTTCAGCCCAATAATCATTAGGCAAATGCTTTGCCTTAAGCATACTCCTTGCCATGTCCATTATGGTTCGGTTCTTCCTTTCGGCTACTCCATTTTGCTGTGGAGTATATCTAGTTGTAAACTGCTTTTGAATACCATTTTCTCTACAAAACCATAGAAAATATTTAGATATATACTCACCTCCTCTATCAGTCCTTAAGACTTTGATATGCAGCCCACTCTGATTCTCAACAAGTGCTTTGAAATTGCAAAATTTTTCAAACACTTCACTTTTCTTTTTTCAAAAAGTAAACCCAAGTTTTTCTTGTAAAATCATCTATGAATGTTAAGATATAGTGGCTGCTAGCAAGCGATGGAGTTTGCATCGGTCCACATACATCTGAGTGGACAAGTTCTAAGGGTGCTTTTGCCCTTATGCTTTTCCCGGAAGGAAAACTTTCTCTGTGTTGTTTCCCAAGAATACAACCTTCACAAAGGCTGTTCGGTTTCTCTATCAATGGTAAACCACTTACCATCCCTTTTATGTTCAACAGATTAAGACCTCCAAAGTTGAGATGACCAAATCTCAAGTGCCATAACCAATTATCATCTTTTGGTTCGCTTTGGAATGTCTCTTGTACTACTGTTGCTTTCTCTTCACCATTCATCAGATCTGCTCTCATTCTGAGAGGGAACATCTTGTTCCTAGTCATCTTCACTTCAGCAATACACTGTTTGCTGGGTGGTTTATCCATGATGGTACAAACATCATTATCAAAGAAAACATTATATCCCTTATGGACAAGCTGTCCAACACTTAAGAGATTACACTTCATTCCTGGAACATAATAAACATATGTTATGGTTTTCTTTGCACCTAATCTTGTTAAAACATTTACATCTCCTTTTCCCATAACAAAAACTTTGCTATCAGTTCCTAGTGTGACTTGTGACTGCACACTTTCATCTAACATAGAAAACATTGCTAAGTTTCCTGTCATATGGTTACTACAACCGGAGTCTACAAACCATAAGTCTTCACTATTTTCTTCAGCCATATTACAAGATAAAAAAAAATTACTTTGACTGCTATTTTCTTTTGTGAAATTGGCACTAGTTTCACTTCTCATATCATTCTGCTTCTTCTTTCTACAATCATTAGCATAATGACCATATTTTTTACAATGGTAACATTGGACATTGGATTTGTCATACCTTTGTCCTTGCGCATCCTGCTGACCATTCTGTTGGCTGCTGCCTTGGCCTTGATGCTAATTTGGATTGTTGCCCCTTCCTTGAGCATTTGCTGGACTGTTCCTTCCACCTCTGTTTTGGCTTATGCCTCTTCCTCTCTTGTTTCCTCTGCCTTGCCCTCTTCCTCTTCTGAAAGACATCTGGGTTTTAAAGGCTTGCTCAAGAGATGAGTTTTCACTCCTACCCAGTCTCTGTTCATGGGTCATCAGTGATGCATGTAGTTCATCCACTGAAAACTTTGTGAGATCCCTAGTCTCCTCTATGGTGGTGACAATCACATCGAATCTTGAGGGTAAACTTCTCAAGAGTTTTTCCACAATCCTTTTATCTTCAAGAGTCTCTCCATGAGATCTTATTTGTGTGATCATTCCAATCACATGAGTGAAGAATGAGTCAATGTTATCTGACTCCTTCATACAGAGAGTCTCAAAGTCTCTCCTCAACAACTGAAGTTTTGATGTCTTCACTTTCTCCATACCCTGATAAGCTGTCTTCACTTTCTCCATACCCTGATAAGCTGTCTTGAGAGTTTCCCATGCTTCACTAGATTTCTTGGCTGCTGCTATCCTTGGAAACACACTCTCATGCACAACTTGATATAAGAAGAAAAGAGCCTTGGCATCTTTCTTCCTATTGCTCTTCAGAATCTCTCTTTCTGCCTGAGTTAAAAGAAGAAACTCCACTTCATTTGCTGGCTCTTCAAATCCATCCTCAACTAATTCCCATAAGTCTTGGGAGACAAATAATGCCTTCATAGTTATTGACCAGTAGTCATAATTTTTCCCATTAAACATTGGGAGATGGATATTTCCCATACCCATACCTGTGCTGGCTCCAGCCATTCTGCACTCTTAACTATGATAAAAACACTTGATTGTGTGTTTAAAACTAACCAACTGTACTGCAACAGTAACACAAAACTATATAGAGAAATACCTTAAATCCTTTATGGCTGAGTCTTCACACTGCTGGAGAAGCTACTGCAACAAAGAATTCGTTTCCTTCAGCTTATTTGACCTTCAAATAGCCTGGATTGGCTCTGATACCATGTTGGAATTTTGCTGAATTCCAAAATAATAAAACTACCTTGCTTAACACAGAGAAAACATTTAAAATTTCATTCAACAGTGACAGAGTTTCACATAAAAAAAAATTCTATTAAAAAAAAACTGCTGTTACAGATTCTTCCTCAAAAGAGGGATTACAAAACAAAATCTGACTGCTGCAAACACAGTTCAGAAATATCACTCTATCATTCACTGTTGTTACAAAATATTTCACACTGCTGTGTAAAACATAAAACACTCTGTTTTTCTGTCTCTGTTTGAAAAAAATACTCTGCTGTGTGTAATAATTAAAAAAAATTACAGCTCTCTGCCTCTGTATATTAACAAAATATCCCAGATTCAATTAATGCCATTAAATGACATTCAACCACAAAATTCACCGCTTGGAAAAACATTAATGGTCTCCATTAACTTCTGTCAGCACCGCTTACAATTGGCATTGATGGCAAATTGAATTTGTGGCACCGCTGTTCTTTCTTCCTTTCCGCACTGCTGTGCAATGAAACTGTTGTCTTTTTAAAAAAAAAATTACACTGTAAAATAAAAATTACAGCCATGGCCCTCTTTTTTGTTTTGGCTTTCGGGCCTTTAAACTTTCCAGAACATTTCATTTAAAAATAAAACATATTAGATTAAAAATCTTTCGGGAAATCACATGAAAATATTAGGATTTTATTTTTGGTAATTTATTTATTTGTTTACTTATTTTTATTTATTTATTTATTTTATTTTATATAATATTTAATTCAATTATTTAATTAGTTATTTGTTTATTTTATGTATTTGTCAGTATTTTATTTATTAGTTTACTTATTGATTATTTTATTTATTTATTCTTTTATATTTATTATTTTATTTTATATTTAATTTAATTAATTATTTATTTATTTTTATCCTAATTGAACGTTATTGTTTTAACTTTGAAGTTTGATTCCAAAAAACCCAAGTCCCCTGTTCTATGCCCAAGACCTCTGTTACAACGAGTAGAGTTCTGAGCGAAATACTTCACAATAGGAAGAAAAAGAAACATCGCAAAATTGCTCCGCTTTAGACTGATAATTTTCTGTGCGAAAATTCAACTGCGGACAATAAAAACATAATATCAAACACAACCAATCGACAATGGAATTTGAACATGAGGATTTATAACCACAGAAAACCCTCTCCAGGTTAAAAGAATTCCGGAATGGCTTTAAGATTCTACTAATGATCACTTACAACACCATAGCAATTACTGTCACAATGAAATCTGCCGGAAGCAAAGCCCTTGTACAGTTTCTACATTTCCACAGTGGAAGCAAGAATCTTGCTATCTCTCATGATCTGGTTCTGTGGTCAAATCCTTTGCTATGGCTGTCTTGTTCTGCTAAACGTGGATCTGTCTTAGCTTTGGCTCTGGTTCTCATTTAGGATCGTGGCTATCTGATCTTGTTGTGGCTTTGACTATACAAACTTGTTCAATAGGAAAATTTTGACTCTCCTATATATAGGAGCTTCAATGGGTGCTCTCAAACACTTTTTTGGGCAGCTTTGTTTTGTCTCTGATTCAAGGCAGAACTATGTTGGCCTTGGTTTTTAGTCCTTGGAACTTAGTTCTCTCATATTTGCCATCCTATCCCCAATTTGCTACCGAGAAAGACATAACTTCACGATATCAAAATTGACTATTTTTGGCCATTTATCTCTAGTAATGGTACAGCCTTAATTTGGTGCATTCGTACAGTATCTGAAGAGCACTCTCAAGCTGTTATTCAGTATTTTAGCATAACTACTACATTTAACTGCCATGCTCTAATATGTATATCAACCATAAGCATTCTTAAGGTAGTTCCACGTTTGTGAAGCAGAAGGAATGCTTCTGACAGCTTCTTATCATAGTGGTACAATTCTGTCCGCAGTTTATCTTTTATAAACCTCCAATTTTCCAAAAGTAGTAGAGACTACAGTTTGCATCTGAAATTTTGGACAAATCTGTTTAGTATTCTACAGAAAATGCATTAAGAATAAAAAAAGCCCACAATTTGTAAAAATCCCACAATTTTGTAAAAATCCCACATTTTGTAAAAAGCTCACAATTTGTAAAATGCCCACTTTTATTTTCTTTTTGCTTATATATTGAGCTCCCATTGAGTTCAACAAGTCTTGGGTTTTCTACACCATTGAGAGAGATTTATTGTTTTCTTTATAGGATAATTTGCAACAATGGAAGAAAACATTGGAGTTGGAAAAACAATTCAAAAGGGTGAAAGGGGTGATGGCAGAGTTTATTGCCCTTGTAAAAAATGTTGTATGAGAAATAATGTTAGAGTTTTAATAGCAACAACAACAGTGCATTGTAGTAAATATGGGCACATTGATGGTGGATCGAATGACTATCGTCCCATGGTAATTAATTATCTATCTTCATTTTGATTATATCATAAAATTTTATATTATTTTAAATTTTTAATATTTTTTATATGCGCACTAATGTTTAATTATTAATGTTTGTAATTTTCATAAAGGCACAGTTGCCCCCCAACTTTTTGCAGATGATCAACCAGCTTCCACAGCAAAATAGTAGTAGATTAGATGATGTTGCACCAGTACAAGAGAATATTGCGGCAAATATTAGTATTGGAAATGATGTTGTACAAGGTGAAGAACATGAAGCGAATGATGAAGGTAATTTTAATGATCCCATGGAGGTAGATCATGATGACAGTAATGAGACAGTTCACATTAATGATGGGACAAATCAAATGCTCGAAGACTTGTATGGTGAGTCAGATGATGATGGTGGAGATAGCAGTGACGGTATTTATGATGTACCTCTGATTGAAAGGTCAAGTGAATGACTTTTTGAACACTCAAATGCAACTCTTCTCTCTGCTACATTGTTGTTGGTGAACTTAAAGGTTATGAATAATTTGTCGAACAGATGTATGACACAACTCCTAAGGTATGCAATATGTATATATGATCACATATATGTAAATGTTGATTATTTTCCCTTTTTAAAAAAAAGGGAAAATAATCAACATTTACATATATGTGATCATATATACATATTGCATACCTTAGGAGTTGTGTCATACATCTGTTCGACAAACTATTCATAACCTTTAAGTTCACCAGCTCTCTGCTATTGTTGCTGGTGAACTTAAAGGTTATGAATAATTTGTCGAACAGATGTATGACACAACTCCTAAGATATGCAATATGTATATATGATCACATATATGTAAATGTTGATTATTTTCCCTTTTTTTTAATTGTAATAAATGTGTAAAATAATTACTTATATATATATATATATATATATATCATAGTTATCAAAACCGGCCAGTCAGGACAGCGGCCGGTTGGAACCGGTCTTGCAACCCGGTCAATAGCCTATTCTCACCTGTTTTGGCCGGTTAACCAGACCTAACCGGCCGGTTAAGTAAGGAACCGGCCAGTTTATGCATAAACCGGTCAGTTCCGTACTTAACCGGCCAGTTAGGTGCTCCTCCATGAGTTGTAAATTCCTCAGTGTCTCCTCCATGAGCTGCAAATTCCTCTATTATACTAGCAACAAACTTCTCTAATAACTCATACTCAACACCTTATAGTAGCAACAAGACACATGATGACTGATAAATACAAGGCTGGCTAGCATAAAATCCCTGGCAGCATGCAACTCATCAAGTGTACTTGATGACAATTTCTGTTCTCAAAACAATCAGCGGCAACCTTATTTCACACTCAGCTAGGAACTGTCAGACCCTCTCTCTCGAAACCCGGTTCATTAGCTCCACCGATCCGGTCACCGGTTCCGGTTTTAATAACTATTATATATATATATATATATGATTAATAATCTTTACAAGACATTACTTTTTGTTTCTGTTGTAGATTGTTGGGTGAATATTTGTTACCATCGCCAAATACTTTACCTCGAACATATCGAGATCTACATGCTATTATGAAACACTTTGGAATGGAATATAACACTATAGATGCATGTCCTAAAGATCATATTATATATTATGGAGAACATGCGTTGAAAACAGAATGTCCGAAATGTGGTACCAGTAGATATCGAACGGATCAACTAACCAAAAAGGTGCCTCAAAAGGTTCTTCGTCATATTCCCATAATTCCACGTTTGCAGCGAATGTTCAGGTGTAACAGCATAGCACAATTTATGGATTTCCATGCAAAGAATAGAAGTGGAGATGGTGTTCTTCGAATGCCTGCAGATGGTTCTGTATTTATAGAAATCGAGGAAAAATATGTAGATTTTAAAAATGAACCTCATAATGTCAGGCTTTCATTGGCAGCCGATGGTGTTAATCCATTCGGAGAGCTTAGATCTACTTACTCAGTGTGGCCTATTTTCGTTATCAACAATAACATTCCTCCTTGGATGTCAATAAAGAGGGAGCACATAATGTTGACTATGATTATTCCGGGTATTTGATACATTATTTCTTTGAATGTAACATTTTCATTTCTCTCGTTGTTTGAATAAATATATATTTTATTTATTTACTTACTTATATATACATATATCATGGGAGTAATTATTATGTTCCGTAATTTTGAACAATTAGGTAAGTACCAGGTCAAAGATATGAATGTATATATTGAGCCTCTTATCGATGAGCTAATACGGTTATGGCATGGCATCACTATGTATGACATCACTAAGCCAATCAAGCAGAAGAGATTTCAATGTCGTGGAACGCTTGTATGGACAATTCATGATGCCCCAGGACTAACACATGTTTGTGGTATGTAATATTTCATTGCACTTTAATATGATACATAATTATCTAAATTAGATATACCATATTGCATGTTTTAAAAATGATCTCATAGTATATTAATTGTTATTGATCCATCTATTGCGGGTCTTCAAACAAAGGGTAGATTTGCATGTCCAGTTTGTGGCCCTAAGATGAAGTATCGTCATTCGCCAGACTTAAAAAAGATGGTGTTTGATGAGTTTAGGCACTTCCTCCCTAGGAACCATAAGTATCGTACTACTGAAAAACATATTTTCAATGATAAAGAAGAAACTAGATTAAAACCACGAAGAATGACACCTCAATTGTGGATGTTGGAATATAACAGAATTAATAATCGTCGAGCAGCTGGTACGTAATGTGTGTGTATATATATATATATATATATCTATATTATTTGTTTATGTAATGTTTGGAATTTTTGTTTTAACTAATGAATTTATTTTATTGTATTTTATAATTAATATTGTTTTGATTTATTTTATTCTTTGATATCAAGGTCATCGTCGCCGTGAAGGTACTAATATTGTACTTCCACCTGGAATGAAATGTTATCCTTCTCAATTCGCGAGGGTGCCCTACTATGAGGACCTAAAAATAGCTCATTTGTTTGATACAATGCATGTCGGGAAGAATGTGACAGAAATGTTATGGCGAACCATAGATGGTGCACATGAGAGAGATAAAATTGACAAAATTTGTGCTGACATTGAGAAATCAAATCATGAAATGAAAAGTGTGATCGACGGATCAAATAACAATGGAGGTCGAAATTATAATAATATTCCATGGTTATTAATAGAACAACAAAGAAATGATGTAAAAGAGGTCGTTAGAAGAATTAAATTTCCAACAGGTTTTGCTTCAAACATAAATAATATCTTAATGAAGAAAGGTGACTTCAGTGGGGTGAAAACACATGATTGGCATACCTTTATTAAGGTAATTTTTTTGGTATACGTTTTTGTTTGTTATTGCTTGAATACATATTTTAAATTTTCCTTTTTTCTGTTTAATTTGGAAACCAATAACGATTCATTTTTTATTGTTATAGTATGTTCTACTGTATCTCTCCCAAACGACTTCAACAACAATGCCAAACAAGTTATATATGGTCTTAGTAAATACATGAGGTAAGTAGTTTTGATTTATACGCAAAATCTAATTGCTACAATTTATTTTTGTACTTGATGAAATGATGTATTAATTTACTTGTAATGAAATATATATTATGTTTCATTGAAATAACCTTGCGTAATGATTTGCAAATGGTTGTCATTGAAATAAATCCATCAAGATGAAATAAAGTATTGGAAGAGAGAAATTCCTCGGCTAATGTGTGAAATGCAAAAGTATCTACCTCCATCATTTTTCAATGCACAAGAACACTACTTGATACACCAATTTGAGGAGATTGAAATGTGTGGACCAGTACACACGAGGTCAATGTGGATGGTCGAGAGGCACCTGAAATCCTTGAAGGCTTTGGTTAAACAAAGAGCACGACCTGAGGGTTCTATGGTGGAGGGATATGTGGTATATCAATCCATGGTGTATATTAGTCATTATCTTCCTAAATTAGCTGCGCCAGTCATGAAGGCGGTGGATTGCATTTGGGATGTGAACTCCATCAAAAAATTTGAAGAGGAGCAACTGTTGGGAAAAGGTAGAATGAAGAAAGTGAGAGGTAAAAGATTTATTATGTATAATACATATAATGTTTCATTTTTTTACATCATGTATATGATCATTATATTCATTCGGGTTTTATTCTTTCATAGTTTATTAATTAATATAATTTACCATGGTTATAAGTAATATTTATTAATATTGGTGAATTATTGTTTTTTTATTCAGGTGCTCAAGATTATGAGGCGCTACTTTTATACATTGCAAACAATCTTGAGTGGATGAGTGAATGGATTGAAACATGTAAGCACGTAACGACGGTAGGTTATCATGGCAACTACTATCTGAATTGATTAGAGAAGCGTATCGTAGTGGATATGGGAACGTTACGGACAGGGAAATCGATTTAGCATATGGTTTGAAAGATAGAAAGGTAAGCAATTAATTCACCTATTTATAATGTGACAAGAAGTTTGATTTTTCAGTTAATTTTCATGTTGTGTAAATTATATGTTTAATTATTAATTGAGAATGCATCTTTTTCATGTTTGGCATATTGCAGTTGAAACACCACAAGGCTATGTGGTGCAATGGTCGTCAATTTCGCGTTAAACGGTTGGATGATAACAGGAAAACTTCTGATAGTGGGATAACTGCAGTATTCCAGGTCACTAATGTTTCCTCCAGGAGTGACAGACATCCTCGAGAATCTGAAAATAGATATTATGGATTCTTAGATGATATAGTTGAGTGTGACTTTAATTCCTTCAAAATAGTTTTGTTCGATGTCAAATGGTATAGGCTACGAATGAATGTACGTGATGATGATAGAACACTTATTCAACATGACAATGGATTTCCAATGGTTAAAACATCGCAGTTTGAAGCAGGAAAAGATCGCTATGTTTTTCAAAGCCAATGCGAACAAGTCTTTTACTCAGAGGTTCCAGGTGAGAAGGAATGGTCATTTGCTATTAGATGTGATCCAAGAGGAAGGCCAGTAGAGTATACTGTAGAGGAAGAAGATGATATTGATCAAGAAGAAGATGATGCAGTGGCAGATGAGCAGGAAGATGCATGGACAGATGAAGAAGATATCTTAGAAGATGAACCATGCATAGGAGATGAGGCAACAATTATTGATGATGATGTCGATGAGGATATTATTGAAAATGACATAATTGATGATGATGATGACATGGTCGATCATTTCAACACCGTTTCTGAATCAGATGTAGATATAGATGTCGATCAGTTGGATGAAGATCAAGAAGATACAGAAGAATATTGATACAGATGTTATGTTCGAGTATGAGCTCGTCCTTATTTATATCGATTCTCCATTAAATACAGAGCTTTCCATCAAGGACAATCATATAATAGGATACAGGAAACATATTGCCAACATTGTCTTTAAATAATTTACTAATTATGCGGGTTTGTTGCATGTTGTTTGTTATTTCAAACCAATAAATACTGGCCTTACTATTGTTTATTATTTCGCGGGATTCGCAGGATTCATTTGAATCTATGGTCAGGTCTCTGAAAAAGCCAATTAAACACTTAAATAGTCAATATCTAGAAGACAGGCTATACCCCCACCATAAATTTCTGAAAAACCGGCCTTCAGTTCAGCTTGCTGTGCTGAAGACGAGGGTGGATTTGCATGATCAGTTGAATGAAAATGAATCAGATATTCGGGATGCTTTTGAGGGCAGATCCATAATCCCCATAGATGAAGATCCCATTGCTGCAGAATTTCTGTCTGTATTGAAGCACAAGTATAGTGTTGTATCGGAATACAAATTAGAGGACAACTATACCAAGTCTAAATCAACTGAATCCAGTTCTAGTGCTCTTGAACTTACCGAATTAAAGCCAGAAACAGGATTTACAATCTCTAATGGGAATGGGTATGGTAGTTCCAATATTGGATTAGATGTCCGGAGCTTTGCAATAGGCACTGGACCTGATCGTAATGAACCCCAACTAATTCAATGTGATGAAAATATGGACTTTGATGATGATCAGGAAAACAAGCCAGAGCATTTTGGCAATATTGAAGAAAATGAAGAGGTTTACTGTGATCGATTGAATCAACTCAGCCATAAGACATCTACTGCAGGCTGGTTTGTATCAGAAGGAGAATCGGTTTTGCTTTCCCATGATGATGGATGCTTCTCTTTTCACGATATAGCAAATTCAGAGGTGTGGAGGTTTTAATTATTGTACTTAATTTTGGGGTTTATGGGTGTTATAATTTATACAATTTGGGCGTATCCTAGAAATAGGGAAAAGCCTAGGGGTTAGATTATTCTCATGGTTTAAATTTCTATATTTGAAATAAAATTCACCAATTTCTGTTTAAAAAAATGATTTGCCTAAATATTTGATGTAGTTTAAATAGGATGTAGTTCATTTCAAAGGCTGTTGAAATTTTCTAGAAACTATGATTGGCATTTCAAGAATATTTATGCACTCTTTAAATTTTCCCTTAACATAAAGGGCAGTTGATGTATGAGTAATACTCAGTATTGTTATTTTCCAATCTCCAGGAGAAGGTTGAATATAAAGCTCCATATGGGCTTACCCCAAACATGTGGGGTGATTGCTGGTTGATCAGAGCAGCTGGTTCAGATGGTCGCTCTGGTAAATATGTTGTGGCAGCATCTGCAGGTTGTACATTGGACTCAGGTTTATGTTCATGGGACTTTTATAATAAAGAAATTATGGCATTCCAACTAAATCAGAGGCCTTCACTTCAATGTCCAGTACCATCTCTCCAGTTTTGGCAAAGAGGGATGTCTCGAGGAGAAATTTTGGCTTTGCAAATGTTGTGCCGGAGAATCAACATTGGTGGTATAGGCCATGTGGGCCTCTTATGGTATCTACTGCCAGTGCCCAAAAGACAGTTAATATTTATGATATTCGTGATGGAGATCCTGTGATTTCAATGTGTTTGTTTTGAAAGTTTAGGTTTCATAGTAAATCATCAATGGGCTCTAAAATAAGGCCACATTGAAATCTTGGATCCATGTTTCATGCCAAAATCAGTTGTATCTTCCATAAATACACAATCTTGGACCACTCTGTATAAATCTGCTTCTTGGACAATATTACATCTCCCTCATTATACGGGTGGTGTTCTTACATGCATAGCAAAGGTATTGTTTTGGCAATCATTTTTTAAGTCACTAGATATTGTGGGTACAAGGATCTAGGGTCTCCACATGAAACTGTGTTGCCCGGAGACTCACTTTGCCTGTCCTTAAATTTGTAAACATAGTAGTATGCCAATGCTTCTTTCATTTTGTATGCATAAGACGATTTTTTGTCAAAGTCCATAATTGTTTTTAAGTTTTATCCATCCCATTTTTGTTGTGAATGCACAAGTTTTTGGCTCAACACATATCTGTTATATCTTTGTACTTTTCCTTTACTAACTATTTGAAATTTCTAGTTATATTTAGAGGTGTCTTTTAAGGGATGAGGGGAATTACTTGGATTTAGTGCTGACAGGCTTATCATTTATTCTCCAAATGAAGCCCTGTAATCTGTAACACTATATGCGCATGCAGCTCACTTGTTAAAATATAGTTGATACAAAATGTTGTACATGAAGCCTGGAATTGTGTACATTCCTGGAATATATTAATTTGCAGGCATGCTTAAAAGAGAGATAGGTTTTGATAAAATCAAAAACCCTGAACATGAAGAAAAATACGAGGCAAACGTTGTACATGAAGCCTGGAATTGTGTACATTCCTGGAATATATTAATTTGCAGGCATGCTTAAAAGAGAGATAGGTTTTGATAAAATCAAAAACCCTGAACATGAAGAAAAATACGAGGTAATTATTTTATACAGATAGAACCAAGACACTATCTCCTCATTAATAACAAAACCTCAGTCCAAAAATCATATGTACAAATTCTAGAAGTCGAAAGTTGAAAATTTCTGAAATGGAACCAGGCCCTTTTCAAAAGAATAAATTTAGTAAAAACGAGGGTGAATAAAGTTATCAAAATTTCCACATACCGTGTGAGTAAGGAATGACTACGAGTCCTGAGCAGTGAGACTGAGGAATTGCTCCTTTGCTGCAGGTTGCAGTTCTCTTCTCCAACACGATGAAAAGAAAATTCTTAGCTTTGGAGTCTGAAGCTCGAGTCACAACTTGGAAGTTGGTAAGGAAAATTATCAGGGTTGTTGCCAGTTGGCTTGGAGTTCGCAACCTAATTAATTTTCTTTAATGCATTTCCTTCAATGTTGCGCCAGTTGTCACTGGCCAGCAACCTTTACAATAAAATTTATTAGACCCGTCACGCTACGAGGAAAATTTGACGTGATCACTGATCATTGATTTCTTATTGTGATAACAAACATTGGAGATTTACTGTCCTGTTTTAAAGTTTTATATTTTTTTTTTAAATTGAAACCGCCGTCGGCATACCGACGCCTTGTAAGCGTCGCTCTTTTGACGTTTTGAACGATTTCCATTTTCGTCGGTCTTGTGACGTCCGTCGATATTGCGACAACTCTAGAAACGTCCAAAATTTCGGACCACATTTCGTCGGAATTGCGACAGTTATTCCTGGCGTCGATATTGTGACGCTTCTGGAAAGCGTCGGTCTTGTGACACTTTTGCAATACGTCGGTCTTGTGACACTTTTGTATGGCGTCGGAAATGCGACAGTATAAAGACGTCGGAAGAGCGACGAGTGTTTGGAAGCGACGGGAAGTGTCGGTAGTGCGACACTTTGTATAGGCGTCGGAATTGCGACCGCACGAGAAACCACGTTTTTTCCGGCCTCGAACTGTCGCTCTTGCGACGACTGTGTGTCGGAGACACTTTTGCAATACGTCGGTCTTGTGACACTTTTGTATGGCGTCGGAAATGCGACAGTATAAAGACGTCGGAACCGCGACGTTGAAAACGTCGGACCAAATTTCGTCGGAATGGCGACATTTTACAAACGTCGGTTTGGGAGGCGTCGGAAGAGCGACGAGTGTTTGGAAGCGACGGGAAGTGTTGGTAGTGCGACACTTTGTATAGGCGTCGGAATTGCGACCGCACGAGAAACCACGTTTTTGCCGGCCTCGAACTGTCGCTCTTGCGACGACTGTGTGTCGGAAAAGCGACGATTTGGCCGTCGGAATTTCCGCCAAATGTACTAGTGTGTGTATGTAGAGAGAGAGAGAGAGCAAGTCCATGCTAATAATCATTAATAAAGTGTAAACATTATTATAATAAGATATATTCATGCTATTTATCACTAGCAATTGCACCTGATGTTGCAAGGGAAACATCGTGCCATATAAAAAAATTATTAAAGATAAAAGTTGGTACACAAAATGTCATTCAAAGACGGAAAGAAAAAAAATTCTTACTTTATATTAAATTGAGAGATTTTATAAAATTTACAATATAGATTAACTCTTAAACATTAAAGATGGTAAATTATGGTGTATAGTAATGTTTTTTGGGATTTTAATTGTTAGAACACTATAATCATAATTCTATTAATTATTTCAAGAATATTCTATTAATTGTAATCATAATTTTATAAATTTATTGTATAATATTCTATTTACTATTATAAAGTAGTGATATTTTGTAAAATGAAAATCTTTTACTATATATAATATAATTGTCGTATTTTTTTTTCGATTTCATTATAAATAAAAATCAATCATACACCTAATATAAATAATAAGAAATACGAAAGTAAGAGAATGGGATTGCCACTTGCTCGCTGGGATATGAACCAATGGCCTGTTCGAGCTTGCTGGTCCCGAGGCTTAACGAAGAAATCACTAGAAGGTCAAAGTAAATAGAAGAGGCGGGCTGGTCGAACGGCTCCGAGAATCTCACCTTACCTGTAATATAATTATGTACGAGCATCCCCTTCCATCTTCAACCTTACCTCACTTCAGTATGGGAAATGAAGATTTCAATGCTATGATTTTATATCTCAAGATGGAAATGGGATATTGTTTAATATTTTGGAAAATAAAAATTATTAATTTTATTATATGTATAGTGATTTTTCATTTTTTCTAAATTTTATTATAAATGCTAATGAATTAATTGATAGTTACACTGGATATAGAAATGAAGATTCCAATATGATTTTTCATGTACACTTTTTTTTCCACATTTAACGTTACAACAAATATGGAAATGGAGATGTCATCATATGGTTTTATTTTTTTAAACCCTCTATCTCTAATTAAGAGTAACATTAACCATTGCAACCATTTTCCTAAAACTTTATTAACAATTAAAGCTTGAGACTAATCATTTTTACCATGAAATTTTAATAATATATAATCTAAATGTTATACTATGTCGCAATTTTTTTTAATATTTTTATGGAATTTTAAAAAATAACAAGTATTGTATCACAGTTTAATAGAACAAATGTAATGAATAGTCAAATATAATTTTGTCAAAATATAATTACTTATAATTAATACAAAAAAAGATTTAAATTAATATAAAAAATATTGAAGGTAGAAATTAATAAAAGAAATGCTATTTAAAGGTAGAACAAAAAAGGTAAATCACTTACATTATGCCAAAGTGAGAGATTTTATAAGCTTTCCAACATAGATTGTCTCTTAATATTTAAAGATGGTCCTTTATGGTGTACAATGAATATTGTTTTGGATTTTAATGGTTATAACAATGTAATTACAGTTCTCTAAATTTATTGGAAAAATATTCTATTAATTGTAATCATAATTTAATAAATTTATAACATAAATATTCTATTCAATATTATAGAGTAATACAAGATGTTTGATATTTTGGAAAGTGAAAATCATTTACTATATATAGTGATTGTTGTACGTTTTTTATGAATTTCATTACAAATTCCAATCAATGAATATATAGTTACACCCAATATGGAAATGAAGATTCCAATCATATGATTTTACATTTATACCCTTCTTCCACTAGAGAATTGTACCCAAATGGGATGTTGGTTGATATTTTGGAAAATGAAAATAATTAATTTTATTATATATAGTAATTGTTACACCATTTCTGAATTTCATTGTAAATGTCAATCAATAAATTTATACAACTTGATTAACAATTAAATCTCAGGTTAATAGTTTTTACTATGAGAACTTAATAATATCTTATCTAAATGTTATATAGTTTCTCAATTTTTGTTTAATATTTTTATTGATTTTGAAAAATAACAATGATTGTATCATAGTTTAGTTAGAAGAAATATAATTAGTAGTCAAATATAATATGATTATGTACATATTCTCAAAATATAATTACTTATAAATAAAGCAAAAAATATCTACATTATAAGAAAAGCAAGTTCATGTGAATAGTCATCAATTAAGTATTCACATCATTATAATTATATATATTCATGTTATTTATAACTAGCAATTGCACCAAATGTTTCAAATAAAATGTGGTAAGGCATAAATTTAAGAAGAATCGTGACATATAAAAAACCATTGAAGAAACAAAATGCTATTCAAAGCTAAAAGATAAAGAGAGATCACATACATTATGCTAAATTGAAAGATTCTATAAGCTTTCCAACATAGATTTACTCCTAATCTTTAAAAATGGTCTTGTATGGTGTATAGTGAATGTTGTTTTGGATTTTAATGGTTAGAACATTGTAATCATAATTATATTAATTGTAATCATATTTTTATAAATTTATTACATAAATATTCTATTCATTATTATAGAGTAATATGAGATGTTTGGAATTTTGCAAAGTGGAAATCATTTACTATATATAGTAATTGTGCTACCATTTTCTCAATTTCATTATAAATGCCAATCAATCTAGCGATATTTACACCCAATATGGAAATGAACATTCCAATTGTATGATTTTACATTTATAATCTTCTTCCACTTGGAGAATTGCACCCAAGAGAGAAATGAGAGATTGTTGATATTTTGGAAAATGAAAATCATTAATTTGATTATAGGTAGTGATTGTTGCACTTTTCCAAATTTCAATATAAATACAATGAATCAATTGATAGTTACACCCAATATGGAAATGAATATTCCAATATGATTTTTCATGTATAACATTTCTTCCACATTGAAGGTTGCACCCAATTTGGAACATGTCAATAATAATCAATTAAATGTTAAGGGTGTGGATAAATTCCAACCATTCAAATAGGAAAATACTTCAAACACAAGTGTTGCTAGTGCAAATACATATGGATGTTTAACCAAAATATCAAATCTTTCTAGTCAATAATTGCTAAGGATAGAGATTTTTGTTATCGCTATAGTGCATTCTTTGGAAACTAGGCTAAATAACCAAAAAGAGAGAACCTGATATCATGGATACTCCTGTCATGTCAATGATGCAATTCGTGAGACCCCCCTCTTTAACTAAGATCCAAAATTCTGCTTACACGCTTTGGCAACATCTAGTGACACTTTCATCATCATTATGGAAGAGTAACAATTTAATGCTACTCTTTCTTATGCTCCTTTGCAACATGTGGTGCAATTGCTAGTTTTAAAAAGTATAAGATTTAAACATCTTTCTCACATAATATTTTTTTTTACTTCTAATTACTTTACAATAAATTATACTATGTAATATGGAAAACTAATTAAACATCCATATCATATATACTTTTACTTTTTTATTTTTATTTTATTACAGACTAAATTTATTTTTTATTTAGAGACTATTTTATTTTTATTTTAAGAAGTACACATGTCAACTCTTTATTTTATTTTAAGAATGACACATGTCAACTCCAAGTTCACCACAAACATAGTTACACATAACTTTGAGACTATATTTATATTTTCAAAAGGATACATGTCAAGTCCAAATTGACATACTTATACATAAATTTCAGATTATATTTTTATTTTAAGAAAGATACATATCAACTCAACTCCAAATTGAGTATAGACGTACTTACACATCAACTTCACAGGTAGTTGTAGAATGAACCTCTAAACTCAATAAATCTAACTCAATAATACTTCCTGAAAGTGTTGAAGCATACCATAAAACTTCATTGACGACAAATACATCAACTAACTGATGTGAAATACATACATTATTCCAAACAACTTTAGACTAAATTTTATTCTGCATAGGAATATTAGGAATTTGCAGTTGATCACAATGTTCCACGAAATTTGCAAGTGCTAGAAAAATTAAGCAATCTAGTTCGCAATATCAAAACGGTGGCATGAAACATAACCCAATTTCTATTGATAACACATCTTATTCAAAATTAGGAACCACAAACAACCTTCTCTCTTTCAACAACTAAAGCAATGCCTAAAATTGATGTAGTTACATTTCTGCTTCAGGACTGTAAAAAATAAAAATTAATGCATAAGATTGCTTAACCATGTCAACAATGATTCACATGGAACGTTGTATGGTGGTGTTAAAATAGTTAATTAACTCCCGCATGAAGAGTTAGGCAACCAGTTAAGTAAGCGTTAAGTTGTGTGATAGATGAATTTGGTGATTGAGTTAGAGAGTCAGTTAAGTGAGCGTTGAGCAAGTCGAGTTATGTGATAGATAATTTTGGTAAGTGTGTGCATGTCAAACTATTCAGGTTAAATACCCTTCACCGGGTTCATTGTATTAAGCAAGAGAAAGAGAGAGAAATTAAAGATTAACATAAGAGTCGCAGCTCGGTTTTATGTGTTCGTGTGTGAATTATTTGTGTTAATTATGCATTTACTCTTCTATCTTTCCAACAAATTGATATCACAACGGGGTTATAAAGAACCAGGGAAAAATAGATCAACAATCATCCGTGTGTAAGAGGAGAGTTTTTTTCTCACTAATTTAATCTATAATGCACCTCGTACACTATATACAAGGCGTTTAACACAACTCCACATTAAGTGAAAAGTGTTACTCACGCTGTTGTATTAAACTACGAGCACGTTAGTGAATTTGTAAGAGTTAAAGGTTATATGAATATTCAAAAGGACATTCATATCAAGCCTGGTTTGATTTCGTTAAAAAAAAAAAATCCATAAAACACTTTTAAAAGGGGTATTTTCAAAAATAACTTTTAAAAATGGTTTTCATACATGCACGTGACTATTCAAAGGTTTTTTAAAACGGATTTTGAAAATAATTAAAAGGTTTTATAAGTGGAGTATTATAATAAGTTTTTTTTACAAAAAAGGCTTATTGCATCAGATTCTTTTTATAGAAAAGACCTTTTTATAAAAGAATATTTTTTATAGGTTATTTTTTTTTAGCTTTGCAAAGCATATCAAAGAAGAAATTAGGGTTTTATCTCTTTTTTTTTAAGAAGAAATATGGCAACAAGCAGTTTCCAACCACAACTTCCTTCTTTCACACGAAAGGATTATGATGTGTGGGACATTAATATGGAGACCATGTTAAAAGCTCATGATGTTTGGGATCATGTCAAGTTTGGGTTTGCAGAACTTCAGGATGACGTAGAAGAACGAGCCCTTAGTAATGTAGAGAGGGAAAAATGGAAGAAACAAAAAAGGAAGAATGCACAAGTCTTGCTTCTTATCTAGCAGGGAGTGGACCGAGCAGTGTTCCAGAAGATAATGATCACATCTTCAACAAAGGAAGCATCAGAAACTTTGGCGACAAGCTATAAAGGTATGGAAATAGTCAATATTGTTACATTGCAAAATACTAGGAGAGATTTTGAAAGTATGGAGATGATGGAGAATGAGGACATTGATTCTTTCATGAATAGGGTCATGCCTGTCATAAATCAGTTAAAAATTTATGGTGAATAAATTAAAAATCGAACAAAGATTGAGAAGGTCCTTAGATATTTGTGTAGCAATTTTGATTTTTTGGTAGAGACCATAGAGTAAGAAAAGGATTCGTAAAAACTAACAGTTGATGATTTGATGGGATCACTTCTATCGCATGAGGCAAGGATAGACATAAATAAGGATTCCACTTTAGAAACTGATTTCAAAAGTAAATTTTTTATTTCAAGAGGTCGAGGCAAAGTTCAATAGAGAGGCAGAGGATGAGGAAAAAGATATGGTGGTCAAAGAGATGATCGAGAAGAGAATGAACATGAAAGTGGAAGCAGCAGTAATAGAAGCTTCAACAATAATTACAGATCAGACAAATTAGAGGTGAGATGTTATTATTTCAATTAATTTGGTCACTATGCTCATGATTGCAAGAAGAAGATAGTTGATCAAAGAAACCAAAGAGTTAATGTTAGTACAGAGAATACTAGCTTCATGTTCCTAGCATGAAAAATCATGCATGAACCTTCTGATAAGGTGTGGTTATTAAACAGTGGTTGCAGCAACCACATGATAGAAAACAAGAATTTGGTTACAAATTTGGATCAATCTGTGAAGACAGAGGTAAGTTGGGGACTGACAAGATTGTGGATGTAGATGGAAAAGGAGTGATCAACATTCTGACCAAGCAGGGGGAGCCAAAGACAAACTCAGAGGTATATTATGTTTCTGGTCTCAAACATAATTTGATAAATGTTGGTCAATTGACATAGAAAGGATAGAAAGTTATCTTTCAGGGGCAAGAGTGTGTTATTTATGAAAAATACCCAAGCAAGCAGCTGATAGCAAAGGTGGAGATGATGAGGAACAAACTGTTTCCTCTAATTATGAACTACAATGACCAGGTTAGTCCTTTTAGAACTGCATGTTCCAATAATTATTGGTTATGGCACTTTCGATTTGGACACTTGCACTTTTATGGTTTAATATTGTTGCAGTAGAAACAAATGGCCAGAGGATTACCTCCCATAAAATACCTGATAGTACTTGTGAGTGTTGCATCTTGGGAAAGCAACACCATTAAAGTTTTCCGAAGGGAGTTTCATGCAGACAAAGAAACCACTTGAGTTTGTGCATACATACTTGTGTGGACCTATGAGGACATAGTCGATTGGTGGAAGTTGTTACTTCCTCACTTTTATTAATGACTATAGCAGAAAAACTTAGGTTTATTTTTTGAAGCAGAACTCTGAAACTTATGCAAATTTCAAAGAGTTCAAAGCCTTAACAGAGAACCAAAGTGATCGGCAGATCAATGTATTGATATCAGATCGTGGTGGAGAATATGATATGAAAGAATTCCATGAGTACTACAAGCAACATGGAATCAAAAGGCAGTTTAAAACCAGATACATACCACAACAGAATGGTGTAGCAGAGAGAAAGAACAAAACAATTATGAACATGACAAGGACCATGCTGAAAGCAACACACTTTTCTAATGAGTATTGGGTGGAAGCAGTTGCATGTGATGTTTATGTGATAAAAAAATCACCTATAAATAGTGTGATGAACAAAATTCCAGAAGAAGCATGGTGAGGTATGTCATGCAACATATCTCATTTCAGAGTTTTCGGATGTGTAGCCTATGCACATGTGCCTAAGAAGATAAGAGGAAAATTTGATGATCATAGTGAAAAATGCATATTTGTTGGTTATAGAGAGTTTTCAAAAGCTTACAAATTGTATAACCCTGTCACTAAGAAGACAGTAATTAGTAGAGATGTTGTGGTCAAAGAACAAGAGTCATGGAATGGGACTGTAGACAAAACAATTACTGCACAAGCACCATTTAAGGAAGAGGATGACATAGCAGAAAAGGAGAAACAAGAATCGAGAGAGGAGACACCAAACAAAGTCACACCAGAAAGGAATCCAATATTTTCAGAGTAGCATGAATCTTCAAGAAGATCAACAGACCAGAAATCTCCAAGCAAACAATCAGGTAATGAATTAAGCAATGGTAAGAGAAATATGAGAAGTCTGAAAGATATTTCTGACGATTTCAATCATTAGGGGAATTTTGAGGTCTAAAATGGGCCTCCTAAGGAAACTATAAAATAATAGTGGAAATAATAAAATAAGATTTGATTACATCATCAAATTTTAGAGGGAAAAATAAAAAACTACTTTTTCAACTCGTATTTTCAAATTATCTCCAAATGTTTTTAATAAAATTTTTAGCGGGAGTACTCATTGGATGCAAAATTTAATTCCTCATCAAAGGAGTACCCATCTTGCATACTTTCAATGGACCTTATTGTCGTTCCTAGAGACAGCCTTGAGTTGTGAAAGACCAGTGCCTAGGACATCTTATATAGCAAGGAGCATATGATATAACAGGGGAAGTTATCAATATAAAGGCTCTCATGCTATCTCCTGAAAACAAGAAATATTAATTTAAATGGGACCAAAATCTTCAGAAACTAGATACAGGAAGAGTAACACTACAGAGGCAAGGAGAAAAAATCCAATATAAAATCATTAGACAATTCAGAGGCAACTTACTGTAAAGAGGGCCGATTCAGAAGATATGTCACAGAAATAGATTATCAGAAGGTGTTGGCTGTGTATGAAAGATTAAGAGAATACTAGCTGTCATTGAGATGATATCCAGATACACAATATTACCATGTAATGGGCTTACCAATTTAAGAATCCATACATGACATAGCGTTTTAAAAATAACCTCCCAAAGAAACTAATATAGCAGAAATATGGTTGAAATGAAAAGTGGAATAGTATATCATGCCTAAGCCATATTTAAAGCGCTTGACTAATTCGAGCATGGGTATCAACTAGGATAAATCCATACCAAAACCAGTGAGCCACTCGCATTCCAGAAACATGAGACAAGAAAGGCAGATGAAACAAAATGAATTGTTAAATTGGCACATATAAGAGGAAGTTACACACTGTGAGACACCAAAGACCAGAATCCTCTTTAAAGACGGAACTCCTCCTCACTGAAACCCAACGGGCTCTGTACATTCATATAAGAGCGTTTACAAAATGCATACCAAAATTCTCTCACTGCATAATTTTCTGATAAATCTGGAACCCACAATAATCTGTTCTTCGGGGGTTTTATAGGGGAAAAAGAAAACTTGTAAAGGAAGTCGATGATGAACATTTAATTTTCCTCTTTATGACAGGATGGGAGAAACGTGCACGCCCATACTGCTTGATGACTCTGTAGTGCTATATGTACTCTGTGGCCTGTTTTCTGAAATAAATGCACATGGTGGAAGTCTTTCAGGAACACGGTATAGAAATAAAAACTATATGGGCAGTTCGTCCTTCTCTGGAAAGAAAATTTTGCGGAAATGAAACCTTGAGGGTATTGTTTTCTGTGCATTGTACCCTCTGTGTGATCCATGATGTCTTCGATCTGGTACCTTTTCCTTCTAAACCCTGGGATAAGGCTTAAAATCTTCAATGTTGAACATTGAATTCCTCGATCATTCACTGATATTTCTCTGCCGCTCCATTAATGCCTCTATCTGTGAAATCTGCACTTTGAATGACACTGGGAGGTTTGACAGAATTTAAATTTGTTCTTTTAATGGAAGTCATATCACAATAGCTTCCCAAGCCATCTCCATAATTTCAGCCTCTAAAAAATGGTCCTTTGATGTGCTCTCTATTACTGTAATAGAGACTGTGAATCATGGCAGTTTACCGTCGTTCGTACCCTGTAAAATACACAAAATCGTCAAGAAAACAAATGCGCGGGAAGGTGGATGCCATAGGGATAATGAGGATGACAGCGCAGCTTGGAGGAGTGGTGGAAAAACATAGCGAAATGGCGGAGAAATGCTCTGGTGAAGGTTGGCAGAATGCAAAAAATTAAACACAAAAACTTAACATTTCGATCTTTGAATGAAAAATATAGAGGGATGGAGGAAAACGTGACAAAACACGTGGAATAGTGACATGGCGGGACTGGTCAACGACGGGTGTGTGAATAAATCGGGACCGTCCGATCTCAGGAGGAGATCGATGGTGGAAAACCTATCGGAGGGCGACGGATTGGAGGGCTAGGGGTACGGATACCTTGGGTTAATATCTGCACATCTTTGGGGTGTGATGGCCATTGGATGGAGAGCCCCATATCAGACGGTTATTATGCATATCGCGCTGGGTCAAATGCCGAACAATAATGCGCAATGGGGTGGCGGTTTTGAAATAGTGACAGAGCCACGTGTCATATGCTGAGTGGAATCGCTCCGAAATGGAAAATACCACCCACCGATCAAAGGTGGTGCGATGGATACCACTGGTTTTTGAACAATGTTTTTGGGTGTGGGGACCACAAAGGCGGGTGAGCTACGGACCATTGATTTATGGTTTGATCAGATGGTGGACAGGCGATCAGAGCGGTAAACAGGTTGGGCTATGGGCGCGTTGCGAAATAGCGCTGACCGTCAGATCTTACACAGATCGACAGCTGAGATTATTTCAAAGGCCGACAGACAAGTTCACCATCGCATCGGAACTTTTGCATCTACAAAGGATAAGGGCGCATGTAAAACCCCGATTGCGATAAGCGCTCTCCGGGCTAACGCTTGGTCTAACGCCCGGGTCACGTGGAGAAAAATACTGAGGGGGCTAGCGCTGAAAGGTGCTGGGCCTTAGATATGTTAAAATGTGTGATTTCGTCCTTTTTTTTGCAATTTGGAGTTTAGAGGAGGGGAACGGTAGGCGGAAAAAGGATTTTTTTTTTAGGCCAAACAAAGGGGGTTTAAAGGGGATTGCTTGTCATAATTTAACAGAATTTAATAGAATGCTGACATGATCAAAATTGTCTCCACCTGGGAACGGCATGTTCATCCCTGGGCATGTCGAGAACTTCGCAGACCACAGGTAAATCTTCTATGCGGACACTGCTCTTCAGCACTTCTAATTTCCTTTTCATAATTCATCACGACACCCACATTATTCAAACAAGGATGAACACAGGAAACTAATGTACATTATGATACACCAGGATATTTATGCCTGAATCAGAACTGGAAGAAGGGTTTAAGGAACTGACCATTTACAGGGTCGTCAAGAAAGTCTCCCTGTAAATTTTCCAGCTGGAAAGTGTTGTTGCCTCCTTGTTCCACGATTTTAAAAGGGCCGAACCAGAGTGGGTCGAATTTACCATGTGTCCCTTTTTCAGCTCTTCGGACATCCCATCTGAGCACTAAATCACCAATCTGCAACTTTCTGTCCTTAGCATGCCGATCAAAAAGGTACTTCATCTTCTCTTGATATTCAGTCAGCTTCTGATTTACCTGGTTCCGTGTTTCCTCCAACTCCACCAGCTGATTTATTCTCCTGGTCGCATCATCAAGCTCTTCTTGACTTTCTTACATGAATCGGGCTACTAGTAAGGCTAACTGAATAGGGAATACTGCTACCCTCCCATATACTAATTCATATGGGGATTTCCCAGTTTCTCTCTTACTGGTAATTCTATTGGCCCATAGAGCGAATTTCAACTAGGAATCCCAGTTTTTCTAATTTTCATTGATAGCCTTCTTTAGTGCCCTCACCAGGGTTTTATTTGAAGACTCTGCTAAGCCATTTCCTTGTGGGTAATAGGCTGTAGAGTGACTAAGTGTAATGTTATACTGCTGGCAGAAACTCACAAACTTTGCAAAATTGAAATCCTGGGCATTATCAGTCACTATTCTGGCAGGGCAGCCAAACCGGGATATGATGTTTTCTTCCATGAACTTTATTATCACAGTATCTGTTGCGTTCCTCGCAGGTATGGCTTCCACCCATTTTGTGAAATAATCCGTGGCAGTTAATATCCACTTATGCTGACCACTCGATGGAGGATGTATTTCACCTATAAAGTCCATTCCCCATTGTCAGAATGGTTTGTCCACGTGCACAGGAATCATGGGCAGAGGTGCTAATTTTTGTCTTTCAGCAAATTTCTGACATTTCTCACAAGCTCTAACCCAGGCAAAAACATCTCCAAAGAGCTTAGGCCAATAGAAACCAGCCTTCAGGATTTTGTGAGCAGTGGCCCTCCAGCTGTAATGACCCCCACAGATTCCTTCATGAAATCCGGCCATTATACTCTCTACCTCATCCTCTGTGAGACATAGGAGTAGAATGCCTGAGGGATCTCGCCAGTATAGCCAGCCATTGGCAACTATGTACTTCTGTGATCTCAACCTTAGCGCTCTGTATTTAGCTTTATCACAGCTTGGAGGGCAGCTGAGTGTGAGGAGATATTCTACTATTTCTTTGTACCACTGACTGGTGAGATACTTCATCTGCGTTTGCGGAGTAGTTATCTCTACTCCCTGTGGCTCTTCTTTCTTCTCAAATTCTTCACTTGCTATTATGGATAGATTTATACCCAGAGCCTGATAGTTTGCTTCAGATAAGATTTTGGCTAGCCCTTGTCCTTTGATTAGTTTGGTAGGGCGGATGTATAGCTCATACTCCTATATTTTGGCAATCCACTTCCCCCTTTTTCCTTCACTATCCCCTTGGATAAGAATATATTTTACAGCTGCTGTAGGCACAAATGCAGTGATGTGGGATTGTAGAACATACATGCGGAATGCTTTAAGGGATTTCACTAGGGTGTATGCTTGCTTTTCTAATATGTTATATTTTAATTCTGCATCACGGAGCACCTGACTGAAGAAGGCGATGGGTTGCTCGTACCCTTCTTCATTTTTCTGCAATAAAACTCCTGCCACTGTATGAGGTGATGAAAATGAAAATATCATGAAAGGTTTGGCATAATCTGGTCCAGCTAGCACAGGGGCTTCTGTGAAAGAATTTTTTATTCTGGTAAAGGCCTCTCGTGATTCCTGGGACCACTTAACCTCATTATCTTTCTTCATCATGTTAGTTATATGTCTAACTATTTCAGCATAGTTAGGAATAAACCTTCTCAGAAAATTAATGCGCCCTAAGAATACCTGCACTTCCTTCTTATTTATGGGAAGAGAAATGCCATTTATAACCTCTACCCTCTTAGGATTTATCTGTACCCCATCCTTAGTCACAATATGCCCCAAGAGCTTGCCTTATTCTAATGCAAATAAAGACTTTTGTGGATTGAGAGAAAGACCATACCTTCTGCATTTTTCAAAATTTCTACGCAAATGCTCAATGTGCTCAGTATCATCCTTTGAGAATACAATGATATCATTGAGGTAGAATACCAAAAAATTATCTTGCTCCCCAACAAAAGCAATGTCCATGGCCCTATGAAAAGTGGCCCCTGCATTAATCAACCCAAAAGGCATCCTGGCATACATAAATGTACCCCATGGTGTGGTGAAAGTAGTCTTCTTCTGATTTCTGGAAGTACAGCCACCTGATTATAACCAGAGAATCCATCCATCATTGACATCCTAGAAGCTCCAACACCACTTTCTGCAGGATGTGATCCATATTAGGAAGTGGATAATTATCCTTTAAGGATTCTCTATTTAAATTTCGGAAATCTACACAGAGCCTTATTTTTCCATTCTTCTTTCAGACAGGGACTAGGTTTGCCACCCATTCAGAGTACCTCAATGGCACAATTATTTTTGCCTTTAATAGCTTCTTAATTTCTTTCTCAATGGAAGGAAGTAGTAGGGGATTTATCTGTCTGAGCTTCTGCTTGTGAGGTTTTGCATCTCCCTTTAGTGGAATTTTATGCTGCATTATACTGATGTCAAAAGTTTTTAGGTCTTGATAGGACCATGCAAACACGTCTTTGTAAGACTGAAATAATTTCAGGTACATCTCCTTACATTCCTTTGGAACCTTCTTGGATAGTTTTACAATTTTGGGGTCAGCATCAGTACCAAGATTCAGGTCTTCTACCTAATTTTCTTCCACCACTTTGCTTGGCTGTAGTGGGACATCATTCTTGTCAAATAGTCTTTCTAGAGGCACCAGCCCTCTGGGTATAACGTTTCCCTTCAATTGTAACACTTTATTACCTGCCATTTTCTTTTCCCAATTTCCTTCTGAAGTGTCTTTAGCCTCTTCTTCTTCACCAGCATCAATCTCCATATCTGAGAATTCTCCTACTGTTTCTAGGAATCTCTTCACCTGTTCTTCATCCTAAAATACCTGCCAGTGATTGATGTTATTTGGGATTGATGTTCGATAACGTACCTCAATTTCATACCTTAAGAGAGGGTTCTGAGGTGGATGGAAAGTACTAGCAGCCACATCAAGGGAATCGACCATTCTATTTTGTTCTCGAGGCATGAACTGGATATTAAATGTCAAGAAAAAATTCTCTATCATGTCCCAAACTTCATTTCTATAAGCCCTCAACCGAGGATGTTTGGTTTGACATTGATTCCTGACTTGTCTAACCACCAGTTCTGAATCTCCCAGAACTTTTAAACTTTGTATATTCATGCACCTGGCTGTCTGCAACCCTAACAGAAGTGCTTCATATTCAGCCACATTATTAGTGGCTTCATATTCTAGCTTGAAAGACAATAAAACCCATTTACCTGTAGGAGAAATCAATAGTATTCCAACTCCATTACCTTCTCTTGAGTTTTCTCCATCAAAATGAAGTGCCCAGATTCCTGCTTCATGGCTCTCTAAGGGCTGCTGAGTCTTGATCTGGCAGAAGGATGGTTCATGAGTATAATCTTGATCTTCTTCCAACATCAAGCATGACAAATCTCCTTCTTTACTATAGACTGGTGAATTTACAGAGTTGTCAGCCTTCGTAACCATCTTGACAAATCTAGTTTCCCTGTACAACCTCCTCTCCTGGCCACCAAAAACTGGGATAGTGGCATATGTTAAGTCCAACTTGATTGAGCCACCAATTTTTGTTCCCCAGGACCTTGACAGCAACATGCCAAAGCGAGTTGGGATATCAGCCACCACGATGTCCATTACCACACTTTTTGCTGGGATTTGGGCCAAATTGACCACCAAATCCTTGATCATCGCCAGGAATTTAACTCTCTTGGAATAAAATGAATAGAGGTCCTTGTATGGATGGGTGATTTGTAATCCTAGTTGTTCCATGATTGAAAGAGGTATTAGATTATGGGAAGCTCCAGAATCTAACATACAGTTATGTAATAGAAGATCATGAATCACTAGAGACACATAGAAAGGAGGAGTAGAAGTGTCGAATTCCTCAACATGTGGGCCAAATACAACGATGGTTCTTTCTTCTTGAAGGTTGAGACTATCGGGGATGAGTGCTGCTTCTGGAGGGATCATAAAAGAGGTGACTTGGGATTGATATGCAGGTTGCTTCAAAATTTCAGTCAAGGGAACTGGGATTTTGACCTTCTCAAGTTCTTTTTGCAGGCTGAAAGCAGGAGAGGAATTCTCTATTACAACCTCTTTTGATTCTTTATTTTCAGCTAAGGGTTTGACTTCTTTTGACACAGACTTAGCATTAGGGGGAATGGCTACTCTTTAAGAGGAAGGAATTTGATCATTAGACTGCAAAGGCTTGTTTAGAGGCTTCTTACCTTTGTATATGACTTTCTGGATTGTTGACTCCTTCTGAGCGAGTGCTTCCTTCTGGGGCGGCTCTTCTTCTTGCTCTTGAGTACGAGTCCTCTTCCTAGAAGATCTAAGATCATATCTTCTATTGAACTGTGCTTGCATGAAATCCACAAATTGCTTACAACAGTGATCAATTTCTGAGTCTTCTGTGTCTCTAGCCTTTTCTTCTTCCTGCAATGAGCACTCGGTTCCATCGTTTCCTTGCAAAGGGCATTCTTCTCCGTCACTATTCGAGAAAGCAAGATTTGCATCCTCCAGTTCATAGGCAGTATATTCAGTAGCACCATCCACTGGACCTTCCATGTGCAATGGGTGTGGTACCTGATCTTGTTGTTCCTTTAGTTCCCTTTGCAATATTTGCAGGGGTGGTTTCCTATACTGAGGATCGTAACCTCTGTTTGGAACATTCTGGAAATTCTTGGAGGCTGAATTCCTGGCCTCCAATTCAAGCTTGACCAGCTTACCAAAAAGGTTCTTAATCATTTTGTTCATTTCTTCAATTCTGTCGTTAGCTGAGTCTTTGTCTTGGTTAGAGGTAGATACCTCCTCTTTGCCCCTTCGTCTAATATCTTGTTTAGATTTTCCTTTTGATTTACCAGTGGAGGCGAAATTTGCCTCCAACTCTAGTGCATCTATCTGAGCATCATCCAGAGTTGCAGGTTTTATTTCTCTCAGAGAGAAACCGAATTCTAAATCAAAGGCTGCTACAAAAACAACTTTAGCAGCAATTTGATGAGGTTTCATATCAGCTGGAAGACTCAAATACAATTTATTAAATCTCTTGATAAATTCTGACACCCCTTCATTATGTCTTTTCTTGAGTGTGTTAAACTCAATAAGACAATGTCCATGATCTTTCTTCTCTCCCCATTTCCTGAGGAAATTATCTTCCATTATTTCCCAAGTGGTAACAGAACGGTCTGCCAATGTCTTAAACCATTTTCGGGCTTCACCATCAAGATATTGGACAAAAATCCTTAAGACTACATCTAAATGTTCCAAATTAAAGTTCTCTGCAAAAGAACAGAAGACCTCAAGATGTTTTTGAGCATCAATCTCATTTTCCCCATTGAATCGGGGTAAAATCTTCAGATAATCCTCTAGCATATCATTCAACACTTGAGGTAATTCCAGGGGGGAATATTTATTTAACAAGAAGCCTAGAACATTGGCCATTGGAGGGGGTGGAGGTAGTGCAATATTTTGATGCATAAAAGGAGGAGGAGGAGGTGGAAGTGGAGTATGAATAACAATAGGAATTTACTGGACTGCGGCTTGGGGTGTTGAGGGGAACAACGGTCTGTTAATAGTAGATACTTCGGTGACTTCCTTGACCTCTTCAACCTCAGGAGTAGGGTGAGAATTATCTTTAAATCAGACACCTCCTCGGGGTGAACTATCTGAAGAGTAATCAGTATCTCCCACAATGGAGTCGAGAACTAGCACTTGGGCTACTTGAGAAGAAGAGGATGGAAAGTTTTCTACAGACAATTCAGGGATTTCAGTGTGGAATGATTTTCTTTCCCTCCAATTTCTTCTATGTATGATCTTCTCTGGGTCACACACTAAAGGTGTCTTTGGTTGTGATGTGTCTGACCTAAGGTGTGGCTTACGAGGAGCCAGGACTGTGATTAAATTTATCTAATAAATGAATGTTGAGTCACCAAGGTGAGGGATCTACAACTCTCAGCTCTCCATACTCACCTACTTGAAGAGTGAATTAGGTTTTGTCGACGCCCAGGGATTTAAATTTTCTCAACTTCGTTCCCCGGCAACGGCGCCAAAAAGATGTTGTCGTTCCTAGAGACAGCCTTGAGTTGTGAAAGACCAGTGCCTAGGACATCTTATATAGCAAGGAGAATATGATATAACAAGGGAAGTTATCAATATAAAGGCTCTCATGCTATCTCCTGAAAACAAGAAATATTAATTTAAATGGGACCAAAATCTTCAAAAACTAGATACATGAAGAGTAACACTGCAGAGGCAAGGTGCAAAAATCCAATATAAAAGCATCAAACAATTCAGAGGCGGCTTACTGTAAAGAGGGCCGATTCAAAAGATATGTCACAGAAATAGATTATCAGAAGGTGTTGGCTGTGTATGAAAGATTAAGAGAATACTAGCTGTCATTGAGATGATATCCAGATACACAATATTACCATGTAATGGGCTTACCAATTTAAGAATCCATACATGACAATAGCGTTTTAAAAATAACCTCCCAAAGAAACCAATATAGCAGAAATATGGTTGAAATGAAAAGTGGAACAATATATCATGCCTGAGCCATATTTAAAGCGCTTGACTAATGCGAGCATGGGTATCAACTAGGATAAATCCATACCAAAACCAGTGAGCCACTCGCATTCCAGAAACATGATACAAGAAAGGTGTATGAAACGAAATGAACTATTAAATTGGCACATATAAGAGGAAGTTACACACTGTGAGACACCAAAGACCAGAATCCTCTTTAAAGACGGACCTCCTCCTCACTGAAACCCAACGAGCTTTGTACATTCATATAAGAGTTTTTACAAAATGCATACCAAAATTCTCTCACCGCATAATTTTCTGATAAATCTGGAACCCACAATAATCTATTCTTCTAGGGTTTCATAGGGGAAAAATAAAACTTATAAAGGAAGTCGATGATGAACATTTAATTTTCCTCTTTATGACAGGATGGGAGAAACGTGCATGCCCATACTGCTTTATGACTCTGTAGTGCTATATGTACTCTGTGGCCTGTTTTCTAAAATAAATGCACTGGGTGGAAGTCTTTTCAGGAACACGGTATAGAAATAAAAACCATATGGGCAGTCCATCCTTCCCTGGAAATAAAATTTTGCTGAAATGAAACCTTGAGAGTATTGTTTTCTGTGCATTGTACCCTATGTGTGATTCATGATGTCTTCGATCTGGAACCTTTGCCTTCTAAACCCTGGCATAAGGCTTAAAATCTTCAATGTTGAACGTTGAATTCCTCGATCATTCACTGATATTTCTCTGTCGCTCCATTAATGCCTCTATCTGCGAAATCTGTGCTTTGAATGACACTGGGAGGTTCGATAGAGTTTAAATCTATTCCTTTAATGGAAGTCATATCACAACAGCTTCCCAAGCCTGAACTCCATAATTTCAGCCTCTAAAAAATGGTCCTTTGATGTGCTCTCTATTACTGTAATAGAGACTGTGAATCATGGCAATTTACCGTCGTTTGTACCCTGCAAAATACACAAAATCGTCAAGAAAAAAAATGCGCGAGAAGGTGGATGCGACAGGGATAATGAGGATGACAGCGCAGCTTGGAGGAATGGTGGAAAAACGCAGTGAAATGGCGGAGAAATACTCTGGTGAAGGTTGGCGGAATGTAGAAAATTAAACGCGAAAACTTAACATTTCGACCTTTGAATGAAAAATATAGAGGGATGGAGGAAAACGTGACAAAACACGTGGAATAGTGACGTGGCGGGACCGGTCAACGGCGGGTGTGCGAATAAATCTGGACCGTCCGATCTCAGGAGGAGATCAACGGTGGAAAACCTATTGGAGGGCGACGGATTGGCGGGCCAGGGGTACAGATACCTTGGGTTAATTTCTGCACATCTTCGGGGTGTGATGGCCATTGGATGGAGAGCCCTAGATCAGACGGTTATTATGCATATTGCGCCGGGTCAAATTCCGAACAATAACGCGCAATGGGGTGGCGGTTTTGAAATAGTGATGGAGCCACGTGTCATATGCTGAGTGGAATCGCTCCGAAATGGAAAATACCGCCCGCCCATCAAAGGCGGTGCGATGGATACCACTGGTTTTTGAACAGTGTTTTTGGGCGCGGGGACCACAAAGGCGGGTGAGCTGCGGACCGTTGATTTATGGTTTGATCAGACGGTGGACAGGCGATCGGAGCGGTAAATGGGTTGGACTACGGGCGTGTTGCGAAATAGCGCTGACCGTCAGATCTTACACAGATCGACGACTGAGATTATTTCAAAGGCCAATAGACAAGTTCACCATCGCATCAGAACTTTTTCATTTACAAAGGATAAGGGCGCATGTAAAACCCCGAATGCGATAAGCGCTCTCCGGGCTAACGCTTGGTCTAGCGCCCAGGTCACGTGGAGAAAAAGACTGAGGGGGCTAGCGCCGAAAGGTGCTGGGCCTTAAATATGTTAAAATGTGTGATTTTGGCCCTTTTTATGCAATTTGGAGTTTAGAGGAGGGGAATGGTAGGCAGAAAAAGGATTTTTTTTTAGGCCAAACAGAGGGGGTTTAAAGGGCATTTCTTGTCAGAATTTAATAGAATTTAATAGAATGCTAACATGATCAATAGACCCTACTTCATGAAAAATGAGAAATACATGAAAAACGTGATTGCAATAATGTTTTCTAATGTATTTCTCATTTTTCATGTAGTAGTTTCCATCGAAAGTATGCAACATGGGTACTCCTTGGATGTAGAATGAAATTTTGCATCCAATGAGTACTCCCACTAGAAATTTGAGTAAAAAATTTGGGAGATAAGTTGAAAATACTAGTTGAAAAAGTAGTTTTATTATTTTATCATTTTTATTATTTTTACCCCATTACATAAAAAAAGGTGAATTATCCCCTATGGTTGACATCATCATCGTGAATCCTATTGGTTCTTAAAAAGTTATTTTGGTTGTAAATTTTTCATAGGAGGCCCATTTTAGACCTCAAAATTCCTGTAATGGTTAGTTCAAATTTTGCATTGTTGTCATTCCAGCCTTCTTATTTTGAAGAGGCAATCAGAGATGAAAATTGGGTGCAAACCATAGATGAAGAGATTGATTCTATTGAAAATAATGATACATGGGATTTGGTTAATATGCCAAAGGATAAAAACCTCATTGGAGTGAAGTGGGTGTACAAGACAAAGTTGAATGAGAAAGGTGAAATTGATAGATTTAAAGTAAGACTTGTAGCAAAAGGATTCTCACAGAAACCGAGAATAGAATTTGGAGAAACATTTTCTAAGGTAGCGAAATTGGACACTGTAAGAGTAGTTCTAGCCACAACAGTTCAGAACAAGTGGAAAGTATATCATATGGATGTCAAATTAGCCTTATTGAATGGAATTCTAGAAGAAAAAATCTATTTGTAGCAGCCTCCAGGTTATGAATTTGAAGGTAAAGAAGATAAAATTTACAGGTTGAAGAAATTTCTCTATGGATTGAAGCAAGCACCTAGAGAATGTTATAACAGAATCAACAGTTACATGATTAAGAATGGATTTTTTAGAAGCATCAGTGAGCCTACCTTGTACATAAAGATAAATGAGCACAGACATATTTTGATTTTTTGCTTATATGTTGATGATATGATTTTTACAGGTGATCTTGAGTTAGATGAATTTAAAGCAGACATGATGAAATAATTTGAGATGAAATATCTTGGTCTCATGAAATATTTTCTTGGCATAGAAGTTGAGCAATCTAAAAAAGGAATTTTTATTTTCCAAAACAAATATGCTAGAGATTTGTTGAAAATATTCAGGATGGATAATTGTAAACCTGTACCTACACCAGTTGCAATAGGTACAAATTTAAGTAAGGATGATGAAGGATCAGATGTCAATCCAACTCTATTCAAAAGATTTGTTGGAAGCCTCATGTATATCACAGCTATAAGACTAGATATTATGCAAGGAGTGAGCTTGATTTCCAGATTTATAGAGACTCTAAAAGACACACATTGGAGTGTAGGAAAAATAATTCTGAGATGCATATTAGGAACTAGAGATTTTGGCATAATGTATGCAAGTATAGAAAAGAACGATTTGATTTGATTTACAGATAGTGATTTTGTAGGAAGTTTGGATGATAGGAAGAACACTTATAGTTATGTGTTTCATCTTAGTTCAGATGTGATGGCATGGGCATCTAAGAAGCAGCCCATTGTGACACTATCATCAGCTGAAGCAAAGTATGTAGCAGCAACATTAGTAGCATGTCAAGCAAAATGGTTAAGAAGAGTATTGGATGGACTCAAGTAGAAACAACAAGGTTCAACATCAATATATTGTGACAGCACCTCAACAATTGCACTATAAAAGAATAGTGCATTTCATCAAAAGAGAAACCGTATTCATATTAGATAATACTTTATTAGAGAACTTGTGAGCAATGGAGAAGTTCACTTGAAGCCTTGTAAATCTAGTGATCAACTGGCTGATATATTTACAAAGGCATTAAAAATAGATGTGTTTGAGTTTCACAAAAAAAACTTGGATGTTGTAATCCTAGCTGAGACATAGACCAACAGGCATGTTTGAGTTGTCATCAGTTATGTTTTAGTTTAGTGGTCGTAATTAAGGGGGAATGTTAAAATAGTTAATTAAATCTTGCGTGAAGAGTTAGAAAATCAGTTAAGTAAGTGTTGAGTTGTGTGATAGATGAATTTGGTGAGTGAGTTAGAGTCAGTTAAGTGAGCGTTGAGAAAGTCGAGTTATGTGATAGATGAGTTTGGTAAGTGTGTGCATGTCAACCGATTCAGGTTAAATACCCTTCATCGGGTTCATTGTATAAAGAAAGAGTAAGAGAGAAAGATTGAAGATAAATAGAAGAGTCGCAACTCCATTTTGTGTTTTTGTGTGTGAATTATTTGTGTTATTTGTGCGTTTACTCTTTTGCCTTTCCAACGGGTGGTTGTGCATAAGAAGAGGATACTTACATTAATGACTGACCTATGAAGAAACTGGAGATGGAGCCGAAGTGGGAGAAATTCTTATATCTCCAAAACCAATTGTCGCAGGAGTAGCAACAAATGATGTAACCTCGCTTACCATCCTACGGTCTCTGGTTCTGTGAGCCTCACACAGGTAGGGAAATTAGAGACCTGCACAAATTATATATAAATCAATCAAGCATGGCAGCTATAAATATATTCAGGTATATATATATATATATATAGTCGCAGGTATCTCGCATGTAGGATATGTAGTAAGTATACTATTTTATATCTGGTACAATTTAGGGCACATGAATATGATGATGAAGAGTGATTAGTACCTCCCCAACGACAAGATTGAAGTAGAGGTTGGGGCAGTTTTTGTAGCACCGAGGAAGGCATAACTTGTTTTTGAAGCCACCTTCTGCTAGAGAATCAATGCACATCCCCATTGTCATCCTCTCCACCCCATAGAAATTCATGCATTCATCTGTTTCTATTATTTCATTCAAATTCTCTGCTCTAATCTCTGATGTCTACAGACCATCAATTACCCATAATTAACTAATTAGACCAACATAGTAGAAATTGGAATGTTGGGAAAAGATAGTACTTCAAAGATAGTAATTATATATGTGAGATTAATTAATGGACAATGATGTCAATTCACTTGGCATTCATACTGCACTTTTCCACTCCTCAAGATGGATTTCTCAAGCACACAACGTGCTCCAGAAGACGCAACAAAAAATGCGCAGACCTCCATGGGAAGCTTCTCACATACTATCCCACTAATCATTAATCAATCGAACAGTAAGTAATATATAAATTAAAATATGACTAATTACAATGATCTGACGATCAAAAAAGGATTAACCAACCTAATTACATATTTTTAATGGAAATTCCCAACATGAAATGTGCGTTGATAAAATCACTCAACACACAGCTATGTAATATCTATAGAATTAAAAAATACAATTCAAACAATGAAAAATTACACATTGTTTTTTGCACTCTGAAATAAGTTTTCACCTCAAGAAGTTTGATCCTTGTGTAAAATAAGCTTGCACCTCAAGTGTAACACCCTCTTCCCACATCTACGCAAATAACCAACCAACTAGGGTAAGCATGTGATGAGAGGCTAGTAATATGAGATTCAACCTCCTAGATGACCTTAAGGAAGTGTAACCGATGGAAACAAGATAAACACATCTTACACAACATCAAAAACATCCTCAGGAAAAGGAAGATGACCATGAGTTACATAATTGTTTCCCCTGTTGGAATAATGAATTAGTATTTGGGTATGTTGAGTGCGCAATAGAGGGAGTTGTAGTACAATGTTGTATAGCAGATCCATAGGCACCTCACGACATATTGTAGAGCGCATTAGATTGGGTATGTGGTTATGGAGGAGTGGACTGTAGCAAAATATAACCCAACTAGGAGTGATTCGTGCCAAAAACTATGGCCTCCCATACCTCGATTGCGTTTAAAAATTATTGGAAGAAGTTGAATCACTAAGGGGCTTCCTGCTATTTCAATTATGCAGCTCTCACCTCTAAAATTGATCAAAGTAAGTGTGTTTCTTTGCAATTTCTGTTAATCACATCTCTGTACAACATCTCTGCACAACAAAATCATCTAATATTTCATTTTATTGTGGCTTTGATTTGGGATGGGAATTTGGTCATTGCATTGCATCCCATGATAGATGTGAGTATGATTTTTTTGCATAAATATTAATCCACATGATACATGGGAGGGCAACAATAACATTTTAACACAGGGTTATGAAACTTCTTGTTTTCTGGTAACTTAGTGGATTTTACTTTTTAAATTAGAATTTTCTTGAATTTTATCCTATTTTGGTCTTCCAATTCAAAAGTCTCAGTTAGGGTAGTGTATTGGACTTTACTTTTTAAATTAGAATTTTCTTGAATTTTCTCCTATTTGGTCTTCCAATTCAAAAGTCTCAGTTAGGGTGGTGTACAGTTAATGTTGTTTTGAATTTTAATGGCTACAAAACTCTAATCATGATTCTATAAATTTAGTAGCATAACTATTTTATTCATTATTATAGAGTAATCTGAGATGTTTGATAGTTTAGAAAGTGATAATCACTTGCTATATATAATGATTTCTACACATTATTTTTTTTTCTGAATTTCATTATAAATTCCAATTAATCAAGAGATAGTTACACCAAATATGGAAATTAATATTCCAATAAAATCATTAATTTTATTATATATAGTGATTGTTGCATCGTTTCTTAATTTCATTATAAATTTCAATCAATCAATTGATAGCTACACCCACTATGGAAATGAAGATTCCAATATGATTTTGTTTGTCTAACCCTTTCTTCCACATTGAGCCTTGCACCCAATATGGAAATGGATATTTCATCATATGGTTTTATTTTTTAACCCCTCTACCTATAATTAAGATTAACCTTAACCATTGCAACCATTTTCCTAAATAACTTCAACTTCTACCTACCTAGTATACAACTTGATTAACAATTATAGCTCTAGACTAATTAATTTTACCATAAAATTTTAATAATATCTAATCTGAATGTTATCCTATCTCTAATTTTTGTTAAATATTTTTATTGATTTTGAAAAATAACAGTTAGAATAAATATAATGAATAGTGTTCAATAACATCTTGTCAAATATAATTACTTAATTAAAACAAAAAATATTTAAATTATATGAAAAGAAAGTTCATGTGAATAATCAAATTAAGTGTTAACATCATTATAATAATATATATTCACGTTATTTATAACTAGCAATTGCACGACATGTTGCAAAGGAAACATCTTGACATATAAAAAATCATTGAAGATAAAAATTAGTATACAAAATGCCATTCAAAGCTAGAAGATAAAGAGAAATAACTTTATGCAAAATTGAGAGATTTTATAATCTTTCCAACACAAATTGACTCTTAATCTTTAAAGATGGTAATTTATGGTAAACACTGAATGTTGTTTTGGATTTTAATGGTTAGAATATTGTAATCATAATTCTATAAATTTATTCCAAGAACATTCTATTAATTGTAATCATAATTTTATAAATTTGTTGTATAAATATTATATAGTGTGAAATGTTTGGTATTTCTTAATGTGAAAATCCTTTACTATATATAGTGATTGTTGTACCTTTTTCGGAATTTCATAATAAATGCAAATCAATCAAGAGATAGTTACATCCAATATGGAAATAAAGATTCCATTTGTATGATTTTACATTTCTACCCTTCTTCCATATATATAATTGCACCCAAGATGGAAATAAGATATTGTTTGACATTTTGGGAAATGAAAATCATTAATTTTATTATATATAGTGATTGTTGCACCTTTTCTGAATTTCATTATAAATGACAATGAATCAATTGATAGTTACACCCAATATGGAGATGAAGATTCCAATATGATTTCGCATGTACACTCTTTCTAACACATTGAGCGTTACACCCAATATGGAAATGGAGATGTCATCATATGGTTTTGTTTTTTTATACCCTCTACCTCTAATTAATTTTAGCATTAACCATTGCAACCATTTTCCTAAATAATTTCAACATATACCTACCTAGTAGCCAACTTCATTAACAATTAAAGCTTGAGACTAATCATTTTTACCATGATATTTTAATAATATCTAATCTAAACGTTATACTATGTCTCAATTTTTGGCTAATATTTTTATTGAGTTTGAAAAATAACAAGTATTGTATCATAGTTTAATAGAATAAATATAATGAATAGTCAAATATAATATGATTATGTACATACTATCAAAAGATTATTACTTATAATTAACACAAAAAGATTTAAATTATTTGAAAAGAAAGTTATGTGAATAATCATCAATCAAGTGTTAACATCATTAAAATTAGATATATTCATGCTACTTATAACTGGAAACTATACCAAATGTTGCATATGAAACTTAGTAAGACAGAAATTCCAGAAAAATCCTGAAATATAAAAAATAATTGAAGATAAAAACTAGTAAACAAAATGTCATTCAAAGATAAAACATAAAAATAAATAACTTACATTATGCCAAAGTGAGAGATTCTATAAGATTTCCAACATAGATTGTCTCTTAATCTTTAAAAATGGTCTTTTATGGTGTACAATGAATATTATTTTGGATTTTAATGGTTATAATAGTGTAATCATAATTCTATAAATTTATTGCAAGAATATTCTATTAATTGTAATCACAATTTTAAAAATTTATAACATAAATATTCTATTCATTATTATAGAGTAATATGAGATGTTTGATATTTTTGAATGTCAAAATCATTTACTATATATAGTGATTGTTGTACCTTTTTCTGAATTTTATTATAAATGCCAATCAATCAATAGAAAGTTACACTCAATATGGAAATGAAGATTTCAATCATATGATTTTACATTTTCCCTTCTTCCACATAGAGAATTGCACCCAATATGGAAATGAGATATTACTTGATATTATGGAAAGTGAAACTCATTAATTTTATTATATATAGTGATTGTTGCACCTTTTCTGAATTTCATTATAAATGTCAATCAATAAATTTATTGCAAAAATATTCTATTAATTGTAATCATAATTTTATAAATTTTATTGCATAAATATTTTATTCATTATTATAGAGTAATCTGAGTTTTTTGATATTCTGGAAAGTGAAAATCGTTTACTATATATATAGTGATTATTGTAGCTTTTTCCAACTTTTATTATAAATATCAATCAATCTAAGAGATAGTTACACCTAGTATGGAAATGAAGATTCCAATCATATGATTTTATATTTATACCCTTCTTCCCTATAGAGAATTGCACCCAACCCAAGATGAAAATGAGATATTGTTTGATATTTTAGAAAATGAAAATAATTAATTTTATTATATATATTGATTGTTGCACATTTTCTGAATTATTTTATAAATGCCAATTAATGAACTGATAGTTATATCCAATATGGAAATGGAGATGTCATCATATGGTTTTATTTTTTTAACTCCTTTACCTCTAATCAAAATTAACCTCAACGACTGCAACCACTTTCCTAAAAAATATTCAACGTCTACCAACCGAGTAGACAACTTGATTAACAATTAAAGGTAGAGGCTAATCAATTTTACCATGAGATTTTAATAATATCTAATCTAAATGTTACATTGTTTATCAATTTTTCTTTAATATTTTTATTGATTTTGAAAATAACAATTATTGTATCATAGTTTAGTTAGAAGAAATATAGTGAATAGTCAAATATAATATGATTATGTATATCTTGTCAAGAGATAATTACTTATAATTAAAGTAAAAAATATTGAAATTATAAGAACAACAAGTTCACATGAAAGAAACAAAATGTTATTCAAAGCTACAAGATAAAGAGAAATGACTTATGTTATGCCAAATTGAAAGATTTTATAAGCTTTCCATCATAGACTGCCTCTTTAAAGATTGTCTTGTATGGTGTACACTGAATTTTAATGGTTAGAAAATTGTAACCATAATTTTATAAATCTATTGCATAAATATTTTATTCATTAATATAGAGAAATCTGATATGTTTGATATTTTGGAAAGTGGAAATCATTTACTATGTATAGTAATTGTGGTATCATTTTCTCAATTTCATTATAAATGCTAATCAATCAAGAGATAGTTACACCCAATATGGAAATGAAGGTTTCAATTGTATAATTTTACATTTATAATCTTCTTCCACTTGGGAAATTGCACCCAACATGGAAATGAGATATTCTTGATATTTTGGAAAATGAAAATCATTAATTTAATTATATATAGTAACTGTTGCACCTTTTCTGAATTTCATTATAACGCCAATGAATCAGTTGATAGTTACACCCAATATGAAAATGAATGTTCCAATATGATTTTTCTTGTATAACCTTTCTTCCACATTGACCGTTGCACCCAATTTGGAACCTCTCAATAATCATCAATTAAGTGTTAAGGGTGCGGATAAATTCCAACCATTCAAGTAGGAAAATACTTCAAACACAAGTGTTGCTAGTGCAAATACCTATGGATGTTTAACCAAAAGGTAAAATCGAGGTCTTCTCATCAATAATTGCTAAGGATAGAGATCTTTGTTATCTTTATAGTGCATTCTTTGGAAACTACACTAAATAACAAAAACGTCAATAATTACTAAGGATAGAGATCTTTGTTATCTCTATAGTGCATTTTTTGGAAACTACAGTAAATAAACAAAAATAGGGAACCTGAGATTGTTAATACTCCTCTCATGTTAATGAAACTCCTGTCATGTCCATGATGCAATTCGTGAGACCCCCCCTCTTTAACTAAGATCCAAAATTCTACTTACACCCTTTGGCTACATTTAGTGAAACTTTCACCCTCATCATGGAAGAGTAATAGTTTAATGCTACTCTTTCCTACTCTCCTTTGTAACATCTGGTGCAATTGCTAGTTTTAAAAAGTATAAGATTTAAACATCTTACTCATATGATTTTTTTTTTTTTTTTTTTTTTATAACTTCTAATTACTTTACATTAAATTATATTAAGTAATATGGACAACTATATATATATATATATATTATTGTAGATAACATTGCTTATTGCTTTTTTATTTAAAGGCTATTTTATTTTTATTTTCAGAAAAATACATGTGAACTCTTTATTTTTTTTTGAAGCATGATACATGTCAACTGCAAGTTCACAGTGAACATAGTTACACGACTTTCACACTATATTTTTATTTTCTGAAAGATACATATCAACTCCAAATTAACATACTTACACATAATTTTCAGACTATATTTTATTTTAAGTAAGATACATGTCAACTGAAAATTGCGTAAAAACATACTTGCACATCAACTGGAAACCAACTTCACACATAGATGTAGAATAAACTTCTAAACTCAATGAACCTAACTCAATAATACTTCTTCAAAAGTGTTTGAAGCATACCATAAAACAAACTACACTGATGACAAATACATCAACTAACTGATGCGAAATACATACATTATTCCAAATAACTTTATACTAAATTTTATTATGCGCGGGAATATTAAGAATCTGCAGTTGATCACAATATTCCACCGAATGTGCAACGGCTAGAAAAATTAAGAAATTTGGTTCTTAATCTCAAAACAATGCCATGAAACATAGCCCAATCGCTATTGATAACACCTCTTATTCAAAAGTAAGGAACCACAAAACAGCCTCCTCTGTTTCAGCAACTAAAGCAAGGCCTAACATTGATGCAGTTACATATCTGCTTCGGTAAAGGGCGTCCAATCTGCAAATACGCCGAAAGAAATAAATTCATGTAAAACCAAAATAATGCATAAGATTGGTTAAACGTATCAACAATGATTCACATGGAACGTTGTATGGTGGTGGTGCATAAGAAGAGGAAACTTAGTTTACCTTAATGACTGAACTATGAAGAAACTGGAGATGTAGCCGAAGCGGGAGAAATTGTTATATCTCCAAAACCAATTGTTGCAGGAGCAGAAGCAAATGATGTAACCTCGCTTATCATCCTACGGTCTCCGGTTCTGTGAGCCTCGCACAGGCGGGGCAAGTAGACACCTGCACAAATTATATATAAATATATAAATATATTCAGGTATAAATATATTCATAGTTGAAGGTATAAATATATAAATATATTCAGGTATATATATCCAGTAAGTACACTATTTTATATCTGGTACAATATAGGTGACATGAATATGATGATGACAAGTAACAAATACCTTCCCCAGCGGCAAGATTGAAGTAGAGGTCGACGATGTTGGGGCAGTTGTTGTAGCAGCCGGGAAGGCATAACTTCTTTGTGAAGCCACCTTCTGCTAGAAAATCTGTGGACATACCCACTGTCATCGTCTCCACCCCGCAGGCATTCATGCATTCATCTGTTTCTATCATTTCTTTCAAATTCTCCGCTCTAATCTCTGATATCTGCACACCATCAATTACCCATAATTAACTAATTAGACCAACATAGTAGAAATTGGAACGTTGGGCAAAGACAGTACTTCAAAGATAGTAATTATATATGTGAGATTAATTAATGGAGAATGATGTCAATTCACCTGGCATTCATACTGCACATTGCCATTCCTCAAGATGGATTTCTCAAGCACACAACGTGCTCCAGAAGACGCAACAGAAAACGCGCAGACCTCCACGGGCAGCTTCTCGCATACTATCCCACCTGATCATTAATCAATCGAACAGTAAGTAATCTATAAATTAAAAGATTGCTAATTCCATGACTAATTAGTATGATCTGATGATCAGAAAAGGATTAACCAACCCAATTACAGCTTCTCAATGGAAATGACTAACATAACATAAAATGAAATCAATTCTACATACCATAAACGACTTGCAGACTTATAACTGAAATAAGGGCCGAGATTGCCAAAAGAAGCCTCCCCACAGCCATTTCTGTATTGTTCTGAATCTTAGTTACCACTGCGTTTTCTCTGCTAAAATGAGGACGTATGTATAATAACTATGAACTATGTTAATCTGATTTAGTGAAGAAATGGCAGAAAATGGGGAGGATAGTATTAGGAGATGCGTGAGTGATGCTTGTTGAGTGATGATAGTAGAGGGTGGGTAACGAGTGGGGAGCAAACAAGCAACTGCAATGAGACATTTTCCGTGTTGAGACATTTTCAACGCCGAAGCCGCGTTGCAATATCGGGCGATACCCGGTGCAATTGCCACCCTATTTTCCTGCAAATATATTGAAATTAAATATGCGTGGACAATGCCAAAACGAAAGTTTCTTCAATCACATCCACAGAATGACGTACGGACTTAGTGCACGAATTTTGGCTGGAGTGGGGAGTTGCGGTCCATGGGTTGCAGGCGACAAGGCACGACTGTCAAATTTGAGTGGCAAACGGAAATGCACGATGATTGCGACATTTGTCAATTGACTTGGTAATATAGTATTAGTTCAAGGAGTTGTCTATTTAGGTAAGAGAATAGTCTTCACGGTAGGTTTTTGTCGGAATCTGGTTCAGTAATATTTAAAAAATGAGGTAGTTGCAGTGTTTGGAAAGAATGGAAATGGATTCAGCACTATTAAAAACTTTTTCGACCCCCAAAAACACTGAAGTTTAACAAGTGTAAACAAGATTCTGATAAAATCTTTGCCAGTTTAACAAGTGTAAACAAGATTCTAATAAAATCTTTGCCAGATTTTTTGAAAATCTCGCTTCTCTTTTTAGACTATGCCTTAGTTCAACTATAACCAGGCAACCAGGCAAAGTTGATGAATTCAGTTGTAGAGGCCAACCAAATCCACTGTCGCCATTTTTTGGCGGGTGTTTTTTGTGTAAATGTGGCGTGTAGAGGACTCGATGTCGATATCAGAGAAGATCCTGTGGAGCTGAATATTTTAAATGGGAGTTGTCTATCGACTTAATAGAATAGTTTGGACATTAATTTTTTATCTAGTAAAACAATTTCAAAAAATTAGATAATTTGATTGTTTGGATTGCATTTTTAATGGTGGAAATCTATTTAGCGCCATAAAAAACCCTCAGGATACTCAAAACACTGATGTTTAACTAATGTAACCTAGATTTTCAAAAATCTTTACCAGAAATTTTCATAATCTTATAGGAATTTTTGGGTTATTCTCTAGATTTTTTAGACTAGATTTTTCAATGTGTTTGCTGTAAACCTGCTTGACTTGACTTACCAATTAGCCTATTTTATCCAATTTTCAAAACTTATTTTAGCAAGATTTTGATAAAATCTTGCATAATTTTTTGTAAATTCAGATACATTTGTCAATCTTGCTAGAATCTTGCAAAAATTTTTGTAAATTCAGATTACATTTATCAAACTAAAAATTGTAAATATCTCAGAAATTTTTAACAGTGATCTATTTTTGGAATCTATGCTTATGTGATGCATCATATAAATTGAAAAAAAATCACATGTAATGGAACATTGTGGACGTGTTCAAAACACGAGTGTGGTTCATCATCAGGACTAGGTGAGAGAAAAACAACTAGTTTGACATTTTATTTATTTATTTATCTATTTTTCATATTTTATTTAGTTGATTTAATTATTTAATTATAAATTTTATTTATTTATTCAAGGGCGAGGTCCAAATAAAAAAATCAACAATGACCTTAAAAAAGAAGGAAAGAAAAAAAAAGATAATAACAAATAAAAATAAATTAAAAATTATAAAACCGAGCAAAAAATAAATAAATAATATATATATATATATATATATATATATATATATATATAATGAAAAAAAAAAATATATATATATATATATATATATATATATATATATAAGAGATAAAAATAAAATAAAATAAATAAAAAATTAAAGGTAAATAGAAAAATAAAGGAACAATAAGTAGGATAGGAAAAAAAGAAAAAAGGCAATCATGAATATAAGGTTGGTATCCAAGACCTGCTGATGATCCATCCATTATCTCTATTGAGAATGATAGGTCTTTTTTCAATTTTTAAGGCCTCTCTTAACTTCCAATGATGAAAATGGTTGATCCTAGCAATGACCTTAGCCTCTTCGACGTAGAAATGATGGTTAGTCTTTTCTACATGTTCAGCTAGGCCACACGAGTGAGATCTACCATGCAGATATGATGGTTAGTGTTTTCTGCATGTTCGTCGTTCAAGCCCCTTAACATGATTCACAGCTCTCTCAAATCAGTTAGGGATCCGATTGACCCTAGGGATGGGAAAGGTGTCTATATCATTCCTTGTTCTTGTGGGACTCCCTACATTGGTGAAATAGGTGGTCTATAAATCAAAGGATTTGTGCCCTAGGGTCAATTGGATCCTTAAACGATTTGAGAGAGCTGCGAATCGTGTTAAGGGGCTTGAACGACGAACATGCAGAAAAGACTAACGATCATATCTGCACGGTAGATACCGCTCGTCTGCCCTAGCTGAACATGCAGAAAAGACTAACCATCATATCTGCATCGTAGAGGTTAAGGTCATTGCAAGGATCGACCATTTCCATCATCGGAAGTTAAGAGAGGCCTTAGAAATTGAAGAAAGACCCATTAATCTCAATAGAGATGATGGCTGGATCATCAACAGGTGTTGGATACTGACCTTATATTCATGATTGTTTTTTTTTTTTCTACCCTGCTTATTGTTCCTTTATTTTTCTATTTACCTTTAATTTTTTTATTTATTTTATTTTATTTTTATCTCTTATATTTTTTATTATTTTTCATTATATATATATTTTATTTATTTTTCTATTTTTTCTACTTTTTAATTTATTTTTATTTGTTATTATCTTCTTTTTCTTCTTTTTTTTTAATTTCATTGTTGATTTTTTCATTTGGACCTTGAGCTTCAATAAATAAATAAAATTTATAATTAAATAATTAAATCAACTAAATAAAATATGAAATATATATATATATATATATATATATATATATATAAAATAATTAATTAATGAGTTAATTAATCCATTAATTAATTGAATAAATTAGTCAAATATTTTAATAATAAAAATAAAATTAGCTGTTATTAATTAAAAAATATAATATTTATTTAAAAATAGATAATTAATTAATTAATTAATTAATTAAAAAAAAAAGTCAAATTAGTCGTTTTCCTAATTGCTAGTTTAGTCATCTCTACATCTATTTAAACTTAATGTCTTGATCTCTTTTTCTTCTTCTTTTTTTTAATGTCATTGTTGATTTTTTTATTTGGACCTTGACCTTGAATAAATAAATAAAATTTATAATTAAATAATTAAATCAACAAAATAAAATATGAAATATATATATATATATATATATATAAAATAATTAATTAATAAGTTAATTAATTCATTAATTAATTGAATAAATTAGTCAAATATTTTAATAATAAAAATAAAATTAGCCTTATTAATTAAAAAACATAATATTTATTTAAAAATAGATAAATAAATAAATAAATAATTAATTAGAAAAAAAAAAAGTCAAATTAGTCGTTTTCCTAATTTCTAGTTTCGCCATCTCTATATCTATTTAAACTTAATCTCTGAATCTGATCTCTCACCTAGTCTTGATGATAAATCAAACTGATTGGTTCTAAGTCGACAATATTCTATTACATGTGATTCTTACCAAAAAAAATTACAATTTAAATGTTAAATCTATTTCCACCCTTATTCAAATATTCCAATTAATTGTAGATTTTTTGAAATACTTTTACTGAATTCAACATTTTTGATAATCCAAACAAATTTAAAAGCTAGATTAACAACGCCCTTACCAATTTGCAGGAGCTTTAGAATCATATATTCCAATATGCAAAATGTTTCTCAAATTTGACAGTAACTTTCATGGAATGTTAAAGCTTTCTTTAATGAAAAAAAAACTATTACAAATAAATTTCTCCTTTTTCAATTTTTTTTTTTAATTCCATCGTTTTCCGCATTAAATAAATTTTAATTTTTAATGTTTCCCACGTTAAATAAATTTAACGTTTTCCACATTTTCTTACTGCAGACGAAGATCCGAAGAAGAGATATCAATCACTTCACCCTCTGAACGAGTCATCTTGATCACTGTATTTGCTGATACTTTCATATTAACAGGATGAACTCATATATATTTATTCACAATATTAATAAATTAATATATTTTTTAAAATAATTAATATAGTGATTGATAGATGGTATTAGAAAATAATTTAAAAATGAATAATCTATAATATATTTATTTTATCAAAATAATTTATCCATATTTTATTAATATCGATTTGTTTTCAATCTTATAAAAAGATGTATATTCTTAATGACTAATAAGGTTTTTTTTTCTGATGTATTTTTGAAAACCCAACAAAAAGTGAATTGCATAATCCCAGTTTAGAGTCTTAGATAAATAAATCATATAGGTGCTTTGAGTGCTATGATGTTACCCATGAACTATGTAATATTATAACATTGTTAATATCCTTTATTCTTGGCTCATCTTTGAAAATTCATGGTTTTTTACTCTTAATCCCTATGTGCCAATATGCTCAACAAATAAGACTAACAAGTCATTTTGCATTTGTTGAAACAATACTCAAGGTCTTTTCAAGCTCAACGATCAAACACTCTTCTAACCTTCTACTTGCTATCAACATCAACCAACTAATTAGATGAGATGCCACATTGAAAACACTAACTCTGTGTTTGGTGGAAATTGTCTTCTCCTAATGATGATATCCTTTGAGAGTCTTGTGGCTAGTATCTTTGTCATGGAAAATGTGTTTGGTGGAATTGTCTTCTCCTAATGATGATATCCTTTGAGTGTGTTGTGGCTAGTATCTTTGACACCATGGAAAATTTTAGGGGCTAATATTCGCATGTGGACTAATTTTAAATGCTTTTTCCAAAATTAGTTTCGCTAATTTCCATTTTCTTCTAAAAGTGATTCGCCAAAATTTTATAGTATAAAAATTTTATATCCTAAAATTACTCAAAAATTTATAGAGACTATATAAATTCATTAGAAATTTGGATATCTTCAAAAAACTATCACCAAACATTTTACAGTCTTCATATTAGGAACTTGTAAGATTCACCAAGGTTTCTAAACTTTAAGATCAATATCCATCCTTAAAATTTTCCTTAAATTCTTTGTTCACCCTTGAACAAGTATTCCTCTATGTGTATGGAATGATAGAATCCCTTCACAAGTACTAGATCCAACTTCTTGCTATAATAGAAAGATTGTTACATCTCGATGATCAATAAATTGAATTTCTTTCACAGTATTAAGTTCGCTTCCCTTTACCAATATTGGTATACGCATACATATTTATTCAAAGGTTATAGAAAATTAAATTGGCCTCAAGACCAAGTTATGGGCCTAAAAACATCAAAACAATAAATCGTTGAGCTTTTTATTTCCCAAGAACCCAAATACAACCACTAGCCATAAAGAGATGCATTTACATGGATTAGTGCATCTACCAACTCTTTAAATAGCATTGGATGGATAATTGGTTTATAGCATCTAACAAACCTCCCTAAAATAATAGGGAGGTTCCTCCATATTTCCTTAGGAAATCATGAGAAACTTTTATGTTCAGTCACCAAGTCAAGTACTTTGAAGTTGGTGAATTTTGGGGTATGGGTCATGGGTTCACACAAGAGAGAAAATGCTGTGCATGACCAATTTCTAGGTCTTCATCCTCTTTGATGAAGACCAAAACCCTCCACTGATCATTCTCTACAAGCAAAGCGAACCATCCAAACCTATACAACAATAACTATTTTGACTCATAACTTGGTGCAACATAGCACTTCAATCGAATTATCCCACTAAGGGTGACTTATAAGTGTTAATAGGGAAGGGGTTAGGCTTTCATCCCTTATAATAGAGTCTGATGGATATAAGCGACATGAAAGTAATTCATAGATGCTTGTGGGAGATATCTTATGGTTTGATGTAATGCACTAGACATGAGAGTTTCATGGCGAATATTATTATCCTAACCATCATTATGTCATTCATTGATTGTGTGTGTGTGTGTGGGCACGAGTGCGCTCGTGTATATTTTCTTTCTATATCTAAATATATGATATTTTTAGTTTTTATTCCCATAATAGACCTAAGAACTTCAAAGAAACAACTAATGACATTGTTTATTGAGCCAATAACCTAATTACAAATACAAACAGTATAAAGAGATGCATTTACATGGATTGTTGCACCTATCAACTATTTATAAGCAATTTGATGGATGGGTGGTTTATAACATTTGATAAACCTCCATATAGTAATATGTATATGCCTTTGTATTTTCTTAGGAAATTTGTAATGAGCCCCTCCTCTCACATCTACCCACTTTCATCAACTTACTTAGGTAAACATGAGATGAAGACTTGTTATGACAAGACTCAACCTCCTAGGTGACCTTAAGGAAATGGAGTCGACAACAGACCTTATTGAATTCTCTCAGGTGCCACAGGAACCTCCAGGAGTAACCTAACCCATCTAGGTATCCATCCATGATCTGAACTTGATGTTTAATTGGAGTATACCCCCATTCACACCATTTCCAAGGAATCAATGTGACTGGAACCTCCCAGTCACTCCCATATGCTTACATGAATGCGACCAGGAACATTTTCACCTAGTATTGTGCCTGCGACTATGAATTTTAAGGCTAAATTATAAGTATGGGGCTAGACCGCTGCCCCAAAATCCCCGTAACATTAAAAAAACATAAATTACACAAGGAAAATGCTCGCAAACCAAAACTGACACCATGACTAGGTCTGACCATCCCTAACTGGGACTGACATTCTGTCAAACAAATGGAAACAATGAAAACTATATGTCATCAATACAAGACTGAGCATAAGGGACTGGAAATTCATATGAAAGTCATTAAGAAGGATCACTACCCTCCTCCATTATTCGTCTTAACATTAATTAGGTCTTGCATTCATCATTATTTCAGTTACAAGTAAAAGCATGAAATGAACCATGACGAGAACTAGTCACATAACCATGCCTATAACCAACGTATGACCATAGAAAGAATCATAAGACAAAAACCATTAAAGCCAAATAATAACAAGTACAAAGCAAGAGAACTTAGCTTTCATTAAACATAGGCAAGAGCCAACTAGGTTCGGGACTTCCATGTACCACTAGACCATAGACATGGCTGAACCAAATCTTTATTTTAGCCAGTCACCACCATTCCATATTCCAAGCATGAATTTTGGATCTCATGGATATACCAATCCCAAAACAACCAATGGAATCCAGAGGTTAAACCACTTCCAGCTTCACCAAACCAAGATCTCACTTAAACTGGCACCAAGATCACAAAAATAAATTGATCTTGGAATGCCTCCAGATCTCATCACTATCCTTAAGGAATTTTTCATCTCCTTGTCTCTGAGCTTTACCGCAATCCACACCGGATCACTAGTCCCTTACCGAGACACCACCCTTAGGCTTTACTGTGTATCCTGCCAAAATCGGTTAAGGGATTCCTAGGCCTTTGATAATGAACCTGAGACAACATCCAACCCAAATTCTAAAACCATCTTGCACTTCCAAAGCTAAAAACTGAGAAAAATCCCATAACACCATAGCTATCCGGAAAAAGGAAGTGCAAGGCTGAAAACCACTCTCAAAACCTGAAAAAAAACATGTCACTAAAAACAAAAGAATCAAATACTAACATGCACATACCATGCACGTCAAAACCCGCTAGGAAATCATACATGCATTATATTACCTACAAGTATTATTGTTGAAGCTACTTGATCCTGCTCTTCCTTGCTTGATATTTTCTTTCCTTTCCTTTCCTTATCCTTCCTTTTCTTGCTTAATCCCTTTCTCCTCTTGGTTCTCTTCTCCTCTCTGAGTCTAATTTTGAAAATGAGCTGACAAAAAGATGAAAAAATCTTGCCAACGTATCCTCATAAGCCTTTTTATTAATGAGGCCTCTATTTTCATCAATTTCCATTATTTTCCTTCAATTTCCTCTTCACATGAAACTTGTGACATTTCACCAAGTCCTTTTCTCCTAATGTCATTTATTTTCATTAACGAATGTGCCAAAAATAATTTATTTCCTTTTCAAAACCTTAGGCATTTCCTTTTGCCAATTTCCCCTTAGCCATAAACACATCTAGTGATGCCCACTAGGATATTTTTCCCAACATTCAGCTTGGAATAAGTGTCCCTTAACCGTGGTCTTATCTTTTCCTTTATTAAAATTTATTACAAGAAATTTTAACCCAGGTATGTTACAAAACCCTCCCCCTTAGGGAACACCGTCTGTGGTGTTAAACCAAACCTATACCTCAACAAAACCACTGAAAAGAAAACATATGACCCATGCAACTTTAGAACTTACACTAGTAAAAAATGATGAAATTAATGGCTAGGTGACTAAAAATGTTAGTCACTGCAATTATTTCAAGTGAATTAGTACTAAATTTGAGCAATTTTATGTGACGGAACTAAAAATGACTAACTTAAATAACTAAATTAGTCTTTGAATAAAATATACAACTAGATAATAAGTGACTAAACTAAAAGCGACTAACTTGAATGAATAATTTAGTCCAGGGATAAAACATATCACTAGATAATAAGTGAATAAATTAAAAGCGACTAACTTAAATGACTAATTTAGTCTAGGACTAAAATACATGACTAGGTAATAAGTGACAAAATTAATAATGATTAATGTAAATGAATATTATAGTCCAAGAATAAAAATATGGCAAATGAAAAGTACAAAAAGTATATGAATTAGTCATTTATGTCAGTACTTTTTAATTGTTTCAGTCCATATATAACATAAAAAAACGACTACAGAGTATTTGATGAAAGACTCAGAAAAAATGCTATGGTGATGAGACATCCTTGTCAGTATTTTGGGAAATAATAAGTTTAAGAAGCTCAAAAAAATTCTTGGAGTCATGTTCAATGAGTGACCATAAACCTAGGGGTGTAAGAGTGGCTAATAATCATACTTTATGGTGTATGATAGTCACCATAAATAACATTTGTCGTTTAGGTCATTTGTTTGGTGACCAATGTTGGCGAATCACTATATTATATCATGGTACCATATATTGATTTTGCAAAGGAAAAGATCTATTGAACATGAATTAAGTTTCATCTCATGTAAATGTTTAATGTCGTGATGTTGTGAATGGTTTGCACACTATCTGTATTATATATTTGTAATCACTTCTTTCATGTTTACTTTAAGAAATAAAGGAAGAGGTGAAAGACATTTCCATAAGAAGGAATTGCACTAACTCCTGATCTCCTCATATCATGCTCTTAAACATTAGCCCATAAATCAAACACATGCCCTAATTTCTCTAGTCTGGAAGCCCTTGGAAGAATATGATAATGAAATCCTCCCACCCGCTAGTTCTAACCCAACTATTGAATGTCTTTGGTTAATGGCATGTGTAAATGCCTTTAATTGATCCATGGATATGTATGAAACTTAATTTTGCATTGAAATGATAGAAACACCCAAATTAATACGGGGTATAGAAATTTCAACCTTACAACTCTCTCAGCCAATATTAAACACTTCACTAATTATTCAAGGGGTCATCTACTTAAATGTATATTAAATATTAAAAACACTCATATTAACACAAGAAAATAATAATAGTATTTAATATAAAGTTATAATATAGTTAGATGTTAAATTGGCATGTGAAACCCCCCTGTTCATGGGACAATGGCTGCCCTTCATGCAATGATTTAACTATTTAATCCATCGACGTATAGATACCTTAATTTCCCTTGGATTCAAACCCGTGACATTTAAAGCGGAAAGACTTTATAACACAATTCTAACAAGTAAATACAAACTTAATTTTTATATGTATCAAAGTTAGTCTAAGAGTTGCATGACATGCTTAATTTTGCATCAAAGCAAGGGAACTCCTGAAGGGTTGATCAGAATAGGCATGTATGGTCGATTACGATTATGAGAGGTATGTTAGTTTGGTTTTCCAAATCCACAACTTTCACACATTGTTATTATTGTTAAAGGTATGTTAGGTTGGTTTAATTGTTCAACATCATGCACATTTGGTTGTGTTCATTAAATGCATGTTAGTTCAATTACAAAACCAATAGTTTGTCAAGTTGGTCAACTTAGCGAGTTGTGTGTCATGTCAATCGTCTTAATGAGCAACATGTCATGTCGATTAGTTTATATACTGACATGCACATTCCATTGTCATTGTTAGTGATGTGTTAGGTTGGTTATTAACATCTATTTTTTATTAAAACTATCTTGGAGATTGCGAGAGGTATGTTAGGTTGGTCAACCCCATCAACAACATTTATGTTCAATTAAGAATGTTGAGGCATACCACATTGGTCACCCGATTATCAACATGTACCTTTTGGTTATCACTAGTAGAAGCATGTTAGTTTGATCAACTTGATAAACTACATGTATGGTTGGTTACACATATTAAAGCCTCACTTGATTGTTCAATGTAATATATAGTGTGTAAGTCTTGTTACCATTATTGAAAACATGCTTTGTTGGTTAACTTAGTTAACATCACATACATTCAATACAATTTTTAGAGGCATCAAAATATACTCAACCCATTTAAAGTAATGCATAACATTGATGGGGGCTTTCTTATTGCTTGGTGGGTGAAAATAGTCTGTTATTATTCCCCCACATTGCCATGTGACATGTTCACCCCTCATGGGCCAAATTGCCTTCTTAAGGGGGTTGTTTATTTAAGATAGGATTAGGTCAAAGTATAGAGTGACATTAGTAGAATATATACCACTTAGTTGTAACTGTCGAGTTAAAGTGGTGCTTTCATAAATTTGAAGATGCTTCTACCACATTGCAATGTCTAAAATCAATTAATTGCCACTTATTTGTGTTCATCAAAAAAATTTCAATAAAAAAAACAAATGTATGTCAAAGCAAGTTAAATAGCCCAATGCTCATTGACCCACACCACCAACATTCCTAGATTGATCTCCTTTCTTTCATTTGTTGGGGTTCAACCTCATCCCTCCTAACATAAGTCATTTACTCCACCATTACGTACACATGCATACTTCTAAAAAACATGGAAAAATGGACCATTGTCATGCCTTACAAAAGAATTTCAAAAACATTGTTACATTCGTACCACAACAAATACATATGTGAAATTTGTATCAATATTTCCTAAATTTTTATCTAGTTCTCTTAATACAATATTATAGCACCTTGACACCCCTTAACCCTATGAAGATCCTTGTATTGATTTCATGAACCTCTCCATTTTACGGTTTCCTCAAATTGATCTTGTAACACCCTCTATTAAAATCAATAACTACACTTACATATATTCAACTTGACAAAAATTAAAACAAAAAAATACTATAATTATAATATTGTATAGATGAAATATCTCAACATCTAAGAATAATGATATATCTTTAAACCTAATTAGCAATATCAACAATATATATACATATCTAAACTAATAACACATCAACATATATCTACGCATACAAACTAATTATATATATTTAAACCTCCAATGCAACAAATACACCCACGGTCATTGCTTCATTGAGAACCTTCTCCCTACGAGAGTGGACCAACAAGGATTTCTCTAGTGACCCTCATTACGAGGAAATCCAATCAGCAAATGGCAGGAACTTCCAAACCTTGGCGGTAACCCTTCCCTCTCTCAAATTTCGCGAGAAGGTGAAAATAAATGCATTAGGAAGGATAGTTTTATTTACTAGTCAAATTTTAAAACCCTCGTTGGTTCAAGGGTTTCGAATTTGAGCTCGGGATTTCCATACATATTCTAGGATCTATCCTGGGTAGCTGAGCCGAGCCTAACCATGGGAAAGCATGGTAGGAGTTAGATCCCTGTCAGCTAAGCTGAGCCAAGCCATGGGCAAGCGTGGTAGGAGTTCATCAGACAACCTGGCTTCCTCTAAGGAAGAACAACCACATAATGAAGAATCAGGTCACAATGAAGCAGAGGAAGACCTAGAAGAGATCAAAGCCATAACTCAACCTACGGTAGACTACAACAGGAAGACGAAGAAGATAATAATATGGCCGATGCACCCAACCTAAAGGAAGATCAAGATGCTTCTAGAAGAGATGAGGTTGAAATAGATGATAATGTAATTATGTCAAACTCTATTTCTTTTGCAGTCCATTTATTTGATGAAATTGACATCTTTCTCACAGCTTTCTAGTTGGTATATTAGATCTAGGCTTAGCGATAATTACTTATATATATCGCTTCAAGTATTAATTAAAGAAGGTAGGTAAGGTCGGCGTTATTAATATATCACTCAAGGTTGTGCTACACCTAGATATAAGCTTTCCTGGGTGATAAATAAAGAAGAGAGTTCTTTTTAGGATAAAAAAAATGCTCAAGCAGTACCTTTGATAGCATTGATTGAAGCGGCTTCGACCCTTCAGTTAGGTATGCTATAAAGCTTCCCTTATAGGCGGCACAATCGAATTTATTCATTCACATATCGGGCGAGATCAGAATGGGTTCTCCCCCATGCACTGCTTAAACCTGCTGAACGCCTTTAGGTCGGGGGGCTTGGAACCTGAGACCGGTTAAAAGCCCGATGCTCCTGTTTAACATTTTCGCATGATCTTGGTGCATTTAGGTATTAATCTTCAGGATTTTGTGATTATAGCTGGATTCAGTTAATCTATAGCATTCCAATTTATAGCTTTCCCGAGTTCGCTTGGTTTTAGACGGTATGTTTTGTTTTTAAATTTTTGTTAGTTTTTTGTGTGTACCCATGTGTTATAACAAGAAAAAATTAAAATTAATCTCTGTCCTAAGACTTTGTATTCATGCTACCTCGAATCCCTAAATGCTATTGAAATTAATCTCTGTCATAATACTTTGTATTCATGAAGATTGTGTAAGTCTATAACAGAAACACCCTTATTCGAGATTGACTATGAATCAATCATTCTTGATCCTTAAGCAAATGAGAGGCAGAAACACCTTATGATTTGAAACAATATTTGTTGTGGCTATTTAGCAGAGGAGTTCAAAATGATGGTACTATATAACCTAGAAGTGACTTTTGCATAATGACAACTTTCATCATGAACAAAGTTGTATAGCAATAGATGAATTTTAAACATGATTATGACCTCCAGGAATAATATGTGGTCTTGGTAAGTCTAACCATATGTCATTATAGTAATAGTATGTGATAAGTAATTGGATAAATCATAAAAGTTCTCGGGGACAATTCACTCTATGATCATTACGTCTACTAAAATCACGAGTGCTCGGTTACAGATTTTATACTCTGAATAAAGAATAGGATTGTGTCATACATTTAGGCATTTCATTTTACAAAGTAATTGAGATAGTTGTTTACAGCACATGAGCTTTTGAAATTACAAATCCACTCTTTCTTGATTGCATTTTACTGAACTTGACAGGATTACAATGAAATTTCATTAAAATATCAGCCATCTCATGCGGATGCCACATGACTTCAAATATGGTGTTCGTTCAGTTCAGGTATGCTTAAGCATGCCTATTTTCTAAGTAGTATGCCTCTCTTTAAATGCTTCTTGCTTTTGAAGATACAAATTAGTGATTTATGTTTTATAACTGCATTTCTATAACATGCAGGGAGGTGGCAGATCTTCATCACGAGAAAGAATTGAAAGATTAGCAGCTGGGACTATGGCAAAGAAGATACTTGAGCTAAAAGCTGGGACTGAGGTACGGTCATACTACTTTCAGTATTGCAATTTGCAGAAATGTGTTGGGGCTTCGCTTATACTTTTTTCCTCTCTAGATGAACTAGACATTTTTAATTTCTAGGAACATTATTTCTCTACTACCTTGAATATATATTGTTGATCTTTAAATTTCCAAAAAAAAATATAGTGTGGAATACCTCATTTAATTGTAGAAATTCCCAATTATTGAAAGCAGTGTCGTGAATGCTATGTCAAATTGTTTTCTCTATTGGTATCTATGTGAAAATGGCTACATATAATCATTAAAGGACTCATGATAGGCACATGGTAAATAAAATCATGTATGCCTACTGCTATTTCTAGGATGTAGGAATTTCCATTTTGTAGTAATTCATAGGATTCGAGAAGAATAATTGTTTCAAAAATTGAAATTATGCCAAAGGATCTGAACTCATGAATTTTACCATGCCCAATTTTAGGCATGTGTCTTTTGAAATACTAAATATTAATTTGGCTTTCGTTGACACTTAAATTATAGAATTTAAAAATTAAGACATGTAAGTGCTCTAAAGCTATCAGCTTCTAGCCATCCTCTAGTTAACCAACAAAATGAGGAATGGAATATTAGTGGACGTCATGAAATCTAATGAAAATTCATGTTATAAAAATGTCCAATCTAATAGTATGTGTTAAAATTTCTTTGAAACCACCATCCTGGCAATTTACCGCCTATGAAATTACAAATCTACTGAATAAAGATAGAACTAGGATGTTAATTTATCCTAAAACCAACTATCTAAGCAAACATAGCAGACCTAGTTACTTGCTAGAATTATTAACTCAAAAAACTTTGGGATGTAAAGGGGTAGTCAATCCACTAGTAAAAGAGAAAACCAAACCTGGAGTGATTATGCAAAACTTTTGGATGGACAGGGGTAGTTAATCAGCTAGTAAAAGACAATAGTCCTTTGACAAATTGTATGAGGCATCTTCAAATAATAGACTACACTAGCTCATAAATTTTCCCTATTTAGTAGCACTATCTACTCAATTCATATACCACACACTTCATAGCCTGTGCTGGAATTCTGCAAAGCTTTTGTTTTTGAAAAAAAAATAACCACACTAAATATGAATCTTCGTTTCCTTCAAAAGGCTCCCATCTACAATGTGAATGAAAGGAATTCTACCAAGTAACAAGGATAACAACTTTAGAGTATAGAACTTCTTGACAAGTACTAAGGTTGTGATTGCAACCATTGATTGATTAGTTGCAGTGAATAAGGGGACATCTAATGCATGCTAGCCCCTACCAAATAATACATCAAAATTTTTTAAACCATATTATCGAGGAAGCTTTATCTTTTCACCTATTGAATGTTTTGGAAAATTATCTTCAATGTTTGTATCTCCTTCTTACATTTTCAAATCGCTAGTGCTATTCCAAACCCTTGAAATTTTGTGGCCACCTCTTCTTTTTATAAGCCATAGTGTCATTTGTTGTAATTGAGGCACTGTAAGAATGCTCACAACTATTACTGAACCTTTTCCTAGTTTCAATATTCTATGCAAGGAATACAATAAAATATTACCATTCAAACCTCCTCAACAACTCTATACTAAAGATAGAAATAGGATTTTGAGATCCCCTTCTACTCCATGAAAAATCATGAAAATATTTTAGAAAAAACTACAATAATGCTCTCAATCAACCAACTCCATGATACAAGTCAATGATAACATGATAATGGAGTTGGTTTTGCAATAATCCTCAAAAAATGGCACCACAAAAAGTATAGTTCCTCCTCCAAGTGGTTGACAATGTTCACGAACAATGAATGAATCCTAATTAGAAGCATGTGTGGCCTCCTCCAAAGTGGATTCCTTCTTAAAAACTTGAATCAATGCCCAAAGACCATGCAAAACTCCAATAAAGTGGCACTTGTGGCATCATGAGTAGAACTTTACATCAATATTCAATGCAAAAGTCGCCACTTGGAAAATTCCATGGTAGAAGTACAATCTACAAAGGAGAAGACGAAGTAATTATCACTGAGTGGACATCCTCATCATAATAGCTTGGAAATGTGTGCAAGGTGACTTCCTCTCATATAAGGTGTCCTCCCAATTGAATAAAAAATTCCTCAAAGGGGTAATGACCCTCAAAATCTTTGTTGAAATTCTAAGTGCCTTATAGTCATATGTCTCGCCAACATATCAATTTTTTCCCTTGATGAATAGATTTGAAAAAGGTGTTTGAATTATCGTTGGAGATGCAAGTGAGACTTGAACACACTGAAATACATCTAAGAGAAAGTCGTATATTCTTCACATAGGTAGAAAAATTGATCACGCAACACTCTTAATGCATGTGCGACTGCTACTATATTTCATGTTACCTTATTTTTTGTAAATGCTAAGTATAGTTTGTTGGAAATTATCAACTATTCACTAGTGGCTTGGCCTCTTCAAGTGTGGAAAAAAACATAAAATTGTTCTCAAATATTTGCTACAGGTTGTATAAATTTGTTTATTTGTAAGTAGTGATGTGTTTAGCTAGAAACAACCCTCGTATACTATTTTAATTTCCACATCTAATGAAGTCAAAGTAGTATGGGGCTTCTTCATGTTGTTTTGGATTTCATAGCCTACATGAACTTTGTCTTGCTTTTATTTTTTTTACTTTGAATTTTTTCATGAAATTTTCTTTAGTTATTTTTGTCAGAACTCATTACGCTCTAGAAGATGTGCATCAATATTCTCCTGCTATGCTTGAGAGTTAGTTTTTTCTATAGAAAATTTCCAAATTTTTTCTAAAAGTCTCTTTTCATAGCACACAAAAACTTATTTATCTAGTCCATTTAGGCCAATGACTTACTTATCTAGTGGACCATTCTATGTTCAGGGTGAACGAGTCACACTTATCAATTTTGAGAGAGATTCCTTTTACACCTGGGCTACCAGACATGCTTCCTTAGCAGCCAAGTTGGTCATGAATTCCTATTCAAGAAAATGGACTTTATGTAATTATCCTGTGGCATACATATTATTTGTTACATCATTTTACGCAACTGAATCGAGCTTCATGGTTTCTACTGCTTTGTCTATAACATGATTTGACATGTCCTTTACTGAATTTTATATCTGCAGCTCTCCAACACCTCTATGTGACCTTCCTACTTTCTCGAAGTCACCAGAAAGTGTGGTTATTATAATTGATGTTACAGGAGAGGTACACTAGCAACCATTTGCCTTCTGGATGTTGAAATTGTTGAATAGATTCCTTGTTGAAACAAGGCTTCAAGTAGAAGGCCTTATTAGCTCATCGTTCATGTCTGCATCTTGTATTTTACTTGCTTAAGGAGACAGTGCATTACAAAGGCCTTGTTTCAACTTTATACATTTAGCATCATCATCACTGGACACATAAATAATTCGTATCAAGAATCTTGTGCATTCAATGGACCACTATTTATGATTTTACCATGGGTGCTTTCCTTCATACTTTATATGCCATATGCCCTAGATGAATTGTTGAATGTGCAACTAAAGAGTTGCTCAATGCTAAGTGTGTTTTCTCATACATTTCAAAATATAAGCAACAGAGAAAGATATGTGAACACAAAAACACTTTTGTCAATTTTAAAACTTCCATGGCTATTTTCCGATAATGACATCGAATCTAATATCATAAAGAAGACAAAGTGCAGAATTATGAGTATGTTTCCTAAGGTAGGGATCAAAGAAATGAGTGAAAACATTTTTGAGGTTTTGGGCTTAGCATTGCAAGATTAGATTGCTGATGTCCAAGCTGAAGATATTGCATCTATGCCATTTCTTTCCTTCAATTCTAGATATTATGTTATTACAACCATGTGTAGAAGATTGGAGGTATTTGTTGAAGACAAATTTGACAAAGTTCATGAAATTTTAGCTCATGATATTGGATACATTGCATGTTTATCTGCTACTCCTTTAGCAATTGATTATGCAACCAATTTTCTGTGTCAAATCCACTAAAATGTTGGTTTGAAAGTGAATTTTGGAAACATAGATGTTCTTATATGAGGATTATTTTGTGCTTAATGTGATAAAAAAATTTCAGCTAACTTAGGGAAAAGTGACCTTGATGTAACTTTATATTAGATATAAAGGAAATACAATCTTAATAATACAATTTTTAGAGTTTACTTTCAGTATTTGTCAGTCTCTCTTTTCTCGACTTCTTTTTAGTGAACCAGTAGAGAAAGTTCGTGTTGCTACTGTGGGAAGAATTTCTCGTCTTCTATGTCGTGCAATCAAAAGTGGTCTTCTCGGAACAAAACATTTGTGGATAAAATACCTGGATATACTTCCACTTTATGAGAAGAAGGTTGTGAGGAGATAATTTTTTTTGAAAATACGTTACTTCGTTCAGAATAATGTAATGGATATTTTGTTTGAAGATGATGACGCATGCAACAAAACAAAAGAAGAAAATATGCTTGGAATATTGAAACATGCTTTGGAAGCCACTAAGGATCCAGATGTATTTGAGACTTTGTTGGAAATGGTAGAATAAATTATGAAAATGGCTAATGTCCATGGATATTTGTTTTTTTTTTCTCATTTTCTTTATTGATTGATCAACTTAACAATTCAAATAGTGTGTTTAGAGTAACAACTGCTAGGTTAATACATAAATATGCTAGTTTTAAATAAAATGGAGGAATCAGATCAATCCTTTTCAAGTTTGGTGGAATTAGAGATGAGCTGTTTGAATACTTGAAAGAAAGTTTTGTCACACGCATAGTTATGAGAATTGAATTTTTAGAGGTCATTTTGGGTATACCAAGTGTAGATCTTGTTTAGGAGATGGTCCCTGTGGTTCTTCCAAAGCTTGTAGTTTTACAACAACATAATTGTCATGCATTAGCTACTTTGCATGAATTGGAAACATAGTTGAATACAATTTTTCTATTTTTGTTGCTGGAATGGTGTCACAAGGCTCCATCATTTGTGTTTCTTCACTTAGATAGAAAGGAAATGGTTACTGTAATGCAATTTTATGAAGCCAAACATGATCTAATACTAGAGATATTTTTACTAGAGTGTTGCCAGTTCTTCTTGAGGAGTTTGTACATTTCCTTAGGGATGCACACAGTGACAATACTGATGAAAGGATATCAAAGTTTCTAGTTATGATTTAAGAGGTGGATAGTCTTGTCACTGGATTAGATGATATTCTAGGATTTTTAAGGAATTAACAGTTTTCATTTTGCTAATTTAGGGAACAATTCCTTGTAAGCAAGGAGGAAGAGGTGAGAGTAATAGTAGGTGACAAGTGGCAAGTGGGAATGTATCACATTGTATTTGTAAAAATCTAATTGTAACTCACATTTTTAGGATACAAACAACCACCAATGACCCCATTGATTTCTCCATCAATTACTCCATTAATTAACTTCATTATATTTTGGATTTTATGTACGATAATATATCTGCATTTGTGGCATTCCTCTCTTGTAGGCTTCCTTTTATTTTTTAAATGCCACTTATATTACTTTAAGGAAAAGGAGAAATTAGTTCACTTGTGATATGTGTATGCACATATTTTCTCAAGTTCCACAAAGAAGAAGGTTTGAGAACTACAGAAAAATATTTATTATGTTACTTGTTTAAAAACTTGAGAAAGCCTCAAGGGTTATAATCAAAATCTAGAAATTTTGTTTCCCGGTGGAATGTGAGACATTCTTGGATTTTTATAATGCTTCAATGCTTGTTTAGGATCTAGGCAAGTGTGAATGAATAAAATCTTTCTGTCATTGTTCTATATTGGATTCCCATTCTCTCTAATTTATCAAAGGAAAGTTAAAACTTTATTAGACTAAGGGACAACATATTTCATTGCCAAACTTTAACCTTACAGGGAAGTGCACTACACTTTTTTGATACTTCCACACATTTTGAGGGCATGGCAATAGAAATGTAAATGTTGTTGGATATACTGACATTGGTTAGTTTTAGAAGAAGTTCTATTTTTCAAATATGTTGGTTTCATGAAGTAATATTTCCAACCAAGAGGATAAAAAATTGGCATGTGTAGGACATAGTGGTGTTATTTCTTGCCTGTATTTATGATTTATTATTATTCCACCACTAATAACTTCATTACGTAGTTATCTGTTTAGTAGTATATTACAATGGTCACTTGTTAAAGGAAAATGATTCTAGTTTGTTTGAATGTCATAAACTGGAAGGAAATCTTGCTTTGAATTAGAAAAATGGAATATATTATGAAAAATATGTTTTTTGATGAAATATAGGCCCATTGGTTGATCATTTAAAAAAACAGTCATGATAATAAACAATGATTTTGGACATGATGAATTACAGAACTCTCCAGCTCAAAAACAAGTTAGCATATTCAGTTTTGTGTGCATCAGATAAAAATGAATGAGTAACATTAAATTTCCTTTGGATATTTATAGAACCATTTTAGAGATTCTAAATGGAAATTGTGTGTGTTAATCTTGCTCAACTAATTACAAGGAAAACAAGGGGCATACATAATTTTTTGGCTTATGGGAATTGGATTCCTTTTCCCTTGGAATAGTACGTTGATAATTGAATATTACTATATTGAAGCTATATTCCTGGTTAGTATCACAATTTACAAAGTCTTGTCTTATTATTTTTTAGTTTCTTGTTGTAATCTTGTGTTAGCAATACTTTGCTCCACCCATTGGATTTCTACTAACCAGTTTTATTGTTAAAGTGTCACTTCTTCTTAGAGATAACATGAAGAAACAATACAAATACAAAAGTGGAGCATGAGACATTCTTAGTAGAAATTTCTAGCTCTGTTGTGTTTATTTGTGACATTTTATTTTCTTTGTTTATACAGGTCATCTGGCCACATAGTGGCCACTATTTCCCAACTAAAAAAAATTGTTTGAGTTTCTTGCTTTTATGGGGTAAAATGACATTAACAATATTTCTTATGTTGAGGTATATATCGTATAAATTCTTTATAGTCTACTTTAGTTTATATTCCAGTGTTCATTGACTTTCATGTCTTATACTCTGCATTGTAATTTTTTTGTTTTCTTTTTGTAGAAAATGGACTCAGTATTGATGGTAAGAAGAAATCATTGAAGAAACAGGGGAACAATAACACTAGAGTGAAAAAGAGAGATAAGTGTATTGGCCCAGTAATACTCATAGAGCCAATATCCCGCATAAGACACACAAATAAAGACTGATGGTCAAGTTTCCAGATTTGGTGAATTCACTTGCAATTCCTTGGAAAGATAATGATATTGTTTTGAAGTGATGAACAATATTTTATCTGTAAATTGTACTCCAACCAATATTAAGTTGGAAACTCATATTGTAATACTTGCCATTTTATATAATATAATTTGTGGTTGGAATTATTTATAGTTGCACTTGATATTACTTGGTATTGTAATTAACATATGTAAATTTACGTTTTCATATTAGATGAACATGTAAATTGTATGACATTTTTAAAAATTTAGTTGCAAAATCATTCTAATTAATTTATGTTGATTAATAATGAACACATAAAATCAATCTAAAACTATTAAACTAGTAGTCTATAATGATTAATTATGAACACAAATAGAATGAATATACGACTAAATTAGTCATTTATAATGATTATTAATGAAAGTAAATGGAATGAATATAAACTACTAAGTTAGTCATTTATATAATGAATAAATGACTACTGCAAATGATAAATTTTAGACTAGAAATGACGACTAAATTTTGCATATATATGACTATTAGTAGTTAATTTACAGTATCTTATAACACGACTAAAATTTAGTCATATTTCTTTGATCATTAATTGGTTTCAAACGATGATTAAAATTTTCATATATATGACTATTAGTAGCTAATTTACAGTATCTTATAACACGACCAACATTTTGGTCATATTTCTTTGGTCATTAATGGGTTTTCTTGGGTGATGATATAGTCATATATTTTGTTATATATTTGGTCATTAATTGTCATAATTAATGACCAAAATGAAGATTAAATCAATGATTAAGTCAATGACCAAATCAATGACCAAATTGATCACCAAATCAATGGCTAAATTAATGATCAATTCAATGACTAAATTAATGACTAAATCAATGACTAAATTAATGACCAAATTAATGACCAAATATACAACGAGACAACAAAATTGAGATAACCAATTAATTACTAAGCTAAAAATGACCAAAAGTTGGTCATGTTATAAGATACTATAAATTAGCTACTATTGGTCACCGACTGAAAAAAAAATTTTATATGCAAATTTTAGTCATTTTTTTAGTAACTAATTAGCCATTTTCTACTAATGTTAGCTCAATGCGGTATTTATAATGAATAAATTGCTCAAAATCCAAACCATCATGACAAGATGAAAATATAACAACCATACCGCTTATTGGATCTTTATAACTTAGCTCATGGCGGTATTTACAATAGAACAATACATAAATATGTACAAATACCAAAATTACTTTTCCTCAACCGAAAAACAATGAAGGATACATATCCTGCATATGATCATCCATCTCCCATGTAGCTTCTTTGGGCTCAAAGTGGTTCCACTGCACTTTAACTTGCTCAATGGCTCTATTCCTAAGCATGAGTTGTTTCTGCTACAATATGCACCGAGGTGCCGACTGGAATTCTACTTCTTGCTCCACCTACGATACAAACCAATCAATAATATTATCAACATCCTTTATATACCTTTTAAGTAATGAAACATGAAAAACGTCACAGACTTTCACTTTTGGAGGTAGTGCAAATCGATAGGCCACTGGTCTAATCCTCTCAAGGATCTAAAAAGGTCTGCAATATCATCGTGCCAACTTGGCACATGATCCAATCCTCAAGAATTTCTTCTTGGGCTTGATGCAGAAATACACATGATCCCCAATCTTAAACTCCTTAAATTCCCTGTGCTCGCCTACATAAATTTTCTTCCTATCCTGTGTTAACTTTATATTCTTCTTTATAACCTGTGTCTCTTGTCCCATTTCAGCCAACAATTCTGGTCCAATAAGTACCTTTCACACTGGATCACTCTAATTGATTGAATTATTACAACTCTTCCCATACATTTTCTCAAAAGGACTCATCCCTAATGACTCCTGATAAGCATTTTTATATGCAAACTCAACCAATGGAAGGTAATCCTCCCATTTCTTGTGTTGGTGCATGAAATACAACTTGAGCATATCCTATAAGATCCTTTTGACCCTCTCCATCTATCCATCCGTCTGTGAGTGATAATTTATACGGAAGGCCAAATCTGTCTCCAAACCTGCAAACAATGCCTTCCAAATCTTCGAAGTGAACATAACATCCTTTTCTGACACAATCTTCTTCGGAACCCCATGTAATCTCACAATCTCCTTGATGAAGACTTGTGCCACTTCACTAGTTGAATATGTAGTCTTTACTAGAATAAAGTGAGCCACCTTGCTCAAAGTATCGACCACAACCATGATAGAATTATGTAACCTCACTGTCCTTAGAATACCTGTAATAAAATCCATGGAAATGACCTACCATTTCCATTCCCGGATCGGAATAGGATGTAGTAGACCACCTGGATGCTTACATTCTTCCTTCACCTACTAACAATCCAAACATATAGCCACAAAATCTACCACATCCCTCTTCATATTCGGCCTATAGTAGAAATTCTTCAACTTTTTGAAATTTTTATGATATCTTGGGTTACCCGAGCATGGCTTGACTTGAAATTTCCTCAAGATAAGCCTCTTGAGCTCACTTTCATCTGACGCATAGATATTGTTCTTAAATCACACCAAACCATATTTTTTGAGGTGATAGTCTACATCCTGATTGCCTGTACCTACACCTAAACCTGTACCTGTACTCTGTTGTAACTTGTGCCTGAGCTCCACATACCTGTGATCCTGTTGTCCTGCTTGTAAGATCTGATCCTATAAATTCATCCCACAGGAAATCATAGATTCTATATGGTTCACATGTACTTTCCTGCTGAGAGCATATGTAACCTTGTTCTCCTTTCCCTTAATCTATATGATCTCGAAGTCAAACTCACTAAGGGTTTCCAACCATCTAGCTTACATAACGTTCATATCTAGTGGGTAAAAAAATATATCAACTCATTGGGATCAATTAGTAATACAAACCACTTTCCATGAAGATAGTGCCTCCACATCTTCAACGTGTGAATAATATCTTCCAACTGAAGATCATGAGGTGCATAGTTCTATTCACGCTCATTCAATTTCCTCGACTCATAGCATACCACCTATGCTTCTTGCATAAGGACTCCATCAAGTCCATTTTTATAATCATATATACACACCACGAATTCTTTATCCAAATATACAATCTTAAGAACTAGAGCATTGGACAATAACTGCTTCAAATACTCAAAACTAGTTTCAAATTATTCTCTCCATTCAAAATTCTTATCTTTCCTCTGCAAATATGTAATAGGATATGCAATGTATGAGAATTTCCTAATGAACCTCCTGTATTAACTTGCAAATCCCATAAATGACCTAACTTCCTCCACATTCTTAGGAGTTTCCCACTCCATGATGGCTCTTATCTTTTCTGGATCTACTCCTATACCTTCCTTGGAAACAACATGTCCCAAGTACTTTACCTCTATCTGAAAGAAACTACACTTGCTAATATTAGCATATAATTGATTCTCTCTTAGAAACATCAACACTACTGCTAAATTTTTGGCATGCTCTTCCTCATTATTAGAACATACCAAGATGCCATCAATGAATATGATAACAAACTTTTCGAGATAAGGACACAAAAAACTATTCATCTAGCACATAAATGTACATGGGGCATTAGTCAAACCGAACAGAACTACAACAAACTCATAATTCCCATACCTGGTCCTGAAGGCAGTCTTTTAGATGTCCTCTTCTTTGATGTGTACTTGATGATATCTTGAACTCAATTCAATCTTATAGAACATAGTTAGTCCCTTCAATTGATCAAATAAGTCATCAATCCTCAACATTGGATACATGTTCTTGATCATCACTTTGTTCAGCTTCTTGTAATCAATGCACAACTTGAGAGTGTCATCCTTTTTCTTTATGAATAACACTAGTGCACCCCAAGGTGATACACTCAACCTAATGTGTCCCTTGTCAATAATTTCCTTCAGTTGCAACTTCAGCTCTACTAACTTTGGCATACTCATATTGTAATTTTCATTTGATGTTGGTGTTGCCCCTAGCACCAAACCAATAGAAAATTCCACTTCCCTATGAGGATGTAACTCCAGAATCTCTGCTAGAAACACATCTTGAAACCACTACAATACAAGATACCTTTGGAAGATTTCTGCATCGTCTACATCCTTATTGTTGTCATTGGAAAAATTCACTACCAAATCACACAACCTTTTCTGCAACTATGCCTAACCTGCATAATGGTGAACTTCCTCATTGATGTATGCTTCTTCTTTCCTTTCTAAATTATATTTTCTCCATTATCATCCAGGAACTCAATGGCCTTGTCATAATAGTATACTTTGGTGTTGTGAAGGTACAACCCATCCATACCCAAACTAATGTTATACGATCCCAATGGTAGTACATGCAAAGGTGCTACTATAGGCATACCATTTAACTAAAATGTACAAGCTCTTACCCAATGGTGAATTCTCTTCTTCATACTTGTAGCCAACTGCACCAACCAAGATTCTCCATGAAATTATTTTATCAAGCCACACTTATCCACTGGGTCAGGATTAACATAAATATAATTAGATCCAAGATCAATCAAAATAGAAATAACTTGAGCACAAAGCTTACCGTCCATCTCAATGATAGATGCATGGTGATCCACCTACATATTTTACAAAGCTGCATAAATTCGAGGAATGTTATGATCAACATCAAAAACTATATGCACCTTCTTAGCACTATAAATATGTCGTCTACCACCCTGATACTATGAACAATATCTCTTTCTATGGTCCTTGCCACATATCCAACACTGCAATGGTGATATACCATCACCTCTAGTCTGTTGCTCTCCAGGATGCAATCCATGTCCCTTCTAAACTATACTAAAATCATTGTAAGGAAAAAAAATTTCCTTCTCACCTCCATCTTGGGGTCTTCCATGCTTTAGTAGTCATCATAATTTATCTTTCTCATTTCCTTTCAAATCATGCTTAGGCTCAACTTTGCGCTTTTAGTGCTCATAAAAATGCTTCAACTTTCGAATGGATTCTTCTAGCGATCTAGGCTCATCCAACTCAATTCAATCTCTGTATACTACTCAAATCCCACTAATTAATCTTTGAACCTTGGCCTTCTCCTTCTTGAGGTAAGGAACATATCTCAACAACTCCAAGAACCTGCTAGTAAACTCATCATCCTTCATGGAACCCATCTGTAACTCATAAAATCCTTATCTATGGCATCATAGTACCTCTCCGACATGTATTTATTCTTGAATAACCTCTCAAACTCATCCCAATTCAAGTCATCCTATCGAATACCTTTAACATTCTTCACATCCTACCATAAGATGTTTTCTTTCCCTTTAATACTGAAATTGGTTATCTTGGATTTCATGTTCTCTGTATAAATATGCAATCTAAATAATTCCTTCATCCCAAGCAACTATGCCTTTGCATCTTCTGACTTATTCATGTCTCCATCAAATGTAGGTGGCTTGGATTTCTTGAACTCCTCAGGAAAGTATTCACCCCTCCTATAAGGATGATGTAGATGATGACTATGATGATGTATCCTGGAAGAGAAACTAGAATGATGCCCATATATACCGGTCCTCCTGTCATGTATGTCCAATGTTCTGCCACCAATAATTTTGTCTCCTCTATCCAAACTTTGTCTGGACCGAGACCCACTACCATAGGCTCCATTATTCTTTTTTTTCCCTCTCTTGATTTATCCTTATTTGTCGTTTCTTCTGAAACTTTGGCAAGCTCTAAAGAATCGCTGAATCAACCTCTAAATTCTTTTCCTAAGCCTTTGTAAGTATTTCCTAAGGCTAAACCAACCTGTGATTATCTTCCTTACAACTTCTAATACCTGCCCTCAAACTCCTCAATGTATCTGCTACACCAGAAGGATAGTCATCTCCTTTCTGCCCAATTGATCTGTAGGGAGAGTCATGGGAACTGTAGTTTACCATTTTTCTCACCATCCTTGATTTTCTTCTTCCTAAAAGTGTATCATGTCACAAAAACAAATAGATACCAAAATAAAATGCATACCTTATTATTGTTCAGGGGAGGCTTATCTCATCTACAAGATCAATGCACATTAGCATGTACATGTATAGTCATAAACATATCTAGATAATTAGTATATCAACATATAGCATCATGCATGAGGATACCAACAATATACCCTAATCCAGTTCATGATGACAATAATCTTGACAACATCAGAATTTTCCCCAAGAGAGCACAAACACACTCTGATACCACCTGTAATGAGCCCCTCCTTTCACATCTACCCACTTTTAGCAACTTACTAGGGTAAACATGAGATGAGGACCTGTTATGACAAGACTCAACCTCCTAGGTGACATTAAGGAAATGGAGTTGAAAACATATCTTACTGACTTCTCTCAGGTGCCACAGGACCCTCCAGGAGTAAGCCAACACCTCCAGGTGTTCATTCCTGAGCTCAACTTCACTTTTAAATGGATTTTACCCCCATTTTAACCCTTTCCAAGGCATTAGTGTGACTGGAACCTCCCAGTCGCTCCCACAGGCCTGCATGAGTGCGACTGGGGACTTTTTATCCCAATGTTATGCCTTTGGCTGCAGATTTGAAGGCTAAATTCCAGGGTTGGGGCTAGATATCTACCCAGAAATCCCTGTAACTTTTAGAAATCATAAATTACACAAGGAAAATTATTGTAAACCAAAAACTGATACTAGAACTAGGCTTGACCATACCTAATCGGGATTGAAATTTTGTCAAACACTTGGAAATAATGCAATATACAGGTTATGAATACAAGAGTGAGAATAAGGGATTGTAAATTCATATGATACTCATCAAGAAGGATCACCACCCTCTCCCATTATCTTTCTTAGCATTAATTACATCTTGCATCCATTATTTTTTCAGTTACAAGTAAAAAAATGAAATGAACCATGACTAGAACCAATCACATAACTGTGCTTATAACCCACATATGACCATGGAAAAAATCATAAGATAAAAACCATTAAAACCACATAATAAAAAATACAAAGCAATAGAACTTAGCTTTCATTAAAAATAGGAGAGATCCAACTGGGTTCGGGACTTCCACGTACCACCCGACCATAGACATGGTTGAACCAAATATTTCTTTTATCTAGTCACCCCCATGCCATATTCCAAGCATGAATATGGGATATCATGGATAAAAAAACCCAAAAAAAAACCAATGGAATCTAGAGGTTAAACCACCTCCACCCTCACCATACCATGATCTCACCTAAACCAACGCCGATATCACAAAACGGAACCGAGATTTTGGATTGCATCACTATCCTTGAGTAATTTTCCATCTCCTTGTCTCCAAGATTTACTGCAATCCACACCATATCACTAGGCCCTTATCGAGACACCACCCTTGAGCTTTATCGTGTATCCCTCCAAAACACGTCAAGGGATTCCTAGGCCTTTGGGAATGAAATTAAGACCACCTCCACCCTAGATTCTGAAACCATATGAAAATTTCAATGCTACAAAATGAGAATAATCCCATCACACCATGGTTATCTAGAAAATGGAAAGGAAAGGGTGAAATCCACTGTCAAAACCCAGAAAATCCATGTCAATGAAAAAAAAGAACCAAATACCAACATGCACATACCATGCATGTCAAAACCAGTTAGGAAATCATACATGTAATCTGTTACCTAAAAGTATTCTTACTGAAGATGCTTGATCCTGATCTTCCTTGATTTCTCTTTACTTCAGTTTCCTTTCCGTGTCCTTCCTTTTCTTGCTTGATCATTTCTCCTCTTTGTGCTATTCTACTCTCTGAGTCTAATTCTGGAAATGAAATTACAAAAAGCTGACAAAATCTTCCCAACTAATCCTCAAAATAATTTTTATTAATGAGGCCTCTATTTTCTTCCATTTCCATTATTTTCCTTCAATTTCCTCCTCACATGCAACATGTGACCTTTCACCTTCCTTTTCTCCTAATTTCCTTTATTTTCATAACTAAATGTGCCAAAAATACTTTTTTTTCCTTTTCAAATCCTCATTTCCTTTTTGCAATTTCCCCTTAGCCATAAACACATCCATTCATGCCCACTAGGATATTTTTCCCAACATTCAGCTTGGAATAAGTGTCCCTTAACTATGGTCTTATTTTTTCCTTTATTAATTTTTATTACATGAAATTTGAACCCAGGTATGTTACAAAATTATGCATAGAGTTTATCTTAGGTCACCAAGTCAACTAATTTGACATTGAGAATTCCAAAGAATGGGTCATTGATATACATATGATAGAGAAAATGCTAGACATAACCCATTTCTTGGTCCCCGTGCTCTTGGATAAAGGTCCAACCACCCTACCCAACATCCTCCATTAGCAAAGATCAACATCCAAAACCAAAAATTCATAACTACCTTGAATCATAGCTTGGTGTAACAAATAACTTCAAAAAAAGTATCGCACTAAGAGTGACCTATAGCTGATATTGGGGGAGTTGTTGGGCCTTAATCCCCTATAGCAAAGTCCAATCAATAGAGGCCACATGGAGCCGCATAGTTTCTTGAGCTATGGGGGGACTTATTCAAACACATTGAATCCTACTAAACATTAGAGTTATGGAGGATATTAACTTCATGACCATCTGTATGTTCTTCATTGAGTACACACGCACACACACACAATTTTTTGTGCGTTTTATTTCTATATATAATTATGTGATATTTGTAGCTTTTACACCTAGATATCATACTCTTGACATTAACATATGCATCTGTTTTAATTTCTACCATTGATGGATCAAGAGAATAATTTTACTCATTTGGTGTACCACATACTCAAGTATGGTCAAGTGAGTGATTCATGAATAAAAATGATTTTCACTATCGCCCCTTGCAAATTTTGTTGTGCATTTTTTGTTCATGTTTTAGATCCTTTTAATTTGAATGTGGTTTTACTTTGGATATAATTGTGGCCTTCACTTAATGTTTCTAAAAGTTGTGGCGTCTTATAATTTTGATTTGTAACCTCCCCTCCCACATTTACTCAATTTCACTGGCCTACCAAGGTAAATATGAGACGAAGAGCTACACACATGAATCAACCTCCAAGCTCTAGTTAAGGAAGTGGGGCATACAAACTGACCACAAACTGAAAACTCACAACATCCCTCAGGTCTACAAGATAGTCATAGTCCAAAGTACCACTATAAGTGACCAAACCATGAGCTGGGGATATTTTCACTGACCTAATCCCCCAATTTCATGGATGACAAGGCTTGGGTGCAATTATAGGCCTGCAACTATATATAGAACACTGCCTCCATGTGACTGTGACCCAACTTTCCCAGTTCATAGGGTGTTGTCCTGAGATCTGAGCCACATTTCCAGGCCAACCTCCATACCACTACCCAAAATTGCCTAAGACTTTCCAGAATCCTTATTGACATGAGGAAAAAGATAAACATTCAAACTTGAATCAAGAACTCAGCCTAGATTTCCTGAGAACACACTATACATTTCATCAAGCACATGGAAAACATGTAAGCTACAGGTCTTGAATGAAAATATGATCATAATAGTTTGAGATTCATCTTAGAATCACTAAGAAGGGTTTATACCCCTCCACATAGCTGCAACAATGCTTATTAGTGCAAACATTCATCAACCAATCAATAACTAAACAATTCATGACAAGAACCATAGATAATATGCATCATATAATAAAAATATAACTATAAAATAACCAACATATAACCATGGAAAATCAAACAGAATATCGCCAACATAATGACCAAAAATTCTCATAGATAACAATAAGCAAATGTTTCATATTAACATATGAAAATACTAACCAAATCAGGGATGTCCACTTACCACTCGACAATTGACCAGGCAGAAAACAAAATCTCCCTTTCACCAAGTCACCCCTGTGCCATATTCTGAGCATGAATGTGGTATGTCATGGAATAAACCAAGTCCAAACTAAACCAGGGCTTTCAGAGGCTAAACCCTCAACCACAATGATTCCTCCTCCACGTTCAGACATCATAAACACCAGCTAGATCAGTCTCTATCCAAGTTGTCTGGGGTCTATACCCTACCACTATAAGGAGGGGTTGGCTCCTTGTTATCCAAAATAATGATCAAAATTCTTAATAAACACTTATCCATATCCCATAATTGAATTTGGAGCTCATAAATTATTAACATGATCTCATATTTTTCATCATTCCTCTCAAGGAGGACTTGACCCAAAAGTGATTTATGTCGCCAGTATAGGTCAATTGCATGAAGGTACTCATTTTTTCTATATCTTATCTGCTTAAAATATGACACTTAGTTAAAATATATTGGAAAATATCTCAATCGCTGAGGTACAATCTAATTCATTATCAATCTCCTCTCCCTTGGAAAAAGATGGTAGAAACACAAAAGTTGGAGAATGTTTCCCTAAGACTAAAATGGTAACATCAAAAATATTCCCAAAAATCATTCAACCTTATTGTGAAGATATAAAAATCTGGTCAAAGTAGTAAACAATTGAACCATTCCATCACTTTTTCTACTCACTACGATCATTAATCAACATAGAATTCTCTCCAATACCCAACTAGTCATGTCGATGAATGAATACAAGAGTAGTTACCAAGGTGAGAATTCATAACCATAATGAATCCAATTAACACCATGTCTCTTCGAATGAGTGAGAGTGGCATGAATGTCTTCCTCACCTAATACTTGAGTTAACAAGATGTTATGTTTACGCCTCCCTTCTCAAAACGTCTAAGATGTGTGCGTACTTTAACTTAATATTAATATTAACACATTTTTTTTATATTAATATATTATTAATACATTTTAATTATTTCTAAGTTTTACTTAATATTAAAGATATTTTATTTAACATTTATATCAAAATATACCTTTTTATTTTTCCAAATGTTATTTACTTATTAGTTAGAACATGAATTTACAAATATTTTTCAAGTACAAAAATGGAGAGTAAATTAAATACATAAAACATTGAAATTTTCTTTCCAATTATATTGTCAAGGTTCAACTTGAGGAAGGTAAAAAGGTTGTCTTTGTTTATAGTGCAAATTTATTTCTCTGTCAATATTCATTCGAATATTGTCTTCCAAATAAGGAGAAAATATAACATGGATAAAATAATAAACATAATAGAATGAAATGTATAAAGCATATGATAAGATATACTTGAAGTACCTACATTGTTAGAAAAGAGATGGTGGATATATCGAAGTACCTACATTGTTAGAAAAGAGATGGTGGATATATTTTGTAAAAGGGACGACATTGTCTATAGAATGGGGCTAAGGAAAGTAGATGCATTGTTGGCAATAGAATGGTTTAAAGTGTTAAACATTTTAGTATGAATAATGCTATCACTAAGAAAATCAGATGTTGCTAATTGTTCAATTCCATCATTATGCGTGGCTTGCATAGTTCCATGTTTTCCATCATTTATAGAATACCGAAGGTTTTGATTTGTATGTAGGGTATCTTTGTACACACAATGTTTTCAAGGAATATAATTGTTAGGAGACCATTTGAAAACAATTGTGAGGAGAGCACGGAATAGTAGAAAATTTTGGAGATGCAAAATATGGAAAGGAATATAGGCACAAAATGTTCTTTGCATGATATCATCCAAGCTTCAATACTTATAGTTAGTAGGTTCATGATCATGAAGATTTATTGAATTTCTCAATTTTTAATGTTATGAAACTCTTCTTTGTTCAGTTGACACTACTAATGTTGATATATTCATCAATACACTCGCGTCAAGTAGGAGAACTACTTGTTCCTTCAGTTGAACTTTCTATAAAACAATAGAAATATTTATAAAATTAAAAATAGAGATATAAATTTCAATTCATAATAAATTTAAACAATATGAAAAGTTTGAAACTAGTAAGATACATGTATATAAATAATATTTTAATAATCAATTTTTAACATTTTAATACATAGAAACATGTACAATGAAATGCATTAGCCCATTTAATAACTTTTGTAGTTTGGAATGGAATGAAATGTCATTACAAATTAAACATGAAGTGCAATATTCCATCTCCCTAATGGAAAAAGAATGCAAGAAATTATTTTCAACAAGTATATTACAAATTGATATCACTATGCTTTTTAGTATACATTTCAAATTGGTATAACAATTATTTTTCAGTATATACTCTAAAATGTGAAACAAAAATAACATGTTTTAAAACATGTAGGAACAAATATTTTGAAGCCTTAGAGTTTAAGGCATGATATCTAAATTCAGTGGTGGTATGTCAACAATAGAATATGCACTTTGAATTAGTGGGGAAATTTTTCACTTTTAATAAGAACATTACAATGCAAACCTGAATATCTAAAATGGATGCATTACTAATAATTTCCAACGCACAAAATCAAACCAACCAACAAAGCATATAATTTTAATATTACTTCCATGTAAATGATCATAAGTACGTTTCTTTTCATTTGTACAAATATGAAGGTAGGCAAGACATTTACTATTAATGTATGCAGAAACAACATGCAACAAGGTCCATCTAAATCCTAACTCATCTTAAAAATACTCCAGGCTACATTCATTGTAGGGTTGGGCAATGAATTTTTTAACTTCCTCAAACAACCAAACTGAGGTGGAATCACCAATGATGAGACAAATAAGTTGGTTCTAGTATAATTCCAATGTCATACATCATATGTCAGTGATAACAACAAATGAATAACCCTGCATATTTTTTAAAACATCCAATCAATAGATAGTGTACCCATATGTAGGGTAATCATCATAATATTTTTCTAAATACAACCTATTAAAACTTTTCCTCTGTAGACGATGGCTTCCTTAGTGGGGGTTTTGACACCATAAGGAAGTTCTATCCTCTTCCAGACTATATCAATATTGATGCAAATGAAAAAGTGTGATTGCATGTTTTTGTAGATATGTTTCAAAAAAAAAAAAAAAATCATTTTTTTGTGAATTAACATTTTTTAATAGATAAAATAATTCTCACTTTCCAAACAGAAATAGACCTAAGATTTCTAAATCTCATTGTAAAAGGATTCACTACAAAATAATTTTTTAAATAGGAAAAGTTTGTAGGCACAAGGAACACAATAATTGATTCAACTATACATTGAATTGTGTATCCTGAATCAATAAAAGGAAAAGGGAAGAAAGATATGTGCAATTTATCATTAAGGTAGAATCTAATAAAGCAAGTATGTTTAGTATGAATTGGCAGAGAAAAAAACCAAATTCTTCAATGGCATATCAATTGCAACAAAACATGGAAAGAGGGTTTTTCAAAACAACTTTCCAATGCTTACAAACTATTTGAGCTATTCTATGAACTAATAATGGAACACTGAAATATTTGCTCAATAATCTCAAATGATAAAAACTATCAGCTACCTTGATCTATATAGAAATTCGAAGTTTCCCTTATATAAAAATATATATTTACTATTATATAATAAAGAAGAAAAGTGTTAACAAAATTATAATGGAAAAGAATATGAAACAACAATCATAAAATTCTTAAACATTATTTATCATGTTAAACATGTTGATTATCGTGTTAAAGATGTTAAACAATTTAAATATGCCTCATAAATATTAGCATTAAATATTAACATGAACGCTAAACATAGTCATAATAATAAAGATCACAAACATTAACATTGAATATTATTTATTAAATGTTAAATATTATTGTCATTAATTACACCAGAGGCATTTTCTTTATGATATTGGGTGGGCAAACACTGTTCACCCCACCCAATTAGAAAGCTTCTTTATCGCCCTTCTAGCCAATTATATATTGACATGTGTAAACATATTATTGGGTATTGGGTAAGTCATGGCAGTCCTTGATTTCTCCACCGTCCCGACGATTCTTGTATGCATTGTAGATTGTTTTCAGAAGCGATTGTATGCATTGTAGATTATTTTCAGAAGCGATGTTTTGCCGATGTCGCCCATGCCATAAATGCCCATTATGCGAAATCCACGATCTTTGTTGTCGAGCCATCTCCGCAGCAACATCTTTGCATGTTTAATCCCTGATCCCATAAATTCGGACTCCAGTACAGTCTGAAGCAATGCCTATGGTTGTAGTGGTGCCAACGATACCATATTTTGAGCATCACGAAAGACTGAAAAGTCTCTTTGAAGATTGATGAAGAGCACTAGATTATTCCCTTTATCTTTGTCATACATGAAGCGATTTGGAGTAAATTGGTGTGCATCCTCAAAGACGTGGGGATCTCTCAATGCCATGGGATGATACCCTACCAGAAGCTCACCTTTCTTCGCCTGATATGGCGCATCGTATGACTCGAGAATGAAATCTTTCTTGGCTTTTGCATATTGAAATGGAACCAGCGAGTATGGAACCTGCGGGTCCATCCTCAGTACTTTGTACATCGTTGATTGAACTAGACACATTTCGTTCAATGCTTGGGCATCTAGGCTATTGTTATTAGCCCTGAATGCCCCTTGAACCTCTTGCGCCAGATTTCTATGCAATTGACCTCCCACTTGAACGATGCGCTTGATGATGTTTGGAAACAAAATCATCAGTCCTCCGAAGGCATTGAAATCGGACCAAGATTTCACACAATCCTCTGTTCTAACTGTCCTTCGTTATATTATTGATTGTATATTTTTTTAATCTTTATTTTACATTATTTAAAAAAAAAACTTTATTTTATAACAGAAAATATGCGAGCATGAGTTACGTTTTACTCGTACTCTCAAGGGTATTATCAAAATTTTTATTTTTATTTTATTTTATTTAAAATTTGATGAAGTTAAAGAAATTTTTAGATTATTATATTTAAAGCTTAACACTAGTACAATTACATCTTATTTATGTCCAATATATCATTCTTATAGAAGCAGAATTGAACTAGTGACTTCACATCAAGCAATGCCTTAACACAAAACCCTATATTCAAGACCCATAAACCTTATAGTCATTTTTTATATTAAAGAATTATGCCGAAAGCGTTTTCTTTATGAGATTGGGTGGGCAAACACTGTTCACCCCACCCAATCATAATTTTTCCGTATCACCCTTCTAGCCAATTATATATTGACATGGGTAGAAAGATTATTGGGTATTGGGTGAGTCCTCATCATCCTTGATTTCTCCACCGTCCTGGAGATTTTTGCACTGGACGTCTGTCACAATTGTCCAAATTATGGCTTCGAACAACTTACCTTTCTTGTATGCATTTAGATTGTTTTCAGAAGTGATGTTTTGCCAATTCCACCCATGTCGTCAATGCCCATTATGCGAAATTCACAATCTTTGTTGTCGAGCCATCTCCACAGCCACAGATTGGCATATTAAATCCCCGACCCCACAAATCCGAACTCCGATATAGTATGAAGCAATGCCTCTAGTTGCAGTGGTGCCAACGATACCATCTGTTGAGCATCACGAAAGATTGAAAAGTCTCTTTGAAGATTGCTGAAGATTTGGTCAAAATTTGTATTCCACTCTCTAATTTGTGTAGCGAGTCTGGGCTTGCAGAAAATGCAGTATAAACACCATCTTTATTGTTGGGAGAAATGTATGATGCCTTTGGCATCTTCTAGTGAATGGTGAACTCTTTGCAACCAATTTTTTACTGTGTCCAGGGGCTTCTTTGCTCATGTTGAATCTGCATTTTAATGTCTTGTAAGAGTGCCTTCATACGGTTGAGCTGATGTTGCAGAAGTTGAGTGTTTTCATCTCCGTAAAGAATGTCATCTATAAGCTGGATGAGTGGAGCAATGACAGCACTGCTTATATCACTTGATGCTACTCCAGTGAAAATTTCCATGGATTTTGCAACTTCAGACCAAAGAGAAGCAGAATGAATATGCAAGAAAAAAAAACTGTGCAAATTTTGTGTGTAGGCAGGTTGAGCAAAAGCATATTAAGCAAATAAAATTGCAACTAACTTGTATGCTTGTTGTTTGAATTGACATGAAATCAGTGGGTATAATATAGGAGACACTTCTATTTGTTTTTCTGCATACATGAAAGATAAGCGTGTAACTTCACATGAATAACCATCTCACCGAGACATGGATACAATTGAGAGGTGTTAATTTATAAAATAGATAGCACAATATTTGATTTATAAGAAATAAAAATTGACGTTTACCAGTACCACATTGAAAGTTCCAATCACCCGTCCCACATGCATGTGTTACCTGCAAAGAAAAATGCGGTAACTTAATTTTCTTCACAAGTTTTCTATAAAAAATGGATAAAGAAGGCCTCCGCCACTTCCTTCCAGTGCTTCTACTTCATATTCCCATGGTTCAGCTCCAAATAACACTCACCCCAAGAATCGAGCAGAGTTAGGGTAGCGGTCTAGCTCCAAATATTGTATTCCAGGGTTTATAATTTTTATACATGGTTGGATATATGCATGAGTTAGTCGTTGTAGCTCAAATGGATGGAAAACTTTTAACAGAAATTGTAAAAAGTAGCATACCTTTGGATGCAGTCATGCTCCTGGGAAACTTAGTATGTAATGAATGCTAAAAATATGGAGATTTTGAGAAGGGAAGCTTCTATCACAACATGCCATATTTTCTGGCTAAATCAAGAATGTCGAAGGATCTCTATGATAGAGAGTCAATTATCCATGATATTTATTATGCGGTATTGATTGCAGCTGAGAAATTTAGAAGAGAGGTGCATGCATTAGAGGAAACATTCAAGGATGTTGCCTCTCGTATAATTGAAAGTGCGATACATATAAACGCTGCCAAAATAGACCCCTGGACCAAAGCAACAAAAGCCATATATCTATTTGCAACAGAAATTTCTGTTTGTGCACGTGACGATGAATCAAAAAGGTAGAAAGCACTGGAGGATGCAACATATTTGTTAAGAAAAGAAAAAGAAAAACAACGTAAATTTGGGCGGAGTGCAAGCGAATTGCAATAGATTTTTGGTCATCATTTGTCATAAATTAGGGGAAGCTAGAAGGCAACGAGAATATTTGATTACATTAACAAATAAAGGTGTCTACAAAATAAAAATAATCTCGCACAGAATATGTATCTCCATTCTCAAATTAATTTTTGTATATAAATATTTTTTTGATTCTTTTAATAGTGTTATTCACTGTCGCATAGCCTATTTTTAGCCTCGTGGATGTTAAAAATACTTTATTTCTCTCTTTCTTTCGTACCTCCCCTGCCTGCTGCCACATGATCTCCCCCCATGGGCTCTCTGATGGGCTGAGGCAGAGGGGGAGGAGGAGGAGGTGGTGAAGCGGTATGCTTGACAGAGGAGGAACTAGGTAGAGGCAGCAGAAAACAAAGACTTGTTCTGTTTGATGCACCACCGCCAGTACCAGTATTGCCTTCGGCGACTTCAGCTGTGCCTCCTCCACTATGGTGGTGGTGCTGACAAGCGTTATTAATCTCGTCCATCGCGGTATTAACGTATAGGGAAAAAAATAGTGATCGGGAAACCGAAGCTGATTGAAACAAAAACTCCAAAATCGGCAGGGCACACTGGAAATATGCGAGGTTGCTCAAGCCGCAAATCTGAGAGAAGAATATATATACACATGCATTTTATGTATTTTCTTTAACCTCGATGCTACATTATCATGATTTTCTTGTTTTTGTCTATCCAATGATATACTTAGCAGGAAACCAAATTAATGTATTGGTTGTCACACAATCATGGAACCAAATATTGCATGTACTTTGAGAATCCAGTGAGGTTTGTGGGTGAATATGACGTGACTTTTCCCGTTACACTAGTCTGCGTCTAAAATAATTTGAATTGATTCATTATTTTCCCTTGGATTTCATTCTTGCCCTCACTAACATTTATCTACCATGTCGACTCTTTATGGAATGACACACGTGCACTGATAGTGTTTAAATCCAACAATTAAATTTTTACCTCAATAAACGAATGTGAAACTTAGATGGATCATCTTGCTCCAACCGGATGGGAGGTTTGATTGTTCTGCAAATTCATTGATCAACCTTTTTAATATAATAGAAACTAAAATTTCCATATGTTTCACTTAATTATTATTTTTCACATTCTCCACTCCCCGACGTTACTTTGCACCTCTAGTTATAATAAATAGAAAGTGACATCAAAAGCGATTTTGTTTTAGGAAATTATGTGAATACTTGAAATAATAAATCTAACATTAACACCTACTCATATCATTTGTTAGTTTAATATATTTACAATTCTATATAATAATATTAGCACTATATTAATATTTTATTCATATTATTATAAAAACAAGTCTATTATTATTATTATTATTGATGAAAGAATAATACTAAAACAAAATGGAATATTAATGTTAATATAAAATATAGTATTAATAATAACATATTGATAATATAGATATTCTTGTCAATACTAACATGTTAATGCTGGTACCAACATCAATATTAATATTAATAATAATACTATCCTACTAAATAAGATGCTAATATTAATAACAATACTAATTTTAAAATTAGTATTAGTATTAGTATTAGTATTAATATTAATATGAATATTAACATTAGTTTTAATATTAAAATAATATAAATACTATGCAAAGATTTGAAAAATTATTTTCGAAACATTAATAATAATCGTAATAATAATAATAACATTAATACTATAGGATACCAAGTATTAATGTTATTTCTAATATACTAAAATGTTGTTTCTAATATACTAAAAACAGAATGTTAATATTAAACATTAATGTTGGTATTAATGCTAATATTACTATTAATTTTGGTCTAATATTCAAATAATATCAACATCAAAATTAATATTAACATCATATTAAATCAAATATCCATATAAATTTTAACATCAACATTAATACTACTCTTCATATTTATATTATATCAATAGAGCCCACAAAGGCACTTTAATTAGGGATCTAACATTAATATTGATATTAGTGTTAATGTTAAAATTATTTTTAGTATTAATATTAATACTAATATTAATATTAGTGTTAATATTAATATAAATATGACTATTAACATGAATATTAGTATTAATATTAAAAATATTACTAACATTATACAAAGGTTTGAAAAAAGTATTTGAAACATTAATATTAATTACAATACTAATATTCGTATTAATATTAACTTTAACATAATTATTTTTTTTATTTTTATTTTACTTGGAATGAAAGTATAGGAAACTTTGGAATACTTCTCCACATTTAGTGGATGGTAAACCACTTAGGCCATTAGCCATGAGCCATGATTACGATGTCTCGCACTAAGGGAATCAAAGAGAGTCGAACCTATTATCAACAAAAACTAACGACAATATCAATTAACTTCATGTTTGGCTTTAGACCCCTTGAACTAACCCTTTAACTTAATTCAACATCATAATATAAATTTTAATCTTAATATCAACATTAGTGCTATTGTTAATATTAATATTAATATTAACCATATTAATCAATTTTTAATAGACTGAAACCAGATTTTTTGAGACTAAAACATTTGTAGAACTTCATACAATTAGCAATTCCTCAAATATGAGGAAAATCATTTACATTTTCCAACCTTAATCATGCCTTTCTCGCTACTATTTCTGAGATTCTCTTGTAGATATTTTCATAATAACCAATATTGCTAATCAAATAAACAATATGCAATTGTATATACATTAATTATAAGATTTATTAACAATCATCAAAACTACATACTATTTACTTGTTATAAACATGGCTATATTAAAACCTACACATGGATTTATCACAAACATCCAACTAATAAATCGTGTACCCATATGTAGAGTAATCATCATAAAATTTTCCTAAATACGACCAATAAACTTTTCATTTGCAGAAGATGGCCACCCCGGGGGTATGCCACCATAAGAAAGTTTTGTCCTCTTCTATATCATATCAATGTTATTTCAAACAAAAAAAAATGTGATTGTATGTTTTTGTATATATATTTTAAGACAACCAAATCATATTTTCATGAACTAAATTTTTTAATAGATAAAACAATCTACACTCTCCAACATAAAGAGACTCAATATTTCTAAAGGTATTTCTAAAATGATTCCTTGCAAACTAACACTTTGAATAAGAAAAGGTTGTAGGCATAGAGAACACAATTATTGATCCAGCTATACTTTGAATTGTGTGTTATAAATAAATAAAATGAAAAGGAAGGAAATATATGAGGAATTTACCATGAAGGTAGGATTAAATAAAGCGACTATATTCATTATGAACTATTAGAGCCAAAATCCTAAATTCTTCAACAACACATGATTGATTGGAATGAGACATGAAAGGAGGGGTATTTTGCAATGTTTACTAACCATCAGAAATCTTGTAAGAACTTACAACGGAAGCTAAAGAAATATTACTGGAAGCCAAATAAATATTGAACAATAGCATAAAATTGTTCAAAGATTGAACAACATTGTAAAATTATTTGTCATAAGAATAATATTCTATTTGCTTGATTCAAATTTTTATTGAAGTACGAAATTAAATTTTATTCTTGAATCAAAGTATCTTTAATGGCTGCTCCACTTGAATTTGTTTCAACATGAAAAAATTTACCGTAATTTGATAGGGCTAAAATTGGCTTCTTTGTGATATTTTGCTTCAACAATTTAAAATTTCTATCAACTACCATAGTCCATCTAAAAGGTTGTTTACTTTCCTTAATAAATTCTATAATGGGAGAAAAAAGGCTGCTAAATTTCTTAACATTTTTTTTTGTAGATGCTTGCAAGACCATGTAAGCATCTTACCTCAAAAATATTCCTTGGAAATAACCAATTAATAATTTCCTTCACTTTTTATGGATCCATGTTTATTCCATCCTTAGAAATTATAAATCCAAAATATACCAACTCTTTCTTCATGAAGTACATTTCTTTAGATTTATCAAAAATTTCTCCTATTGTAGGGTGCTCAAACCTATCACGATATTCCTTGAGTGTTATTCCCTTTTTTTATTGTACACCAAAGTATCATCTAGATACACAATAATGAATTTTGTAGTGAACTCTTTCCAAACTTCATTTGTTATACTCATAAAAGTACCAGGGGCATTAGTGAAAACAAATGGCACCATGAACCATTCATATAGTGCATGATTTGGTTTGAAGGTCATCTTTCATTCACCCCCTTCACTAACTATGATCTCGTGGTAACCACTTTTCAGATCAGTTTTCAAGAAGTATTTAACAACACGCAAAAAATCAATTAAGTCATGAATACGAGAAAATTTAAATATATACTTTATTATTATCTTGTTGATGGCCCTTGAATTAATGCACATCTTCCATCCACCATCCTTTCTCAAACCAATCATTGTTGTTACATCATAGGGACTCAAAATTTGATAATACCCTTACCGATTGTCTCTTGAACTTTCCTCTTTAATTCCCAATTTTCTTGTGGATGCATCCTATATGCTTCCTTTTTTGGAATACTTGATTCTAATATCCAGTCTATGTGATCTAAATGACTTCTAATAAGAGGAAAAATATTTGGAAATTCATCAACACTTATGGGACTCATCCAACACACTTCTAATTTCCTTAGGTAAATCTTCTAGATATTTGTTTTTAAGGATTACCTGAGATTTCCCAATAAAATAAAAATGTAGCTCCATATTACCAAGCTCTTGTAATAGTTCTTTTTGAATCATCAACACTAAACTTAGACCAGATTCATGTTTAGCTCTCTCATCTAGAAAGGGCAGCAAGGTACATTTATCACCATATTTATCAAGAGTATACACATTTTTTAAAGTTATTTTTTCCTTCTGTCATTAGAAAAGGTCACATTTGACCAAAAAATACAGATGTTCTCCTTCATGACTTCCTAAGAAAATAAATGTTTGATCCATTTATATGTTTTATGAAAGATAAAATGACTCGTTGTTAGAGATTCATGGATATTTAACATAATAATTAATATAAAGGTGGATTATTTCCTCAAGTACAAATTCTCTTTATAGAAAAGATCATCATTGTGCAAATTATAGCCTTTAGGTGCATGGGAGGGATGATGAAGTTGTTGCATAAGGTTGGAAATATTAGGATTTGTGAACCATTTCTTATTTACCTCATTCAACAAATATATATAATGAAGGAGAGTGGAAATATAGACCCTTACTTTCATATTTTAGAGAGATCACCCGTTATTTCATTCTCCTTTCCCTTCTTAAAAATGCTCTCATAATCATACCCTAACATTTCTATAACCTATTTTTTTCTCTTTGGGGATAAAATCCTTTTCTCCAAAACATATTTGCAGTTGTGATGACAAATTTTAATATGGAAAGAATTCATAAATTAGTATGGATGCTAGATATCCGTAGTATGTTATATAGCCATCATTTCTTTTTCATAGGTGGATTTTACCATGTTCCTCTCAAAGTTGTTTGCTAGTAAAGGCTAATGCTCTTCCTTCTTATATAAGAATTGTTCAACTTCCTTTTCCTAATACATCACATTCCAAAAAAAAGGCTCAGTGAAGTTTAGTGTTGGGGTTATATAGATAAATTTAAACAAATCCTAGAATGCTTAATGAGTGACTTCATTCCAACTAAAAGAATTTTTCTTATGTAAGGAAGTGATGGAAGCAACAAATTTTTCATAGTTTTTGACAAAAAAAAAAAAAAAAAAAAAAAAATTTAAATTGTAGTACCTTATTAGAAAAAGACAACCTTATAAATTTTTAAGATTCTCCAGGCATGGAAAATCCTTCACTGCTTTAATTTCTTTTGGGACCACTTATACACGATCATTAATAACAATACGTTGTAGATGTTCTACTTTAAAGACACCAAAGACGCATCTGGACCATTTAGGAAAAGAGTGATGATGGGAGAGAATTTATAAGACCTGATCCACATGGGTGACGAAGGAATTTCAAGTTTTACAATAGATTATGATGTCGTAAGAAAATATAAGGACAAAATGATGCAGGAAAGTTTGAGAGATGAGGTTCATGAGACATGGGAAGGTAGATATTTCATTACAAATGCTAAGAACATCAGCAAGAACTCATAATTGCCTTCATGAGAAAAAAAGGTAAGTTTTCGAAATATCAATATTCTTAATTCAAAATTAGGGATAGCCAAAACGGAAATCAAAATTAGTAAAGAAATGAGGACTTTTAATTTCATTGAAAAGATAATTAATGAATGGAATGGGGAAATTTTTATTGATGATTATATTTTTGGGAGTGTTAAAGTTAGGGAACGTGTGACAAGTTCCTTATTTTTTGTGTACCGTGACATCTAGGGATAGATAAAGAGTGGTACTAGGTATATGACACTAGAATCTATAAATTTGGGAACAATATTTTCGATACTCCAATACGTGAGTTAGTGAAATACTCTAAATATTTGATACAAACCAATAAGCAAAGTTGTAATTGGACCAAATACCATTGTTCATTTGACCCATTAGGTAGAATAACACTAGTTGCGTACATGCTTACATTTCTTGCTACAATAATGTGATATAATTTGTTCCATTTGGCATTATTGAAAAGTATGTGCATGATTCTAACCATGTCATTTAACATGATCTAATTAAGATTGAGCTCAAATGAGACTTCCAAAGGTAACTAATGCATATACTATACATGAAGGTTACTATATAAAATTGTATGGTAGATAAAGATCTAATTGGCCTATTACAACTCTATAGAAGAAACATGGGAGCTAAAGTAAGGAAATAAGGAGGAATGCATATATCTATTTTAAAATATATTTTTTTCAAAATATTTTCTCTGTGTATATGTGTGTGGTGATGTGTGTATAGGATGGTGTAAACTTAGGTAGGTGGGTTAGAAGAGGTGGGGGACGGGGGCGGACGCGGGGGCGAGGGGTGGTGGGTGGAATTCACATGGAATGATGTAACTAAGGACAATTTGTGAGGAAAATTACTTTAAAGTTTAGAAACTTTGGCAAATCTTACTAGTCCCTAATATTAATCTATAAAATGTTTGGTAATATATTTGTAAAAATATTTGAATTTTTAATAATTTCTGGTAGGCTCTATAGAACTTAGTGATTTTTAAGGTAAAATAATTTTATACTATAAGTTAGAAAAAATGGGAATTGATGCTTATTCTTGTTGAAAAAGCATGGAAAATTATCCCACCTATTAATATTAGCCCCTAAAATTCTATGTGAATGCAATACTCCCTATTTTGATCCCTATAATAAAAAAGTATGTGTAGATGGTAAACTTATTGATATATGAATTTTTTAATATGTAAATATTGTACGTTGAATGATAATAGTAAACATATATCACAAAGTAGGATGAAATAATGAGAGACTATGATTCCAAAAAAGAGAAAAGGAAGGGGTCTTATGGGGCCAATGAGGCCAAGGAAAAATAATATTATTTTACTTCTAGCCTGGGTCCTTAAATATTGAAATTATCAAACCCTTTTTTAATAATTTTTTGACCATGACATTAGTGGGAAAGTGAGATGCATGGGTTTTTTATTAAGGCATGTGGCTTCTCTCATTCATAAAATTTTTAATTTGTGAATTTTGGATATATTAGAACAAAAAATCATTCATTCTTCCTTAGGAGCTTTATCTTAAACCTAAGCTGCCATGGTACAATTATGAGTAAATAAATGAAAGTTTTTACCATGAAATATGAAAGTTTCTAATATGAAGAAATTAATAGATAACAACAAAATAAATGATAAAACTATATGTAAAAAAATTATCCATTTTGGTGCTTCATAGGTTCAATTTCCACATTATTAATACTTCTACATTAATGTAAATTAAAGTAATAATGGGAATACCTATTTTTCTCATGTATGAGATGAAATATTTACTTTGGTTTTAACTTTAATTAACTATATATATAATTTTTTTTTAACAAAATTACACATTGTTTATATAAATATATTCTCTTTCTCTTTCTAAAAAAATATATTTTTTAATTTTATTTATTTATTTTTTACTTATAGTATATTCTAAAATATATCAGTCCTTTATCTTTTGGAGAATGATATATAGGTAAATGTGAATATCTACACACTGCAAAAAAAAAATTGATTGATTATGTCGAACAAGGCTCTCAAAATTCGATGACTTCAATAATTTAGAAATAAATAAAGTTAATATAAAAAATATAAGATGAGTAATATTACAATGGTATAATTACGCCGTAGGCGTTTTATTTGAAAAAAACTTTGCTAAAGTGCCAAGGTGTACAAGTCTGCAACGTCTGATGAAATGTTAGACGATTCAATAGTTTTACACCGTCTGATAAAAACTATTTCATTCAAACCGATTCTTGATGTTTAACTGAATGACGGCTGAAGGAAAGCTTCAAGAATGATCCCCACAATGCATTGTACCACTAGGTGATAGGCTCTGTCAATGCACCTTGCAATTGGGATGGAATCACCTGCGACAATTATACAGGTATGGTTACTGAAATCACACTCGCAGACAAACTGTCTATAAATGAGTATAAATGTTAAACTGTTTGTTTAGATTTAAAGTGTTTGTTTACAGTGAGGGAGAGGTTGTAGTGATTTTAAAGGAGTACAGAAATTTAAATATTATCAGTGATTCTGAACATTTAAAAATGAAATACGATGTTACTAACCATCATCCTGATTGGAAAATATGGAGCTTGCTCCGGAGGATGTGATGTCGGTCTCTGATTACTGCGAAGAAATCACAGCGCATGATATTAACCTGGTGGACGCTGGTAGTGATGACTGTCTATATTTGGGATCGCAGGATATTGTTAATGCAATGAGTAGGAATCGACCACAACACCCTGTTGTCAATCTCTCGGTGTCGATTATGGTGAACGCTCTATCTATTGTCTACCAAAAACCAGAGGGAGAGAAGATATATAAAGGGTTACAACGGTAAATATATATTGTACCATAGTCCAGGCAATGGTAAGTATCGGCTGAAATAAAAGTTATTGTTTTGATAACTACTTAAAATCTAGGAATAAACATTGAAATGCTATGAATTTCCTATTCTCCCGGTTCCAGTGGGGAGGTACAAACTGTCTATAAATGAGTATAAATGTTAAACTGTTTGTTTAGATTTAAAGTGTTTGTTTACAGTGAGGGAGAGGTTGTAGTGATTTTAAAGGAGTATGGAAATTTAAATATTATCAGTGATTCTGAACATTAAAAAATGCAATACGATGTTACTAACCATCATCCTGATCGGAAAAATATGGAGCTTGCTCCAGAGGATGTGCTGCCGGTCTCTGATTACTGCGAAGCAATCACAGCGCATGATATTAACCTGGCGGACGCTGGTAGTGATGACTGTCTGTATTTGGGATCGCAAGATATTGTTAATGCAATGAGTAGGGATCGACCCCAGCACCCTGTTGTCCATCTCTCGGTGTCGATTATGGTGAACGATCTATCTATTGTCTACCAAAAACCAGAGGAAGAGAAGATATATAAAGGGTTGCAACGGTAAATATATATTGTACCATAGTCCGGGCAATGGTAAGTATCAGCTGAAATAAAAGTTATTGTTTTGATAACTATTTAAAATCTAGGAATAAACATTGAAATGCTATGAATTGCCTATTCTCCCGGTTCCAGTAGGGAGGTGCCCCTTGGTAAATATAATACAGCTTACGGGAAGATGATGAAGAGAGAAACTCTTCCCTATGATAGCGAGAGCATATTCGATATAATCCCGCTGGTACGTTTGAAGATGGATGAGCTAAACACCAGCAAATGTTTTATTTTGAAATAATTACTTCCACTGATCCTTCTGGTAGTTTTATATAATGTTTAAATTTGGGGATAATCAGTCGCGTGAATGTGTAATTATAGTTTTTATAATTTTTTTGGATTTATTTATTCTCGTATCCTCCAGCAATTCAAAGAGAATTTAAGTTCACGAACTACGACTTTGTAATTTTTCATGTGCTATTATAAGTTATTTGTGAGAATTTGAAACCTTTGTAGTAGTAAGGCTTTCCACTGTCCATAGCGTTGAATTTTCACAATAGGTTTCCTAATCACAGATTCAACTTGATGGTACAATAACATATAAAAGAAAATCTTCAATCAATTTTAAAGCGACCACAGCACCCTGTTGTCCATCTCTCGGTGTAGATTATGGTGAACGCTCTATCTATTGTCTACCAAAAACCAGAGGGAGAGAAGATATATAAAGGGTTGCAATGGTAAATATATATTGTACCATATTCCGGGAAATGGTAAGTATTGGCTGAAATAAAAGTTATTGTTTGATAACTACTTAAAATCTAGGAATAAACATTGAAATGCTATGAATTGCCTATTCTCCCGGTTCCATTAGGGAGGTGCTCCTTGGTAAATATAATACAGCTTACGGGAAGATGATGAAGAGAAAAACTCTTCCCTATGATAGCGAAAGCATATTCGATATAATCCCGCTAGTACGTTTGAAGATGGATGAGCTAAACACCAGCAAATGTTTTATTTTGAAATAATTACATCCACTGATCCTTCTGGTAGTTTTATATAATGTTTAAATTTGGGGATAATCAGTCATGTGAATGTGTAATTATAGTTTTTATAATTTTTTTGGATTTATTTATTCTCATATCCTCCAGCAATTCAAAAAGAATTTAAGTTCACGAACTACGACTTTGTAATTTTTCATGTGCTATTATAAGTTATTTGTGAGAATTTGAAACTTTTGTAGTAGTAAGGCTTTCCACTGTCCATAGCGTTGAATTTTCACAATAGGTTTCCTAACCATTCAAATCTAGCAAGAATTTCACCATTCCTCCAAAATTATAGTCTCACAAAACTTTATTTTTTTTGACCAAAAAACCAATCAGAAGGAATATAAGTAGAAAATTAACTAGCATGAAGTTGTTTGTATCAAAGTAAATGAAAGTTTGATGTTTGTGGTGTTTTCAATGTTGTTTAGTTCGTGTCTTTACTAAAATTGACCAAAATAATTACAAATATCTTGCTTAGAAACTATTGGATCTCTTTAAGAATCTTACGGCGTTTCCTTTGCAACATCTGGTGATGGTGCAATTGCTAGTTTTACACTAAAATAGACTCTTCATAAACCTTTAGTAACTATTCATCGTATTATTGTTTTTCCTGATTTTTATTATATATTTTATATTCTTTATCACGTCTTTTAAATTTTCATCTTTAATTGTTATTAATTGGTTTTTATATTCATTTATAAAAATTTCATAATTCTAAATTGTCGCATTCATTGAACTTTCATCACAGTTATTTTATGTTTTCCCCCTCCATTTGTTAAATTTTTGCCCCTTCTATTCCGCCCTTAAATATTTCTTTCGGGTGAGGAGGTCCTTTTGGGCATTTTAAACAGATTTCAACCTCGGTAATCTGAATCCAGAGAAAAATGTGGTTTGTTATGTCATCTCATCTATGATTGGGCACTAGGCATGAAACCCTAGTCGGCCTTCAAAGCGAGAAATGGTGAAACTATAACCAAAAATATTCTCATTCTCATGTAAGTTCATAATATCGAGACGACTATTCATTTAATACGAATCTGGTTGAAACTTGAAAGATGAATTCATAATGGCGAATTATCATACCCAAAATTTGTGCTATAAATAATACTTCCTCACAATGCAAATTATAAATTTATAGTAAACTTCAGTAATCGAAGGGATATTTTGAAAATAATCTTCAATTAATCACAATGGATTCTGCAATAATAGCATATATAAGTCCTGCACAATGAATCTGATTGTATACTCTCCACTTCTAGTACAAGCGCTAGAAAAATTATGGAATCTTCTTATGAATGACTGAATTATGAAGAAACTGAAGATGGAGCTGAAGTGGGAGAAATTGTTATATCTCCAAAACCAATTGTTGCAGGAGCAGCAGCAAATGAGCCAAACTCGCCCATCATCCGCCGGTCTCCGCTTCTGTGAGCCTTGCACAGGCGGGGCAAGTATACACCTGCACAAATGATAAATAGAAATAAATCAATCATGGGCTAACTTTAGGTGTAAAACCCATAAATATATTCATAGTTGCAGGTATGCCTCATGTACGATATCTAGTAAGTATACTATTGTACATCTGGTACAATATAGGGGACATTGTTGGAATTTAATTCCAACTGCAACATAAACAGCTGGACAGAAATCAGATCCGCTGTAGATATTTCAAAAATATCGGATGCCTGAAATTCATGCTTTATTTATTGCACTCCACTGTGCATTAAATTTGCAGAAGTTATTGAGCCTGCAGACAGCCGACTTCATTTTCCAAAAGGCAGCACGTTAACTCCCACCGCTTCCTGTGCATTCAATACGCAGATATGCATTAGAAGATATTTTGTATTTTTTTATATTATAAGTCAAAAATGTTTTTTACTTATAAATATGATGAACAACAGTTCTTTTTAAAGTTAGAAGAAATACAAGAGAGTTTGAGAAATTGAAGAACGCAGAGAAGAAGACAGAGCAGAGAAAACATCAAGAAAACAGAGTCGCTGTGCTTTTGGAGCAGCATGCATTCTACAAGCTGTTTCAACAACTGTGTCTGTGTTTCAGCAACTGTCTTCCTGTTGCTGAAACACGTGTTTCAGCAACTGTCTGCCTATTTCTGAAACACGAATCTGTGTTAAAAAACAGAGTTTGTAAAAACAGAGTATGGAGTTTTTAGTTATTCCAGAACTGTAGTTCTGAAGAGGTTTGTAATTTTTATTGTCATTTTTATGGTTAATAGAAACAGAGCTTTTCTCCATATCTTCTTCATCCAAATTTCTCATTTCTTTGTGTTGAGTTAAGGAACTTTGCTTCCTCTGTTTTGTTCGAAATTATCAGAAATTTCCATCAGACATGAATATCTGGTACAATAGTACCTTCCCCAGCGGCAAGATTGAAGTAGAGGTCGATGATGTTGGGGCAGTTGTTGTAGCAACGGGGACAGCATAACTTCTTTGTGAATCCACCTTCTGCTAGAGAATCAGTGGACATCCCTACTGTCATCCTCTCCACCCCATAGGCATTCATGCATTCATCTGTTTCTATCACTTCTTTCAAATTCTCCGCGATAATCTTCGATGTTTGCACACCATCAATTACCCAATTGACTAATTAGACCAACATAGTAGAAATGAGAATGTTGGGTAAAGGTGTGCCCCAGTAGTTGTACGCGACCGGGTACTTTACAATGATTGCTTTATCTGGCAATTGACTAACTAATGTGGCGTTAGTTTTAACGAAAAATTTGAATCAAGGAAAACTTGAACATATTCCCTACACATTTCTACATGCCGACCTATAGAAATATTGGTATTTAAAAAAAAAAATCGGTGTTTCCATGTTTCTTGTCTATTAGATTTTTTTGGAATTTAGCTAATTTGTTTTTTTAGAATCTTATTGTTTAAATTGAGTTTTTATATAAAAGTTCTTGTTAAGAAACCTCATTCCAAACTTGTGATTTCAACCCATCATTACTCAATTCTACATAATTTTGACCCAAAAAAATGCGAAAACCCTAAAAAAGAATTCGACAACGACTTTTCTTCCCAATGTTTTAAATGCGTCATGTGCAAGACTATGCCGAGATCAGAGGAGATCGCGTGGAACGTGGAGTGGAACCTGGATATTTCAAATGTGTTTGTTGTTCAATGTTCTTGACTTGACTTGCGCATATTATAATATGCGAACTGTTTCTCAAATTTGACACGAACTTTCACCGAATTGTAATGCGTTATTATTCCCTGCCGCGTGCGGCATGGTACAATTACTAATCGATTATTAGTCTTAGCATTAAGGCGTCTTCACACTAATCTAAAGTTTGTGGTGAATGTTCAATGAAATATGGTCTCTTAATCTATTAAATAAAGATGTTCATATTCACGACTATTTGTCATTTTATTTGGCCTCTTTCCGAGGCAATGGTACAATTACTAATCGATTATTAATCTTAGCATTAAGGCGTCTTCACACTAATCTAAAGTTTGTAGTGAATGTTTAATGAGATATGGTCTCTTAATCTATTAAATAAAGATGTTGATTTTCATGACTATTTGTCATTTTATTTGGCCTCTCCCCGAGGCAAAGATCTCTATATTGTTAATGGTTAAAAGTTATATTGTTCTTCATCTCTGCCCCCTGACCGAAACTAATGCTTGGCATTAGTTATGAGACATGAAATGTTTGATTTATGAGGTTTGGATATATTTGAAATGTTTGATTTCCGAGGTTTTGATATATTTTTTTTTTACATTCATTATTAGATGTGGGGTGTTTTAAAACAATATTTAAGATAATTTTTCAGTGAATTGTCTTAACTAGAGACAAAAAAAAAGTTGTGTATTGTCTTAAATATTGTCTCTAAACCGTGTCTTAAAATTAGTGTCTCAAAAAATTGTCTTTATAGAGACAATATAGAACACATATTATTATTGTTCTATAAAGACACGAGCATTCTTGTCTTTTAAGAGGCAATTTCATTTGTCTCTCTAAAGACAATTTCATTTGTCTACAATTTGTCTCTCTAGAGAAACTTTCATTTTTGTCTATGTAGAGACAATTACATTTGTATCTTTATGGACAATAGTTGAGATCACAAACATATTTTCTATGTAGAGACTATATGTCCATAATTCCAACTATTATCTCTCTAGAGACAATATCAAAAAATATTTTAAAAAAATAAACATATCATTCTAAATGTTATTTTAAGGTGGTTTCAACATTTCAAGTTCCCAAATAGTGATTTTAATTACCTTAAATCTTTGTTTTTTTATGGAAAGGAAAAGAATAAATTCCATTTTTGTTAAAGCTAAGAGCAGCCATTTTAAATCTAAGTGAAAAAACAATTTTCCAAAACTTAATAATTCCAAAAAGAAACCCTGAAAATAATAAGGCGTCACACTTATATTTGCTGAAAATAAATTCATGTCATTGAATTGGAACTTCATTTCATGACATATTATGAGGAAAAAGAAAAATGTACAATATTTCTCCATCCTACAAGAGAGTTTAATCTCTGACATGTAAATCGAAAAGGTTGAATCACATTAAATGCTGGAAAACTAAATTCATACCTAGTGGTCAGCTCCACCATTTCAATACTTTTGTATAATTCGAATTGGCTTCCTTGGTAACAAATGGAACCAAAAGAGAAGGAACAATGAAGAAGATCTGACTATTTGTGGATAGTGCGCAAGATTAAAGTGGAAACATGAATCGAGATGACATGGAACTAGAAGCAGATGGAACAGTGAAGGTGGTTTCAAAAACCACCAATGGGTTTTTCGCGCAGCTTTAGAGTGGTAAGTGGTAATTTCTGGAGAGAACGCAATAGTGTTTAGAAGCCGACACGTGGTATCTTAAAACCACTCATTTCCCATGAGTTTGAAATATTAAAGGTTGTGAATCTTTGTTATGCGATAGTCATTGGATTGGGAGACGTGATGCGATGACCGTTTGATGGATGGATGGGTATGGAGAAATAACCAACATATGTTTTCTTTGGTAAAGTGTGGGCCATAGGGTTTATCGCACATCACATTTGGCGGAAAGAGCTTTGGCAATGCGATGTAAAATTACGATATTCGAAGTTGCGATAATGCGATCGCATATCACAGTCGAGTGATAAAGTTTGAAATTGCGATATGATGAGGACCGTCGAAGTAAGTACGGGATCAACGACAGTCATTTAAGCGAGATGCGGCATTGGTAAATGTGTTGGATGAAGGAAGCATTGTGTTGGAACGCGATGAAGCGCCAGATGTCGAATTTGATGAATGATGGGCGGTGAATAGGTGACTTTATTAAAGTGTGGTCAATATATGATTTAACGAAATGTTTTGTGGACCAAAGGTCAAAGGTATGTTGCGATGAAGTGATAAATGTAAGATCAAGGAGTTAAAGATCGACGGTGTAAAAGGTATGTAAAATAGCATGGTCGATTAATATATATAGTGGAACTTTAATTTAAACAAGTGCAAAACGAAAGTATGGGCCCGAAAGTATATGGTTTTATCCAAAGTCAATTGCATAGATTGATGTAATTAAGAATGTGTATTTTATATGGTTGATAGTCACAATTATTAAGAAAGCTTTCATGTGATAATTCGGGTTGATGTTCATATGGATATGCATTAATAAATTGAAGATGCATAATTAATCACAATTAAGAATTTGATAAAGCGGATATGATTGGTAATTTGGATTTTAAACCAAAGTTCAAAGAAATTGTCAAAGTGGGTATTTTTATTATGGTTAGTAACCATAATTATCAATAAATGAAATAGCTTCCGCATATGGAGAAGCCTCAGTTTTGAGGTTGATAAGATTTATTTACAAGAGATTGGTTTTTGGAATGTCTAATGTGGTAAATGTGGCTTTGGCTGCATCAGAACATGTCTCAAATGAGTTTTCACAAATAATTATTCATTCCTAGGTAGAAATTTAATGAAATGTTTAATATCCAAGGACACTTGCTTCAACACCTTCACGTCTACATGTTGCTAGTGCTGCAAAAAAAACCACAAATTTTAGAATGTTAAGAAGTAACTTAAAATCAAACTATCAAAAAGAACATATCTCAAATGAGTTTTCTCAAATCATTATTCATTCCTAGGTAGAAATTTAATGAAATGTTGAATATTCATTGATACCAAAAAAAAGGTTAATACATGACAAATATATTAAACATGATTTTCTTCATGAAATTATCCATGAACAATATAATCTAGTTGACCATAAGGGGGTTATGAAGAGGGGCGTTGTGGTTCTGGGTAGAGCTGACCTCTTTTATGAATGTTGATATTCAGAATTAAATCCTGCTACCGTTTCCAGAGTTTTCAGAAGGAGCTTATATCTAATTAAATGGCATATTGTTTAGCATATATTAAAACAAATTTTAAATTATCCTTCTCATAACCATGGGTATATCAAACTATATGGCTGTGATTCTCCTTAATTAGCTAGAATGAGTTAGATAGCCCAGCGTATCTCTTTACATGGACAATATTATAATTTTTAAAGTTTTGAGGACTTTAGATGATAAAGGTTCTAGATTTTGTCAAGTTATAAATCTAATTTACTTATTATGTAAAGTGCCAAATGTTTAAAATATTGAATATGCACACTAATAAATTTCAGATTTTGACATCAAAAGGGAACACAAGATTGTTTTCTAATGTTGTGTGAATCAATTTCAAGTTTTCAGATTAATGGTAAAGAAAATATATGAGTACAGTTAGAGATTGAGATATATGTGTACTTGATATTTTCAAGTCCAAGGAGAAGGCAACATTCATATTTTTTTCAACCTACTATAAAAAATGGAACTTCCTATAACCAGACAAGGAGAGAGTTATTTGTAGCATGATGGATTTTTAATGGCATTAACAATCTACTGGAAATTAGCCTACACCAAGTTTAAAGAGATGGTGAAATCTGCAATAGGATAATTGCAGATGGTGAACAACACCACATTAAAGATGACAGTCAAGTATATTCAAGCATTGAAGAGCTTTGTATTTTTATTGAAATTGTTAATTTACAGATAGAAGAAGTATAATAAATGGTATAAATGATTCCAACCAAGAGGGAAAAAATAAAATTATTGGATTACATAATATCCCAATGCTCAGAACACTTGACAATTAAACCTCTTCAAGTTTGCAAATTGAATCAATTTCAAGTTTTTAGATTGATGGTAAAGAAAAGACATGAGTACAATTAGAGATTGACAGAGATGTGTACTTGATATTTTCAAGTCCAAGGAGAAGGAAACATTCACCTCTATAATATGAGGGAGAGGATGTTTACCTCTGTAAACCAAAAAAAGGATCACGCCTTGGTGAACATGATGATAAAGATGATGCGAGAAGATGATGGAAGGTCTCATGGATTGTATGAAAAGTCCAGAACATAAGAAGAAATTTTTGAAAAAGAGTGAGGCTTGAGTACCTTGCGATTTTAAAACTAAAAAAGTTTATGCAAGTGTAGGTTTTGCAAATAATGATGGTGGAGAACCATTAACAACTATCATGGAGGAGGAAGGGAAAGCATAAATGTCTCTAGGAAGCAAACATAACGAGACTTCAACAAATGCAATAAATAGTAGAAAAATTGTAATAGCAAAAAAGGAATGTGATTCATGGTGTACTTCCCAGAAAGAAAATTGTAGACGTTGTGGTAATGGAGTTACCTTTAGAAAAATAATTTTTTCTAAATGACTGTAAACATGAGATGATAGGTGAGGAGAAAAATATTGACCTTGAAGGTAGAAAATTAGATAATAATATAAATAAATACCCATCCAATGAAAAAAAAAATGAAAAAATCCCATGAATACAATCAAAGGGAGCCCTAAAAACTGTTGGAAATATCAACAATACTAAAAAAATTATAATACCAAAGATAACACAAGTAAATTTGATTAAAAACATAGTGAAATCAATCTGAAAAAACAAAATGTCCAACTCATGTTTTAGAATCACAAACCTAGAAGATTAGAATCTGCATAAGGGAGTGGATGAATTCCTTTTCCCCCATGCATAAATTAAGGGAATAGAGCATGTTGTTCTAGAGGGATCCCTGGATCTTGCAAAGCAAACAAATTATCCTCTTATGATGCTTCCCATGCCTTTTTTATCCAACTCGTTGAAGTTATAAGCCTTTCTAATAAACTAAAATCTTATTTTTGTGTCCTTCAAGCTTACCAGGAAAATAAACATTGAAATTTATGAGTTGATTTCTCAAGATGGAGTAGAGAAAGAAGTCAAAAAATCTGCAATATCCATGGATTCTTAAGGTATTTAAATTTTCTTTCCTCTTTATCAAACCTGAAACCCAACAAATCTGAGAGTTAAACCAAAGGTCTATCTGCCAAATAGAAAAATATAATAAACCTGAATAAAATAGGTTATTGTTGGCAATCATGGAGCACTGTTGATTTACCTCAATGACAATCTATCTAGATAATTTTCCGTGTCAATCAAAAGCCACCTTGGAAACTGATCAGGGATCCAAGAAAATGGAAACCAGATTTCACAGATGACTGAAGTGAGCCACATGTCATATGCATCATTCACAGGATGCATTACACGATGAAAGAAGAAGCTAATAACCACAAGCTAGAGTATGATCACCATCCAGTATGGATTTATCGTGCTGGAGGGATTAGGAAACTTTCTTGACAAAGGCTACCTTGCTTCATCCATTTTGTTCAGTTTAACCCATTATCAAAACACCATGGATTGCACTAAGAAGTACAATATTGTACAACACTGCAATTTACATTTAAAACTAAAATAATGAAAACCAATCACACCAACAAAACAATACTTCATGCATACATTTCATTATAAACATTAAAGGTGTTGTCTAGATGTCCACCTAAAACTTAAGCTAGTCCATATGGTACATGATGATTAATATTTATCGGCCATCCTATAAAACTGCTAGGAGCGAGAGAAACTGCAGGTTGAAATGGCTGCAAACAGTTTCATGAAATGTTACTAAGAAAAGCTAGATATAGTTGGACCAATAAATGTATGATGCATATCAAAAGGTGAAGAAACATAAATAAAATATCCAATATGTTAATCAAAACTATGACTTACACTATATTCTGTAGGAAAGGGAGGAAAATCCCCCTAGTTTGAAGCTGTCCCTATAAGAGAATTGTTTGCTTGAGATGGAGTTTGAGATCCATTTGCAAGCTCACAGTTTTGATCCATAAAGGTTGTTGTGCATTTGGATTAGATCGAGGATTTTCACGAAAATGATGCTACCAATTAATAATGTAGAAAAAATCATAGCATATATAGGAATACATCAGATGGTTGTTAAAAGCTGCAATAGATTCAAGGTGAAGTGTTCTTGGAAAGAAATGAATTTAAAATCAAGAAGTCATCTTTTCAAGGTTCTATACAGTAATAAAAAATTATGAAATTAATTACCAGGTGACTAAAAAAGTTAGTCACTGCAATTATTTCAAGTGAATTACTACTAAATGTGAGCAATTTTAAGTGATCGAACTAAAAATGACTAACTTAAATGACTAATTTAGTCTAGGAATAAAATATACGACTAAATGATAAGTGACTAAACTAAAAGAGACTAACTTAAATGACTAATTTAGTCTTGGGATAAAATATATGAATAAATAATAAGTGACTAAACTAAAAGCGACTAACTTAAATGAATAATTTAGTCTAGGATTAAAATATATGACTAGATAATAAGTGACAAAATTAATAATGATGAATGTAAATGACTATTATAGTCCAACAATAAAAATATGGCCAAATAACAAGTGCAACAAGTATATGAATTAGTCATCTATATCAATAATTTCTAATTGTGTAACTCTATAAATGGAAAATTTCAATTTTGATACCGAAATGTTACATTTCACTATAGGGGTCTCTGAATCCATCTGCAGTGTTAAAATTCTCTCAGTCGTGTCCACTCTTTCCATCAAGTTGTTGATAAGTGCATGAAAGTTCTCCAAGAAACAACGTTGGATACCGTACCCCTCATTTATGTCAGAGCGAATAGACCCACGATTCCCCTTGCCACCATGGGCTCCTCCACCTTGATGACTCTGATTTTGAACCATCAAATCCCCACCCCTGCTAGCCCCCTTCTTACATCCTCCACAACCCCCACGGGCACCCACACTAGTGAGTCGTGCACACCCCACAATATTGCCACCCTCACATGGAGCGTCCATGATTATTGTTGAGTCCACCACTTCGACAAAGCCATACATATGAAAAGCATTTCACTTGACCCTGCACAACCTTACTACTGACACCCATGCTTATTTTTCCTTCACCGTTTGCATAATATTTCTATGTATAGTGGGAAAAAGTATCATAGACTACTCATGAACAAGTGTTCACTTCAAAATCAAATTTACTCCAAATAAAACACATGTAAAGACTACATGATGAGATATTATCTCTTTATGAGATGTGTAGTAGAATAAAAAAAAAGAAAAAAACATTTAAATTGATTCTTAATAATATTATTTATATTTATATAAATTTCACTTCTTTATATCTAAAAATATTTTTAATATACATATTTTTTATTCCAATTATTTAACACACAAATCATATTTATTTTATACATTACTGAACACTAAGTTATAAAATACTTTTATCAATATACATACTTTTTATTTTACACATTATCTATTTCGGCTAACAAAAAAAATTCACACATAATCCTCCGCGAAAATAATCCTTAAGACTTGTGGGACTAAACAACCACAGGTTAGAATAAAACCACAAAGCTAACCACAACCTCAAAGCTAACCACAACCTCAAACCTAAACATAGACGATATTTTACCCAACCACTCAAACTAAGCTCCAGAGGTCGTAAGGAAAATGAGGTTCTTTTAGTGAAATATAAACCATCGAATGGATAGACCGCCCATTTATATTAAAATTTTAGATGGCCACATGACCGAATCGTTGATATTTTGAAAGGAATGTGAACCAAACTTTTCTTACACTGTTATGGGAATGGATGTACTCAACTGTCTGGGGGCTGTATTGTCTGGTTTTCATCCACCGTCTATACCTTGGCATCAGTACTAAGTGGTTTGGGCACAATTTTTTAGGTTTTATTTAGAATTGAGGTGATTTCAGCCAATTTTTAGGGTATTGATGGATTCCAGGGATTTTCGCCGCATACCCTAGTGTCCATGATTCAGACTCAGTCGTTCTGTGAGAGTTTTTCTCCAAACGTTTGGTCGTTTTCTAGGGTAATTTCATAAATAAAATATGGGAAAGGTTTAAGTGGAAATAGCAGTGACATACAACCCAAAGTGTGGCAGGCTGGAGAGTTCAACTCAATCTTTGGATTGATGACACTGGGAGTTGCAGTGAATCAATGGGTAAGATCTCCGTTTAAGACTTTAATGGTTTTATCTTTCTGTTATGAAGAAAAATTAATTAATTTTTTCTAATACACTTGGTCTATGTCCATTCAAAGTGTTGGAGAAATTAAAATACGTGTATTCTCATGTTGGTCAGATATGCCTGCTACTGATGAAATTTAGGAATTTTTGGATTCGTATTATATTCGATAATAAGATAAATACAATTTCCTGTTCAGGAAGTGTTGTGGTATTTTTTTCATTTATAATGTGTTAGAATTTTTGGTCATGCCAACGTGGATACACGTCCTTGGGGGATTTGAACTCGTGTTTGACCAAGTAAAGTATTTTTTGGCCATAGTCTACTCAATTGTGTCTATAACGTCATTGCTGTGGTCTTTCTATCCATTTTCTGCAAAGTGGGGAATTTTATGTAACTTACAACTTACTAAATTTAAGCTACAAGTTTTCTAGCTAGCACTGTCAAACCCAAACGATCTTGCAACTGTGAAAAAATCTTCTTAGTGCTAGAGCATCTGGGAAACACCGTAAACCTTTTAACTACTAAAAATGTTGTAAATTCTAAAAATGGGTGCAAATTTTCCAGATTTGGCTCTGCAAGCCACTTTAATATACATATCCTTGTCCTATAGACAATGGTTTCATAACCCCATATTAACTGTCTGTCCTACCAGACATTTATCTGATTTCTATCTATAGCATCCAAAAGACAAAATATTTTGCAGTTTGTACATGGAATTCAAGAGCAGTTGTTCTCTTCTCTTATCATCACAACAACCTTTTGTACATGGATTGCATGAATCTGTAACAAATTTGCATATATTTCTATCAGTTTGATGAAGTGGGTGAAGATTCGATACTGCCGTCATTATGGAGAAAGGCGTTGGTATAACAATTTTCTATTGAGTATTATGGATGTTGCTCACTGATTGAGGTCAAGGGAGAAACTAAAATCATTCTCATATCATGGCTAATGGTCGAGGGTTTCATGGCATTTCAACTGCCTAACTGTAGAAGGTAAATTATTTTATTTTCCCTGGGCAGTTGTTAATATGTATCCGATTAGTAAGAATGAAAGGTAGTCATAGGGATGGGCTAGATCTTCTCCCCTCTCTTTTCTTGTATTCATATATTCTGTGTATTAGAGCTAGCGATTTATCGGTGAAATGAATGCAAAAGAGTCAATATTTAAAACATATCATCTCCCTCCTTTAATTCATAATCCTTCAAGACTGCTTAGTCAAGTAGTTAATTCATTGCGCTCCCAGTCTGGATCCTTTCCATTCTATCCTGTAACGAAAATGAAAGGAATTATTTGCTTGCGAGGGAGACTGATAGATGATAAGTTCCTAGGTCAATATCCTGACCTGTTGGGCTTGGGCTAGCCTTAATGAATTCTCCCCGAGCCGGGAATCAATCAATATGAGAGGCATAACGAGTAAGTATGGAATGAAAGGCTAGGTAGTGGGGGTGATGGCCCCAAATATTGGAGGAATCATCTATAGCGAGGATAGGGAGGGGTTTGATTCCCTCTTACTTAAATTTAGATGAAGTGGTTATATATATATGTGATTTTGTTGGTCCATAGTCATATCGCAGTAGTTTATCCAGTTGATTCGTCTGACTGAAACGTACGATACGTCTTGCCCTTCATAGGGATTTGGCCCGCTATATTTGTTTAGGGTCCCTCCTACTACTTTCCTCAGGAGAGCGGCTTAATGCTCCTCCACTAAGTTTATTCCCGCCACCAATCGTTCTGTCACTGGTTTCCATCATCACTTTCAATCCCTAATCCTGCATTCGTCCCCCCCTATAAATCCCTTCGACTTAATCCATTTTCACTAGGTCTCTATCTATTTAGCCAACCCCCCCTGGAGGATCGAACTATAACATGTTCCCAGCCAGCAAGACCAAGCCAGTAATACTAGCGAGCCATATTCTACTTGTTCCTATATGATGTCACCATAAATATTTACTTGCTTCCATGAGCAACAAAGAGAATAGATCTCTTTAACATATGATCTTGTCATCAAGATGTTGACAAAGGCCCTAAATGGATTGGTTCTTTATTTCATGAGGAAAGCCAGAAGCATAGCAGCACAATTGGGCAGCGACACGATCATTGGGGTTGTTGGGTTTGCTATTAGTTCCTCACCTTAGATCTAGGTAGGCAAGAGATATAATATAGCCAATTGTCCACCCAACGGCCCTATTGAGTGTTCGCTCTCACCGATAGCCACGTAGCTATACCTTTCCTCATTCAAATAAAAAATCTATCTATCCACGAGCTAGATTTCAAGGACTTGGGAAGGATATGAGGTCAATTATCCACCTAACTGTCTAAATGGATAAAAGGAGAAATGGATTTCAATAGGGATAGGTTATATTCCCCTTCAGTGCCCTTAAGCTTCCTTTCAATGCCTTCCAACTTACAAGACCCAAGGAATAGAACTCGCGCCGACTGCAAATATTCTCGGTGTTTTATGTTATTTGGAAAGTTTAATGCATAGAATTGGGACACACGACAGTCATTAGGTGTTTTTTAAGATACATGCAATATGGAGTGTCACAAAAATTTTAGAAAAGCATCTACATAATTTGTGACTATGGCATATTAAAGCAGCAGGGAAAACAAAAAAATTAAAGACGAAGAATAAGTGTAAATGTCATGTTAAGCATGTATGACCTTTTGGCCATGTTCCACACCATTCGAAAGGTCATAGATGAGGAAGGTCACCTCTAGGAGTTCCACAACAATTTTGGAGAGCCCATCACCAGTGGAATTGAGTTCATGCAACATATGTGTGAAAGAGATCCCTTCAAAAGAGAAGAGAGTGTCCTTTATGTCTTGAAGATTATAGTGAAGGTAGATATTCTCGATTTGGATTTTATTGTTTCCTCAGTATATGGCAAGCCTCAAAACCCCCATGGACCATTACTTGATTGTTCTTAACAATTTTTAATGAAGAAAAATGTAGCAAGGTGCACAATGAAAAATATTATGAATGGTTGTTTGAACCTTGCCTAAGAGCGATACCATATGGCTACATCATGTGATTTAGTGATAAATAAAACCACACTAACACCACATTGTGATAGGTGCCCTTAAGCTACTCTGTAAGAGGGTGCATGATCAGGATGCACCTCCTCTATGGCTTGTGATCAGCTTTATGTTTCATGCATAATTTTACCACTAAACCCATTGTGATCTCTAGAACTATGTTTCGAGTGTTGAAGATAACTTTGTTCCTAGCCTACCAAATATTGTTTACCAAAATAGTGGCGATGCCCATGGAAGAAGTTGTCCTTATTTTCCAGCCATGTCATGAGATTGTCTGCCAAACTTGTGGAAGACCAAGAGTCATTTATATGCAGTTATGACACTACTACGTTGATTACTTGCATTGTGTATGCATAGGAGATAATTAAGTGTGCAATTCTCTTTGATGAATATTCGCATTAATAGTAGAAACTAGGACCTTCCTAGTTCATCTTCATGAGATTGCCCCAAATTAAAAGTTTGTTATTTAATGCTAGCCAAAGTTTAGTTTTATATTTTAGGGGTGCTTGTATTTTTTGTAGACGTTTCCACTGACAGTGTGTTTCCCTAGTAAATAGGGAATCAATGTGAGACTCGTAGCCCAATTTTGTAGTGAAGTCCCCATTGTTGGGATTTTTTGACAATAACAACTTAACATTGATCTCCTTCCAAAGTTTGATGAGATTTGTAGTGAGGGGATTGAAACATGTTTCCCATTCTACAACATCTTGTCCTACAAGGTGCAAATTTGTGAAATTTTTCCATCTTGTAGGCCCCTATGCGAAGGGGGATTGTGCTTTTGCATTTGTGAGGACATCACACCACTTTTAATTTAAGTTCTTGGTGAACTTTTTTGATAATATAAAGGCATCAACTAATCCCATGCATGGATCTAGTACTAGCTTCACACTTACACGATTACCAATTTTTGATGCAGACCATTCTCCAATGAGAGGGAAGGCTAGTATGAAGTATTCTAGACATTTGATCCCTTTCTAGATTTCCTTGGTTAGTAGATCTAGTCCACGAATGTGGAGGATGGGAGATATTTGGATTTGAGAGTTTTACCCTAGCGGGATGTGTTATGATTTAGCTGCCAAAGGTTCTAGGTTACTAGTGCTTGGCTGAAGAGAACAATATTTTTGAACCCCCAACTACCAATTTTTTGGGGAGAACAAGTCTATCCCATTTTACTAGGGGATGCTTCTGTTGCGTCCTTTTCTAGGACAAAGGAAATTTATACAAGAATTTTAAATTTTTAGATATATATATATATATATATATAATAGTAGGAAATTTATACATGTCTTTTAAATTTTTAGCATTTTATTTTTTTATATATATAGAATAATTTTTTGTTAATAAATTCTCCATTTATTTTTTTTGAGGAAAAAATCATAATTTTATTCAACTTGAAAACATGGACAAAATTACATTTTTCAAATGCACGAGGGCATAACAGTCACATTAGCCAAAAGGCCTACCAAAAACAAGAGCTCAAAGCTCCATAGTTCACATTCCTCCAATCAAAGGTCCATGAAACATCTTTAAAAAATCGGGCATAGGATCCCCAGATAGCCCCCCAAAAATCCCCAAAAAACCCTACAGAAATAAAATCCTAGGCCAAAGTTTGAGAAAAACTAAGAGGATAAGCACGTAGGCTTGCAAAAACCTAGAAGGAGCAACAAAGAAATCCTGAACCCCCCATTAAAAGAAACTTGGGCAAACTCTGCCCAAAAACCCCAAGAAACCTCACAAAAATTGTGGCAGAAACACTTGGAAGATGACAACAACTGCAACAACAACAACATCAAACACCCATGAAAGGAGAAACCTAGCCAAGACAACTTAAGAAACACTATGAGCCTGCACCCGCAAAGCTTACCTACACTGGATTAGAAAAAATGGCATGAATTGGGGATAAGATGACTATAGAGTTGCCACACCCCACCCCCCTCAACTTCCTTCACAAGATCTAGGTCAATCGTAGAAAAGAGAGGCTTGAAACTAGACAAATGACGATTATGCAGTTGTTACACCGCAGCCCCCTCAAATCTCTTTGTAAGATCTAGGCCAACAATAGAAAAAAAAATTCACAGGATGAAGATTTCAGTGAAAAATGACCAAGCATCAGACACAACATCATTGTGGTGACGATCCAGAGCAACAACAATGGTGTTCGAATTGGATCATGGAAGAAAAAATAGTATAGAGTGTTGTGACGATAAGGGTTTATGTCGTCAAGCTATCCTCCACAATAAATTATCCACTTATTAAAAAATGTTTTAATAATTACATTCAAAATCATTTCTATTTTTAATTTTTAATTTGAAAGGTCCATTTTTTTTCAATTTAAAATAAAATTGTTTCCTTAGTTTTGTAATTTTAGGCACCGCACAAAAGATGGTGTTGGAGGTAATGATGTGTTGTGATTCAAGTATTAAATTTGAGGTTTTGGATTGTAGTGGGCCCATCTATCATGCCCTCCTTATCAAACTAGTCATAATTTTAATCTTGAAGTGGAAATGCAAGTGCTCACAATAACACCACTTTTTGACTCAAGGTTTGATTTCAAGGTCTTTGTTCACAATGGTATTTAATTTTTGAGGCCACAATTTCAAATAATTTGTAATTTTAACTCTGTAAACAAGTTAGGTTGTTACTAATATTGTCAATTATTTTTTTTGTTGGGGGGGATTGATTTTAAGGTTTTTGTTGGCAATGTTACCCCTCTTTTTAGTAGCGGTGCCATAATATTGTTTTTGGATAAGTAGGGTAGTTTGTCCTTGACGGGTTGGTTGCATTTTTATTTTTGGGTACCTTCATGTTTCCCAAGGCCCTCTCATATCGTTTGAGGCACTTCATGTTTTCTAAGGAATTGTTCATATCTCTTGAGGCAGTTTTTGGGTTGTTTATATACACTTGGACCTCTCCTATGCATGTTGTGTGGATGCTCCTTGAATGTTGTCCTATTTATCCCTTTATGATTTGATTTGTACTTGTAAGGATTGGTTTACAAAAATGGAAATCAGGGGAGATTTATCATAGATTTTCGGTGATATGGAAAGGTGATGTGGATAATGTCTCCCTTGTTGCAACTTAAATGATGTGGAAAAAGCTTTGTTGAAGTATCTTCGAGAATAAGTGAGCTAGAGTGGATATTAATTGGATTACATTTTTATGTCACTTGACTATTTGGGAATTTAATCACCCAAATTGACTTGCATAACTTATCTTCCATGCTTCATGGGATGCCACTAGGAAAAGCATGACCATGGGCCTTCATTTGGAGCATTAATTAGAGGTGTTTAGCCATTATTTTTCCCTAATTTATGAGGCTGTTATGATGATGTCGTTGTGTTAATGGAATTTTTCATTCTTTTAATTCAACAAAGAGAATGTTCTCATTTCTGAAGACAACATAATTATATTTTTTCCCTATGCATGAAGGGATATACAATGGACTGGTTTATGAAGCTTGGAAGGGAGCATTTGCATATTTTATAGATTTTATAAAGTGGACCGCAAAAGGTTGGAAGTCATAGTGACATGTGTCTATAATATATCTTATTATATTAGTAATCATGCTTTTACAAATAATCTAGTATTGAGTTGTGATGACATGCTAATTTATACTAGGTATGCTTCATTGGAAGGTGCTTCATTCATATATCAAGCATGGATAGGTAAGGATACACTTCTTAGTTGCAAGAAAATAACATAGAAGCTACCCTCTCTATGAAGCCTTTTAGGTAGTTTGTCTCAATAAATATTTTGGCCAACACCTCTCTTTTTTCATTGTTGTGTGCTTTCCTTGTTTGTATAAATTATTACTTTATGCATTACAATTGAAGGGAAATCCCTTTTCCATAATATATTCTTGTGAAATTTTCACAAGTGATGGTTAAAATTGACAGGAAACATATAGTAAGTACATATTGCAGTGGCCATTTAGAACTTGAACAATTATATTAAAAGAATATGCATACATATCACAGTTTGTTTTTGAAGACTGCAAAGACATTTATGCATGGCCCGGGAGGGAATTATCAGAGGGAGGAGAACACACACATTATTTTGGTCTTAAGACAGACCGTGGATTGATTTAGTTTGAATGAAAAAATGAGAAAGTGCATCTATTATGGACTTATGGGATTTAAAAATTACTTTCTATGACACAACCACTTTTTTTTAAAACGACTACAGAATTTGACATAAGACTAAGCTTTGTCCTTGTCAGGAAAAGGCACATTTGGTGATGTAGGTAAATTTTCCTTTTCTATGGCAATGCTCATTTTTAGAGCCATTTCTGTATTGTTATGAAGGTTCCAAAATCCCAGAAAATCTCAAGTTGGAAAAGAGCTGTAAAGGTTTTCTAAGTGATAGAAATGTACAACTCACATTTAGGAATCTATTAGTTTGACTATTTGTCATTCAAATGAGAAATAAATATGATTGTCCCATCCTGTAATAAATATAATCGAGAGGTTATAGCACATATTTGGGCCTACATGGTGTTATTTATTGTTGAAAATATTCTTGTCATTCACCTTATTCCAAGGTGATGATACTTGGTTTTGGCATGGGGTTTATATAGTTTTTAGCCCATAATTTATTATCTAGTTTATCATCACATCTCCATTTAGCCAGAGTCCATTAAAATTGAATAAGTGTCCACATTCCTTGCTATTTTAGAGATTTTTTATGGTTAACTTTGTGGAAACCAGAAGGACTATGACATTTTTTTAGCTTTCATTTCTTATATTGTTGGAGGGATCCCACCTTTAGTTATACTTTTTGCTTATATCTCTGCTAATATTTCAACTTACAACGAGAAATTATACAAATCGAGATTCTTAAATGGAATTTTCAAATTTGACAGAACCAAATATTCAAGTTCCTCTATTTCTATAATAAACAGGATCAAATAATACTTCAGGATTCTATAAATGCCAAAATATGTGTTTTGGAAACTTGTTTACTGCTACTTCAACAAAACTTACAACAAAAACTTATTTGTTGGAGGTTTATAGTATATACTCAGGACTTTCACTCTAATGTAATCCAGATTCCAAACAAACACACTATGATTTATGGCTACAAAACTTCAAAGAGAATGAACCATACCTCTGTAGTTTTGAATGACAAAATTCACTGTGTGTTGTAGATTTCAGATGCTTCAAAACAAGCCTTGTATTTCAACTCAGATAGAGGTCTCAAACATGTATCTGCACATGTGATACGAAATTGGCTTCTATGAAAAGACTATATGAGTCAGTGCTTGGTCATTTGAGCACTATCGACATCTTCTTAGACTACCTTAGGAGTGCTATAGAGGTCAAATAGGAATTCCCTCATTCACTAACTCTCATTTGGTTCTATATCGATGAGATGGACTCCTTTCTTAGGAGCAGATATTGGATGGTGCTGATGTCTTCTACCCGATGTCTTGATCTCCTTGCTTTTAGTTTTGAACATGATCCTCTTGACACCTCACCTAAGGGGTTGTAGAGACCAATTGAGGCCTTCTCCAACTCTTCTGATCTTTTATAGTTGAAATTTGAACTTAGTAAGACTAAGGTTATGATCTTCAACATGTCTTAGCATGCTCTCTTTGACTAACATTTTTACGTTGGAGGAGATGGGATTCAGATTAAAAAAACCTACACATACTTGGGGGTCAGATCTTAGGAGTCTAGCTTAGCTTGAGGCATGATTTCTAGCCTCAACTTAATAAGGAATATGGTTTACTTGGCTAAATATATAGTGCTCTAGGACATCTCTTTCAAGATGCACCTCTTTGGACATGATCATTAGATCCATGACCCGTTATGGCTTCAAGGTCCGGGGACTTGGCTTGCTTTGGGTTGATTGGGATAGGAATCAGGATAGAGAGATTCTAAAACCTTATATTATGATGCTTCATATGCTTCTAACATGCAATTCCTCAATCTATCATCTAGGTGGAGTTTAGGGTATTGCTTCAACAGACCCCTCCTTGGTGTAATTGTTGTGGGTTCTTCTTAACTACTTCAGTTAGTGGCAATTTCTATCAATCAAATTACTCTTTTTAGGTAATATTTGGACACTCTAGTTCAGCTCCTACTATATAAATGTGACTTAACCTAGGATATTAGAGAGCACATCCTTGAGGGCATTAGCTTGAATATGTCATTTTATTATTTTGAGTTCTTTATGTAGCTAAGTGCCTATCTATACTAATAGTAATTGGATGAACAACCTTAGGAGTCCCCTTCGTTCATTCAGAGTGGGCTCCCACTAGCTTTGGTTTGAGATAGCTCACTGCATCACACACCTCAAATGGAATTTTCAGCTATGTGATTTACAAGAGATCAAGTTGGGGGAGCACATTGTCTTCAAATGTTCCATCTATTAGGAGATAACATGGTTACATAGTTATTGGATGTATTATTGACTGATAGCACTTGCTCTGTGGTTGTTTTGTGACAAATGACATCTTTTTCATCAATTTTAAAGTTCTTTTTGTTGCCTAGAGTCTATAGTCCAGATATTAGGAACTAGGTCTTGCCTAGCTTTCCATTTTAAATCTTAAACGTCAAAAACAATATCATTTTGCAAATCTATTTTTTTATCATTTGAAGGACAGATTTGTAGGCTTATCATGGATTCCTCCCTTATGTTGGAGGAGAGCTAGCCTTATGTGAGAAGGATGATCACCAAGGTGACAATGGGTGATTTCCTCAAGTAACTTTGGGGTTTGTAGTTGATAATTGGATCTATATTTTGACGCACAATTTTTAGAGGTAGTACTGAAGTGCTTTTCTCCTTGGATTGATGGAATGATTTTGTCCCAAAAAATTTTCAAATGCTAAATTTCTATTTTGTCTCATATCATTTTTTAAATTCCTTTCTCTTTCAATACAATACCAGTCAACAAAATTGAGGGCTATGTTTGACAATATTTTGAATCCTTGCAAACCAACATCCCTATGGAAGTGTTAATGTTTTAGTTTTTGGATCTCTTTCTGAAGATATTATCAACCACCACATGTTATTTATTTTGAATAGATAACATGATAATCTACATAAATAAGATATAAATAAATAAATCTTTTATAATGTAAATGATACTATGTAAAGACCAAATTAATTGTACATCAAAGTTACTCGTTTGACAACATGAATTGTTTATGGTCTTTGGAGCAAGTTTCAACTTCTTCAAGAGTTTGATGAGGAGAAGAGAGTCGGTCATAATAGGCAGTGGTGGAGAACTCATCCCAATTACATTATGGTTGAGACTTGTCTAAATGATGATCATGGAAGTTACTCTTCAATCATAAATCTGTTGAAGGTTCTAGCTCGATTACAGAGTAAATTTCTGCTCTTCCCCTTTTTGCTTCATTGAAGAAAAAAAAATAGTAGTTTTGAGTCCTTTATGTAATCTTATTCTAAGAGTTGAATTCTTATTTTGAATGTGTTGTGTTGGTTTTCGTAAATTGCTTTTGATTGGCAATGAATCATGCATTTATAGCTTCTTTCTAAATTGCACTTTCAACCATTTCTTGGTACTTTTGAGGGCATTCATCCAAAGAGTGGTGTTCTATGTGAGTGAGGAGGATATGAATCGTGATACAGTAAGACATTCATTTGGTTAAAGTTACTACGTTTAGGAAGTATTGGCCATAGTTAAGAGGTTTTGATTGGTGAAATTTTGTGAGTTAGTGAGATTTTCTTAACAGGTTACACCAAAAACTTGTTTCTAAAACATTTGAGGCACCCTAAGGGGTATAGAGATTCAGAAAAGTGCTTTCAATTCTTATTTACTCGATTAGAGGACCTGTAATTATTTTGGTAGTTCATCTTAGCATAGATGCTAAGAAACATAATATGATATTTACTAATATTTTTGTAAAGAATATATGGGTGGAAAGAATTTGGCATATTTTAGAAGCCTTTCTCTGAATCACTTCACTTGATTGGCTAGTCTGAAAGGGTTTCTAGCATCCAACTTTTTTGTCTATCTCACCATATTGGGTGAAATCGACTGAGCCATAAATACCCTCTCCAATGGGAACATTATTTGTTCCAATTTCAAATGAGAATGTATCACTAATTTGAGACATATAAATCTCTAGATTCAGTGCCAACATTTTCCACTTTATCATCCCCTCATTGGAAACAATAGACATTTTTACAAACTGATCAAGATTAGTATTTTCAATAGAAGACCTATCAACAAGAACACTATTATGGTGAATGCAACTATGAAGTGGAAAATACATACGATATGATAAATATTTAGATATATCCTTAGCTCCTTCAGCATAAAATAAGTGCCCTGATCAAGCATACCTCCATGGGCCACCAACCATATTTCCCTCCAAGTACCAATTGGTTATCAAACTAATTGTAATTTTACTCAAGAGCTCAAGCATAAACAACGTAAGAACCTAGAGCTACAACTGGGGATGATTGCTCCATATATATGCACTCGCCTCTAACATATATGAGATGCATTCCATTGTTTGGTAATATTGCCATTAATGCCAAAGTCAAATGAAAAAACAAATTCCATAGATACAAAGCCACCCATTTCAATTGATCCAGATGAAATCCAAAAGGAAGTAGAAATAAATCTTCTTCTTATTCCTTATTCCCCTAGTGTTTCACCTGATGCATTGGATCCATTGCTTTCTCCTTCTCCCTTACACCTTTTCTTTCGAAATTCAACTGTCCCAGTCATATCATGGCTTTGTGCTTTCAATTTTTTTAAGCAGCAACATCTATAGTAAGTGGAATGGTAGTTAAGCATTGGAGCTCACTAGCACCATACCTGGGCAATTTTATTTGTTGTCCACAACTAGAGACAATGTTTCATATCCTTATTGGGAAGTCCAACAAAATCAATGTGTGGCTTATTTGAATACAAAATTTGCAAATTATTGATTTTTAGACGTTCAAAATATCTTGAAAAGTGAGGGTGCAAATGAGATTCTTCCTTTGATTTGTTCTGCTAAACCATCAAATTTCACTGAAGTCTCTAGTCCTATTAAGAACATAAAATAGGTTGAACAACAAATTAATGGGAGTAAACTTTTGACTAGTTGCAAAACAATGGATCTAGTGAAATAATGTTGCAACACTAATTATCAACCCGCCATCTTAAAAGTTGCAAGAATACTTTCTTTTAAGGTTCCTAGGTTATTCATTCCAGATGATGTGTGAGTGTCTCTTGTTAAACAACCTATAGTGAATCATTTTGAGAGTGTTTTAACTTTTCTTTCAATGGATGGCAAGCCATATTACCTCTAAAAAATCCAAATGAGTTCTCAAAGTTCTTTTCAATTGAAATGTGAATAGAGTATGTTATATATTTTAGGCTAAGGCCAACCTAGTCAGCTTTCTTGGATTTTTGGCCATGTTATTAGAACCCCATTTTCGAGGTTCCTAGTGTAGTCAATTTTCTTTATCCACGTTTTTTTCACTCTTTCAAATGCAAGTGAAACCCATACCTAATACAATATGCCATCATTTCGACATGTGTAGTTGATCCACATGGTAATTTTGACTAATCAATACTCATTAAATTGTGCTTTTTCAATTTTGGATATTTGGCGATGTTATTACACCCCATTGTCAAGGCTCTTAGTGTGATTTATGTTCAAGGTGATCAAAGGTTATGGAGATTTTGCCACTTTTAGTGGTATGTAGAAGTAATTGATTGATTTATAGTAATAAAAGTTTGTTCCAATTATATATTGTGCGAGCTTTTAAAAACCTGAAAAAATCTCTATCACTTTTCGAATAATATCATTGGATTGTTTACATATATAATCACAAAATGGTCTGCATTTTTTGATGCATTGGTGAGAAACCAGTCCTCATTTTCAATATTTCAGGATTGTTCTTGAAATCCCTAGTTATTGGTGAGACACCAATCCTCATTCTCTGCTCAACTTCTACTACCTTCTTTGCCAGTGCATTCTTTAAGCTAGCAATCTGCAACATCAAAGATTAGGAAACCTTTGACTCTTGAGTGCTCTAGAGGACAACATTCATTATCAATATTCTTCAACTACTCATAGGTCCTCAAACAAACTGACCAAAATATCCCTTTTTTTTAGTCCTTTTGATCCATGGAGAACAAATAAGACTATCATTAAGAAATAAACATATTTTTCAAGAATAATTCTAACACAAACCTATTCTTTCAGCTCCCTAACCTCACCACTTTCCTTGCTGGAACGTGCAGCACCAAGTTCAACAGTTGCAACCCTCTCTGCAAATTTTAGAGTGTCGATTGTCTCCCCATGTGCATCTAATTTAGGACTTATGTGCACAAACATTAGAGTTTTTCCTGTCCACCTTAAGAACAAATTCCAACATCATTACCACCCTAGACTAGAGAAAAGTGGTAGTTTCCTTCCATAAATATTCATTAAGGAAAATATTGAATTTGTTACCTAAATAATCCTGAAGCAGCTGTGTGAGCTTGCTATTTCGGTAAGGAACATGGGAACTATTTTGTGCAGGAGCAGAAATCACGTCTCATAAAGCTAAAAGTGATTTGTTAATATGTTGTGCCTCCTTTAACCTATCTCTGGTGGCCTCAGATTTGTCAACTCTCTCACTTCCAACAAGGTCAACAAGATGAATACACCCTTAAAGAATTATTCCAAAAGTAAGATCTCTACCCTGAACACGCACTGTCAAAACACTGCAAACAAAACAATGTTTTTATTGTTTGAAGAAAGGTTTCAAGAGAGACCGTTATTATTGAAATTCTCCAAAGATTGTGTTTCAAACCTGTGCAAATGGCTGCTCCAATCATTCAGAGCAGTTGCTCACACAACACGGTTCTTGTGTCCAAGGTTCATTAACTCCATCACAGCATATGTAGATGCAATGGGTATTATATTTGCATTCGGCACATTGATTCCATTCTGCTGCGAATTTCCAATGTGCTATGAGTCAAGGATTATTTTATTCTGAGAAACTGAAATCCAAAGATCAAGAAGGATATCTTTTATTGGAACTGTCTGAAAGAAGAAGACCCCAGAATTTTTCATTGTATATTTCAATCATTTGAACAACAACCTCATGTATAAGCAGATTTAGCTATTATTCTCGTCATCATCAAACTTGAATAAGAGAAAAATAGAACCAGGATAAAATCTATTATAGTTTAGCTGCCCAAGGTAATAGAAGCTGTAAGCCCCATTATACGCTTGTAGTCAAAATTCCATTTGACTTCTTATTATAATATATGGTAGTGCTTGCAGTTATAGCTAATGGATCAAGTCTATTTTTTTAATTGAAAGTTGCAATGAGACCAAATTTCTTTATTCGATATAGTTAATAAGAGAACCAAAAGTTGAGATTGGTTTTGTTGCACTAGCTTAACCAATGATAAATGGTTAGCCTTGTGATAACATATTAAAATGCATGATACTGTAGCTTACCCATACCTTAAGGGTTCGATATTAATAAAGGGTGAAGATTTTCTATATTATTCTTATGTTGATTATTATGAATGATCTGATTTATTTTTTGAAGTTAAGGATTTCTCTGCTATATTATATTTGAGATCTAACGTATATAAGAAATGGTAGCCAAAGGGGTAGGGTGCCCCTTTGATACACTGCAAATACCAAGTGAATTTGGTTTCTATGATGGCTAGGGCTATAGCCCCTAGGGGTAGGGTACCTCTTTGGTTACCACTTGTTATGTACTTTAGATTTGAAATATAATATAGCAGAGGAAACCTTAACTTTAGAAAAATAAATCAGATCATTCACACATAATAATCAACACAAGGACAATGTAGAAAATCTTCACTCTTTATTAATATCAAGCCTATAACACCTCACAATTGATCTTTTTATGGAAGGAATCCACTCCTGATCCCTTGCTTCTTCAAGGGGGTAACCTCCTAATTATTTAATGCTCCAGCCTCCAATAACAACAAATTTTCCACACACCATATAACGAGTTATTCATCCTAAATTAGCTATGAAGAGAACTCTAACCATAATAAACTTCTAACTACCTAGTGGACATAAATTAATAATTTCCCATTACATTTATCAATACCAATTACTATAGTGGGCCTTATTTAATAATATAGTGGACCTAGTCCACCTTACATTGAATAGTCTCCACTATTATTAATATACTATCATTCCCCTTGGGTTCCTCCCAAGATATCCCATATTATCCATGTGGGTACACTACAGATACCAAGGAAATTTAGTTTTTGTGATGGCTAGGGTCATAAATCCTGGAGGGTATCTCACTTGGCAAAGCATGAAAACGCGTTACATAAAATATTATGAGGACTCAAACTAAAATCCAAAGATCAAGAAGGTTATATTTTATTGGAATTGTCTGAAATAAGAAAACCCCGGACTTGTTCATTGTATATTTCAATCATTTGAACAAAAACCTCATATATAAAGGTATCCTTTCTTTTTATATCTAGAATAAGTCATTCAAGGTTCGATAGTTCACACCCCAACTGTCCTCTGTAATCACCTTAGGAGTTAGCAGGAACATCACCAACTGTTGAGGGGGCTCTGAGACCAACTTTTTGAAAGCAAGACAGGGCATTAATAGATAAATAAATTCTCTCTTTCAACTTTCCACTAGTTGACCCTTTGGCCTTTTAGACTTTCCTTTGGAGCCAAAGCATGAGAACCAACCTCTCAAATCTTCATGTGGCCATTTTTTCTTAATATGCTACAAGCATTCAAAACCCTTATGTGAAACATTTTTTTCTTGTTGAGGTGCCGAGGCAGTTCCCTTCTCTACAGGATCAAACTTTTGTTGGTATGAGAAAAAATTATCATAGGCTATAAGATAATCTGTTTTACCCATAATTTTAGAATGAATTAAAAAACACAGCTTCAACAAATTGCACATAAACTAAAACAATCGTTGTGTGCAGAACAAGCTCTATAGCGTCCTGCAGGTTGATTTTGTGAGATTTATTTGGCACAAACCTCTGGATTATTGTGCTGTTGAGTTGTCAAATATTTGAAAATAAATGAAGTTCTCTTGTGTTGCTAAATTTTCAAATTTTGTTACATTTCAGGTTCGAGTGATAGAATAGTTTTAATGTGTGACAACATATCTTCACTAGCAGGTGTCAAATGTGCCTAGCCTAGGCAGTTAAGTAATCATATTTGGGAATATCTTGAACAAATGTAAATCTTTTGGCTTGGCAGGGCCTACTTAGTTTTAAGAATCATTTTTGGGAGAAATCTTGAATGAACAATAAAGTCTCCATCTAAGAATTTTTTTTGAAAGGAAGGCCCAATGATATATACAATGATAATTTCAAAGCCGAATGCAATACCATATACTAAAGTAACTAGATATAAAGAGGCAAGGCTTCAACTGTTGCAAGAAAAATACACATAATCAGAACTCATAGAACGTCTGTGTGAGTCGTCATTATTAGAAATACCATATCAGGGCAACGGTTAAATTATAGCCCTCATAATATTGTGTTGTTGAAATTTTTTGAAGATGGAACTAAGATCATTCTAGATTGTAAAGCTTCCAAATGGACCCAACAACTCGACCATGAAATCATATCAACATGGGATCCAAACGAGAAATCACTCAACTGTAGGCAGCATAACTTCTTTGCAGATCATTCCCTTTCAATACACTAAATTCTACAAGTACAATGGAAACTCTGACTGAGGATATAATCATAATATCCTTTCCTACAATTGACAAGATGATTGATGTCCATATTTAGTTCAGCTCTAGAAGCAAATATCACCCTTGAAAAATGTGAAGATAGGACTAGTCTTGACAAGTAAGGCACAAAAATTAGAGAAAAATATTTCTAGGCAAGAATTTCTTCAGCAGTGAACTCATTCCCTTATTAGTTTTGCAAGACAATGCTTCAAACTGCAATTGAATAACTAGAAGATGGTTGTTATTACCATTGTGTATGTCTTTCCAGAACCTGTTTTCCCATATGAAAAAATGCAAACAATAACACAATAGATGAGAATTCACTTATTAAGTTACTTTTCATCTATTTCTATGCATTTCCAAAGAACAATCCTTCAGATCCGTCCATCCCTAGCCTCACAAAGCTTCTTCCATAAAGGGTGCATAAAGGATGTCACATAAAGAGGGAGTGATCATCATAAGGAAACAAGGGTTTCCTAAACCTAGGAAGTGCAGGAGGAACAGGGAAATATCAGACATGATCAGGGCTATAACAAGCTATAATATCAATAGCACTCTCTCTCCTCCTTTAGTTCATTCCCTTGAGTTGTAATTATACTTCCTCAAATCATATTTTTCAGTTGGGAAACAGTTTTCCCATGAGATGAGGTAGTTAAGTTACAGGAAAAAACCATAAACCCCACCCAATTAATAGGGAGTTTATTATTTTTTGATATTTTAAATAGTATACGCGGGTCAGATATGGATGGACCCATGTCTGCACACAGAAAAATCTGGGCAGAGTCACACATGGAATTCAAAATACTGTTTTTTAAGAATTTTGACCAAGTATGAATGGAAGGGTTTCCCAAGGCCAATGCTTAATTCATCAAGTATATAAAGGTGATAAATGATGCTATAATAGATGCCCCTAATATATGAGGTGAGAAGGGGTACATGATGGCTGAAATGTATTATGTGCATAAGAAAGAATATTTTGAGGACTAGAGAGGACTTCACCATATTTCAACCTACCAAAAACCAGTGAAAGAAATTAGAAAGAAATCTCATTTCTAAGGTAGGGATAACCATGCTCAATGAAGTAAAAGCATGTCCGCATATCAAGTATGGAGAAGATCCAATATGTATACAAGTATAACTAAACTGTAAAATTACATATCAAAATCATCTCCAACTATCACATATAAAATATGAATCAATGATGTTGCAAATATATCTGATCACTAAAGTCACAACTGGATATCCAAGTACCAAATCATAAGTGTTGGAACAAATGGTACTACAGACAACTCGGGTGCCAACATATAAGATTTTGTTGTGATGAACTGCAACATATAAGGGTGGATGGTGTCACTAGAAGAAAACTGAAGGAGCAATCAAAGTGAACCAAAACATGCTGATGCAAAACCGAGGTCTTGATTGTTCACCATGGCACAATTCTACACAATCGGAATAAATGAGCTGAGTTCGACTATGTGAGAAATCATTTGATTATTGGTTATTGATGTATACCGTTAACAAATTCTAGACAACTCACCGATAATGATGATGAGATTCAAGGTGCCCTAGTACAATCTAACAAGTGTGAATAAATGAGTTGAAGTCGAACACTTGAGAGAATCTATCAATAAGGAGACATTGATGTATTCTCACTGTCGATAGTGAAGGAATCTAAAACTGATGACTACAACCCCTAAGGTACTGAGAAAAGGAATCTAGACCTCATTCCCAGATAAATGAGTCAAATTTGATGGGAAAATATCTATTGGAAGGAAACTATTAAGGCATCCCACATCATTCCAACGTGCGTGTAACCCGCAGGCCAAAATTTGGAAGGAATCAGATGAAGAAAAGTGGAGTAACCAACATGAAGTATGTTTCCGGCATCCATAAAATGTAGCTAGCACACGGCAGAAACCCTCTGAACCAACCAATAATGAAATTTGACAAAGAGGTGAGGAATCTGCTGATAGGGTCAGATGGAAACCAAAGAACTACACAAATCTCAAGTGTGATAATGAATTGAAGTCGAACACAAGGGAAACCAATCAGTCAAAGACCCATGGTGTTGATCAAATGTTGAGCACAAGGTCACTTATCAACGATGTAAATAGGGCCAGGGTACGACTCTAGGTTTACTCTCAGAGAAATTTTTCAAAGTTGATAAGAGAGAAACCTGCTGGCAAGATGTCAATGGACACCTTCTCAAAACAACATGAGAAAAGGACCAAATAGCTGATGTGATAGAACAAGACTCTGACAGACTGGGATGGCCGACTGAAAAATGAGTCTAGATACACCGCAGAAATGCCGACTCAGGTTTACTTCCCTTGAACAAAAGCACGACCCATTTTTTACTATGGCAGCATATGATATCTTTGTATAAGTTTGTCATGCAGGAAGCAGAAACAAACCCTCCATATGATTGGAAAATATAACCAATCGGGGGAGTACTGATTCCATAACAAGTGTATGCCTTCTCCTAAGTCAAAACTAAACCCATCCCATATGGACAAAAGACTTAGATTTTTTGTGCATTATTCAAGGGTGACTCAACTGACTCCTTAGCTGCCATAAAATATGGAAGTAATGTCCCATTCCCGCTCTTTTTGGGATATTTAATTTTTTTTGTCTTTTTCATATTTCAAAGCCTAAAAAAGAATAAAATAATTCCTATAGTACAATGGATAGAACGAGTTTTTGTAAATAAATGCACTAGTTCTTGGGACAGGAACAATCCTATGATCAATGCAAGGTGGCGAAAACTGGTAAGTGACACTCAGAGGAATGTTCCATCCATGGGAAAAGGTGTCAAGTCGCAAAGGCTAAGTGATTGCACAGTTGAATTTAAAGAAATACATGGTCAAAATATGGCTTAAACACGAGTCCAAATGAAGTTGGCTAAGGGCCAATATATACAAATGGCCAGTATGCAATGCAGCAAAAAAGCTCAGCAAGAAAAAGGGAGCCTCTAAGTTATATGGTCAGAATAATATAGCTAAGAAGAATAATTATGAAGCTTCAACACATAATTCATGGCAGAACTAAAGAGGACTCCCGAGCCTATAGAAATTACAGCATTGGTGACAAATTCTAGTGAGGATCTAACTAAGAAGCCCATGTAAAGGGTGGCTCTACCATCATATCATGATTTCTAAGTTGGTGAGTGAAATTGGTTTAATAACCATAACATGATGGGGTCGACCCTATGGAAAGATTTCAGAATGGGGGCTAATATGCATAAGTGCAATGGATGGTGAACTCTCTAACGTATATGCTAGTTTAGAATAAAATACCTACCATGATAGGTCAGTGGTCATGGAACCGAAGCAAAAAAAAATGGAATCATCTCGAAATCACTAGAATGGACCTGAAAATAACCTATCCCAACACTTACAAGCCAGAAGTTTAAACAACCATGAACAAATTCAAAAAATGACCGTAAATGAAATTTGTGAAATTGTTTTGAATTCTGGGCATAAACAGACATTTTGGACTCACATTTGGTCATTTGTGCTATGAATAAATTGTGAAAGTGCTTTGGAGAAAAAAATCCCCTTCTTGGAAATCGAGAAACTACCCACCGAATCGATCCAAATCTTTCAGGTAAGCCTTATACTTAGCTTAGTCATTAATTTCTTTATCAATTCAAGTAAATTTTTTGGTTTTTCATCAAATAAATTATGTCTTTTCTGAAACCCTCTGTGTATACATACGTTCATAATGATGAAATCGCATATAGACGTGACTGTGTTTGAATGGACTTGCGTATAAACAGAACGGAATTTTAAAATGAATTTATAAGTGGTTTTTTGATGAAATGATGCAGGATGAACATAAGCTGTAGGGAAAGAGATAATATCACTATTGATAATGAGGTCATGGAAGACCAGCTATCCTTGGATATACTCTAGGGACGTGGATTATTGAAATTATTCAAAATGCGAAACATGAAAGCGAACACAAGATTGCTCGAAATACTTTTAAGTTATTGGGATTTGGATGAATATTGTTTCATGATAGATCAAATTCCACTAAGGATTTAAATCAAAGACATTTACTTCATAACTGTACTCTCTCGGAGAGGGGAACTAGTAAATTTGTAGGGAAGCCCACAGGAGGGTTAAATGTCGAGGATTATATTCGTTTTTACTGTGATGAGTGTACTCAGAAGGTTGAGACACAAATCCCAATTAAATATGTGCAAGGTTTTCACATGAAGATAATTCTTTTCACCATTGTGAGGGTAGCCGAATCAGCTTCCTTGAACCAGGCCTCATGAGGAAGCATGAGTATTGCAGTGGAGTGCTTGACTACATTTTATGATTGGTGCACAACCTTACTGACAAACGTGAAGAAACATATGACTTTAATCCATAAGAATAAGAAAAATAATTTTGGTTATGGTACCATCCTATTCACATTCTTTTTTGAGAGGATTCCAGGGCTTCTCCCCATGATCATCTCTACCATCAGCAGCCCTCGAGATCCATGGATAGCTAGGTGGGAAGATCTGATGAAGAGACTGGGGGGTGGAGAAGTCCCCCGGACTACTTGGGATGATGGGTTCTTCCTCTAGTGGGGATAGCAAGTCATCACAATAGAGGACTATCCCTATGTTGGCATGGATTTTAGGGGAGATCCAAATTTGACCCTTCCACCTGGTGTAGCATGGGGGGTGATTAGTAATATCCTACAATGATTTTTTGATTATATGATTTTTTGATTTTCAAATTATATGAAAAATATTTTTGGTAGGACAATATGACTTACAAATTTTATGGGTCATGTTGTAGACATGAGATTAGTGAGACCTGAGGGCTTCCCGAAGAACAAGCATTGCAAAAGATAATTTTAGGATTTCACAGAAGACCCAGGGAGAACCCTCCATGCTATAGAGAGAAACTTGGAGAGCTTGACTCGCCAATTCCCTATGGATGCCATAGAGGATCTCTCGAAGGCTATACAGAGACGTGTGGTTGGAGTACCTTGTGATTGGGTGCAGTTTTTTTGCCGTATGGAGACATCTATAGTGTTCTTTTGAAACACCTATCCTAGGCAGGGCCCACAGGGATAGATTTTATTGATAGGATGTATGTAATATTTTTCGATGATGAACATGATCGGGCATAAGCCCTAATTTTGTGGGACATGATCGTACAATTTTTTTATATTTTGAACACAACTCTGATATATCTATATATATATATATATATATACAACGATTTATATGATGTGATTGTCCCAAATGTAAAATGATGAATGATGTTTTTGATATTTAATGTGTGGAATGATTAATATGCCGATCAATCACCTGATTAGCTAATGAGTATGCAAACCAATTTTTTGAATGAGGAATGTGAATGAATGTAACATATTGAAATGAACGCTGTAACAAATGCACTCTCAGAAATAATCGATGTAAAAATGGGTCTCTGGCACGATAGGTGTTATTTAATTGTGAAACAACCAGTTGCGAATCCAAGTATAATACTAATGAATCAACACCAAGATATATTGCCTTCGAGAGTAGGTTGGCCACTGTAATGTACTCTGCCACATTTTTTGAAACAAAACCAATCCATACACCCTTGAGAATAACAACTGACTAGATGGATAGTGAATTACCCAAGATGCAGAAGCAAGATTGTGGGTATGTCTACTAGCACCATCGACAAAGTCAAAATGACTCATTTCATCCAAAAAAAACCTGCCAAAGAAGATCAAAATATAAAATTCACATCAAAAATAAATAGACAGATATGTATAAAAATACAATATACAAAAAAAAAATTCTTAGGTGAAAGCCTAGGCATAATACTTCTTCAAATAGAGCCCATTTCTGGGCTCCACCAGCTCGTTTCTGTCGAAATAAGCCAAGGTATAAGCTCCCTTTTTCAGGACCTTTTTAACAATAAAAGGGCCATACCACATGCATTTTAACTTGTTTTCCCCCAAGGCATCCTTGTCTTGAGCATAAACCAAAACAAGGTCACCTTCAAAGAAAACACTAGGTTTTACCGCCTTATCGTACTGAACCTTCACTCATATCTTATGAGCCTCATTCATAGTAGCTGCATCTTGGAATTTCTCATAGAGATGTTCTAGATGAACAAGGAATTCTTCGAGACTTGAAGTTTCAAGAAGAAGCTCGACTGCTAGCTTAAGCAAAGGAATCTCGCATTCAACAGGAAAGATTGATTCCAAACCAAAAACTAGTTGGAACGATGAATCCGGTTGAAATATTCATAGATATTCGGTATGCCCAAAGTGTAGGATACAACATGAAATTCCAATTTGATCTGGATTTATCAATTTTCCATTGAAAGATAAATTTTAAGGACTTGTTTACGGTTTCAACCTACCCATTGGCCCGAGGATGATACAGAGATGAATGGTCCTACTGAAAACCCAATTTGAGAGCCAATTCAGCCATCATATTGTTATGAAAATGACTGCCATGGTTAGTGAAAATCTCTTTGGGAATACCAAAGTGAGAAATGACTTGTTGAATAGAAATAAAGTTTTTGTTTCACTATCGTTTTTAAAAGTATGCATAGCCTTAGCCCACTTCGTAAAGTAGTCTACTACTACGATAATGTACTTTTGACCCTTTTTCGAAGGAGGTTTACAAGTATTATAATAAATACCCCACTTTTTGAACAGAACCAAAGTGAGAACAGGAAAGAGCAGCGCTGGATGAGCACGCATCTTCCGAATATAGAGTTGACAAGGATGACATTTTTTGACCCCGTCGACATAATATTTGAAAATCAAGGGCTAACAATATCCTGCACGCAATATGTTTTGGGTTGTAGAAAGCCCAGATAAATGACCACCACAAGCTCCATGGTGGCAATCATTCGGCACAACCTCAGCTTCTTCGAGAGTTAAGCAACATCTAAGGACTGAATAGACCCCATGACGATATAGAGTGTCACCGATAATAAGGTAAATTTTTCCTAAGTGATGCAACTTTCGATGCTCGCCTTTAAAAAAATATAAGGGAAACTTCAAAGTTTGGAGATAAAAAATAAGATATCCATACCAAGGATCCTATGAATAAATGGGTAAAATATTTTCATCAGGGAATGACTCTTCATAAACAATCTCATCTCCACAAGGTAACTAAGAGATCAACTCCACAAACACCAAATATTTCTTGGATTTGGCAGACAGGAATTCGAGATCAAACTCTTGCAAAATGACAACGCATCGATTGTATTTTCCCCCAATCACTCACCTACTGAGAAAAAATTGAAATGGATTAAATTGTTCCAAAACATAAGTTTTGTGAAGAAGGATATAATGCTTGAGCCACTAGACAACATCGAGGGCTAGACAATCTTGTTTCAACTTCTCACAAGTTTGGTAAAAATAGGACCGATGATGAAAATCATCCCACGGTCTTTCCACGTCATTCATTGCTTCAAGGATAGCCTCTTCATTTGGAAGAGTGGTATCAAGGAAATCCTGAATATAAGATGAACTAAGAGTCCAAGCCAGAGCCACATCTATGTCCAACTCCTCTGGTGAAAGAGAAATTGGAACAGAGTCTACAGATTCAACAATATATTGATAGGAAATATCTACTGCAGACATAGGGAATGCCATTCCAGCTACTTTTCCTTCCTCTAATGGGGAGGTAGGAGAAGGCAAGGTCCAAGGATCCGAAAAATAATGATTTTGAAAGAACTCTTTTTGAGTAGGAACCCTAGAGGATGAGATAGCATTAAGATGAACCAAAGAAGGCAGAATATCAAAAGAACCCATCAACAATGTATACATTCCAACCCCCAAATTCTCAATAGGTTGTTTGGCATCATTCACCAAGTGTAAAATAGAGTCAGTAGATGCATTTTGATTTATAGGATAACAGTCCATCTAGTCAATAGTGACAATCCTCCCTTCGCGGGGAAAGCACAAGATGCGAAATAATGATGAAGCAATAGCATCCATATCATGAATCCAATTCTGTCCCAAAAAAAGTTTGTAGTCTAAATTTGCATCAACTATCTTGACCTCAATATTGAGAGTTTTACCCCCAACATAGATGGGTAAATTTGGAACAATTCCATGTGGCCTATAAGAATTACCATCAAATGCGGTAAGAAGAGTAGGCAAAGGAACAGCTGAAGGTGATCCAATGGCTTTCCAACATGAGATAGACATGACACATGTGGAAGAATCCTCATTGAATACTATTCGAAAAATATTGATCTTTTGATATGTAGACTTAATATGAAAAGCCATGTGATTAGGAAGTGTAACCACTGACTTAATCATTAACTGTTGGTTAAATTTATTTGTTAAGACTTTAAAACATTTCTTGTTATTATGTTGAAATAATACATTTTGAACATAAATTAAAATTTGATTAATTAAATTGATTATGGAATTGGTTCCATAGAGTAAAAGATTGATGGTAAAATTAATTTCAAGATCTAAGAGTTAGTTGGACATATTCTGTTCTAACATTTGCCCAACCTCTGGGGATAAAGGTTTAATCCCAGTGAGGTTTGGGGGTTCTGTTCGGTAACTGGAAAAAGGAAAATTTCTGGAGAAGAATTCTTGGACTATTGCTAACTAGTGGAATACTCATTAGGGGAATTTGGAGGTCTAAAATGGGCCTCCTAAGGAAATTATAAAATAATAGTGGAAATAATAAAATAAGTTTTGATTACATCATCAAATTTTAGAGGGAAAAAAGAAAAAACTATTTTTTCAACTCATACTTTCAACTTATCTCCCAAAGTTTTTACTCAAATTTCGAGCAGGGGTACTCGTTGGATGCAAAATTTAATTCCTCATCCAAGAAGTACCCATGTTGCATACTTTCTGTGGGTTATTCTACACGAAAAATGAGAAATACATTAAAAACGTGATTGCAATCACATTTTTTTATGTATTTCTCAGTTTTTGTATAGCAAGGTCCATTGAAAATATGCAACATGGGTACTCCCTGGATGAGGAATTAAATTTTTCATCCAATGAGTACTCCCGCTCAAAATTTTAGTAAAAGTTTTGGGAGATGATTTTAAAATATGAGTTTAAAAAGTAGTTTTATTATTTTATTATTTTTTAATCTTTTTACCCTTTTACTTAAAAAATGGTGAATCATCCCCCATGGTTGACATCATCATCTTGAGTCGTATTGGTTCTTAAAAATTTTATTTTTGTTGTACATTTTTCTTAGGAGGCCCATTCTAGACCTCAAAATTCCCCTAATGCCAGATTTCTGATATTACTGGAATTGGAGACTGGATTGAATTGTCTTGAGGTCTCTTCTAGAAGTTTTGTTAACTATTAAGCTCAGTCTTGGAGCACAGGGGAGAGTTGGATGACATAATAGCCTCACTCGTGGCAGGGAGGCATAATATCAGTCAAAGGATGAAGGATAGATAAGTATGTTTTTTTTCTGTTATTAAATCTTAGAATTATGCAGAAGGTTACAATTATGATTAAAGAAGTAGAAATTTGTATTTCTTTCTTCTTCTATTATAGCTAAATTTCAAACAGTTAAAACTAGAATTATTTTCAGTTGGTACTCTGAGAGATGTTAACCCAGAACCCTCTAAGGAAGGTTCTGTGTTGGTCGCTCTTGCTTCCTATGATATTACATAGACAGTATGGTCTGGATATCTGGCTAAATAGTTACAAAAAAAGGAATGATTTAGTCAACCTTAAAAAAAAAACAATACCGAGAGTAAATGTAACGGCAAGATTTATCAAAATCAGTTGCTAAAGCTAGATAAGTTTAATCTGTTTGAAAACCAAATTGTTCTTAAAGCTAGCTAACTATTTCCTGTTTGAAAACCAAAACTGTATATTGAGAACTTGTACATAAAAGACTGTATTTACAAAATTACAACAAAGACTCTAAATGTACATGTAATACATAAAATTCTTTCCATAGAACTGTAACCGAATGCTAGTATTCAGACAACAAGATGACGAAAATAAAATTATAAATACCTTGACTGATAGAGATAGTGATGAGTATAAACATAAAACCAAAATATTACTACGTGCATGCTTCCCAAGAAAATAATATGAAGTTCCAAGAAAATAAGTAAACCATGGAAAAGAGAGTATTGATATAAAGGAAAAATACTAGTAACAGTATTTTCTTTAAAGTAAAGAACAGTGCAAAAGTGAAATATAAATAATATATGTATATTTTTTGACAGAAAAAGGAATGTAACCGAAATAATGACATTCTCACATATGACAGGGAATTAAACATATATGTTGCCAGTGAAGGAATAGAAAATTGATTCACAGAGAATAAATTAAGCAACAATTATTAAATGTCAAAAACTCTATTTGATGGTATTATATTAAGAAAGAAAACTGTAAATACACATTATTAAAAATTCAAGACGGAAGACAAAAACCCTTAACCGTGTAGATATAACTCTATTAATAAATTCTTAGGGAAAGATTGAATTCCGAAAAACACCTAGAAGCGGGGTATTCCTCAAATCGAACTTAAAACCCTTAGATAGATTTTTTTGCTCATAATAAATAAAAAATGATTCACCCAACTTCATACAGTTTCCGCAAAACCAAAAATATGGTAGCAGAGCTATGATTAAGAGAAAGTACCTGTCATATGAATTTATATGAATCTGATATTTCAAAGTGAGTAATGAACTTAGAATTGGGTTCAAGAAATGTCGGCAATGGAAAATAATAGCTGGATAGAGAGATAACATCTGGGTAAGAGAGATGGAAAAGTAACTGAGTATTATCAACTGGAAAATACAACCAGAAGAGTTCATTTGTCAGAGAAGAAATTTACCTGTAGTTGGTCTCATGCGAAAGTGGCAGATTTGAGAAACCTGCAGTCAGAATTTCCACGGTTAAATTTTAATGAATACAAGTATGAATATAAAAGAGACATTAAAGTAAAATCCAAACAACTTTAGAATAATGAATTACCCGTGGTGAACTCCATAAGGAAGGGGACAAATGGTAGTTTCTGAAGATGAGGAAGGGTCCATTACTAACCCCGGAGTCATGAAACTGGAGTTAAACCCAGTGCTTTGAATTGAAATAGGTTAAGATTAAAAGAACCACTGAAGAACCTATAAAATAAGCATTAACACATCTTACCTTGAAGTAGCTTGTAGACTATGAAATAGTCGGCTTGCCTGAGGAAATAAAAGATAACGCATGAGCAAGGAGGAAAGTAATTCCTCGAGTTTGTACAATGTTATCCAGGTGAGAAGGTCTAGCAAGTCCGCCATGCATGATAACCCTGTCGTGAGGTAGCGAGAAGAGCTCCAATAGTGGATTGATCAAACTGGGAGACAGTTAGGGTTTACAGGTAGACATTCCCAAAACACAACTCAAAACCATAATGAGAAAAGCAGCCGTAGATCTTCACTCGAGCAGATCAATGGTGGAGAGGGTGACAACTATAATCTGTAAACCCTCCGTGGCAAAGATACTTAATGGTTTACCAGTTACAAATTTAATGTCAATAAACGATTTCGATAGGAGAATCCAATGTAAATCTGCAAACCATAAATAGTACCCGGATAAATTAAATGATACAGTAAACATTTGCGATATGGTACCATTGTCAAAATTAATGGGGATACAATTGAAAGATATTTGAAAGTCCAAAAATTTACATAAGGTGGTGTTGGATAGGTGTTAGTGGAGTTGTAAGGATTTAAGTACACGAAAAATCTAATAAAAAACTGAGATATTACTTAGAGAGGCAATTTCATTAAAGTTGTTGTGATAAAGATAGAAATTAGTGTTTGTAAATACTTGTACAGGTTTGTGGTGTATATTTATTGAATATGTAGAACCATAGTTACATTTAGAGGCTAGAATTTAAATGAAAATGTAATGTTAAGTTAAGCATAATAAATAATTCAAGATAATCGTAAGTTTAATTTTTTTTTTTTGGGGCTGAATGTTACAGGAATTATCTTTTTAAGATTCGACATGTTAAATTTTATCATAATAGAGTTTTTTGGATCAACAACCCCAATCGTAGTGATCAATGCACTCCTTTATGTTGGGCACAACTGGACTACCTTTAACACGTACATGGCATAAGGACTTTGCACCAAATCATCTACAATGGAGTATTTCTGGGTAGCCTTTGAATTAGGATTAATCGTCGTACGGTTTTAGACCCTTTTAGTATCTGAGGTATAGGCTCAGCTATAGTATCTGAGGTATAAGCTCACTGGCTCAGAATTTCTAGGAGCACCCTTAGCTTTTGAAGACTTAGCTTCACCATAATCATGAGATCTCGTAGAGATATTAGAGTGAGCATTCATCATATATACATTTGAGGAATTTTCCCCTTCTTGGTTTCCCCCTTCGGGAGCTCCAGTATTAGAATTCGTGCCAGCAAGTAGCTGCTACGCTCGGGGAAAAGGGTTTGTTAGTATAGCCTGGGAACTAGAGAAACCCTACTGAGCTAACAAGTGCTAAGCATCCTGAATTTCCGGGCAGAGGTGAATAAGTTTGTCTTCGGTGCATAGCTTGCATGGACACTTAACCTTCTTCTGATTATCCCTCTTACCATCTCCAACATTATCGTTGGATCTGTTCACATTATACTTCCCATCATTTTATTTCTTCTTATTATTATGTCCCTTCTTCTTCCCATCGGATTGTTGATTTCCTTTAGGGTTAGAATCTTGAACAACATTAATAGTGAAGGGCTAAGACGTAACCTGACCAGAAGGAGCAAATTTTAAAGACAATTTTTGCAATTGATTCAACAAGTTATTTGTTCCATTATCAATTGAAACAATAAGCCTGTTAGCATGAGAACTTGGCTTCATTTTGGCTAAATCCACTTTGGAATGAGGAGCATTCGAAAAAATATTATTAAGGACCCCAGACTAAGAATAGAACATTTATAACTATAGACCCCTAAAGATAGCTCGTTCCTCAGAGAATACTCCAGAAATGGATACATCCTTCGAGATTTCTGGCTGGAATTATTTAAGAAACCAATCGATAAGGAACTCATTAGGAATCTGGGATTTAATGAGCCTCTTCCTTCTCCTCCATTCTTGAATATGATTAGAAATGTGTTTTTCCTTATCCTACTAGAAATTGGGCAGGAGATCAATCATGGAATCATAACGAACAGGAAACTGGAAATGGTTCAGAAACATAGTAGCCAACTTGCCAAAAGTAGCAAAAATTCCCCCTGTCAGCTCAATGTACCATTTTGCAGCGTTTCTAGTTAGGGTGCGTTGGAATAGGCTCAACCTAATCGAATCGTCGATAAGGGAGTTCGAAAAAAACCATAAGTGGAATGTGGTAACATGGCCAACTGGATCCTCGCTGATCTTCCCTTCAAATTTTGTAATATCTGAGGGAAGTTTAGTAGGGACCGGAGGCCAACTTGGGCTATATCAAATTGGATCATTCGTCAATTTTGATAAATATGGCAAGTATAGAGTTGCCATTAAAGGTAAACATGGAGGATATTGAAAATTCCATCCCCCAAAGGAAGGATTCCCAAAATTTTGAAAAGAATACCCTCGATTTGTTGAGGTACCATGTTGATAGATATTGTTTGTAGAAAATGCTGAGCCATAAGAAAAACCTTGTGGCTCAGAAGCATTCAGAGAAGGACCCCCACCCATCTAAGGATTACCATAAACAAGGATATTTCCCCCAATTGAAGTGTTAAATGAAGAGGAAACCCCTTGGTAAGGGTTCCAAGCGTTGGCGAATGGAGAGAAAACTTGAGAAGCACCTACGAAAGGGAAAGGTACACTCCCTTGTTGGCCAGAGAAAAACAGATTCCAAGCTCCCAACCCTATAAAAGCACGGTTCCAACCTCGGAAATCATTAGAGCTTTGACCTCCAAGGAAGGGATTAAAACCTTGAATTTCAGAGGTATAAGGCAAAGATCCTAAGGAAGGGTTCAAATGGGGAATGTGACCAATTCCGAAGGGTAAATCATGAAAATAAGTTGATCCAGTAGCCATAGAAGTCAAAGGTGCGAACACAGTAGAAGTAGCAGTGAATTAAATAGAAGGAATTGCACTAGATGGCATTCCAAAATAAAAGGGAACAAAGTGGGAAGGAAATGCTTGGGTGCCCCTACTCGTATATGGAATAGAGGTAGAGTGAAAAATCGAAGAACTAGGAATGATAATTTAAATAGTAATAGTACCTCCTCCTTCAACTAAAAGAGGAGTATGCACACTCGTGGTTCTCATAGCCGAAGCTGTGTTCCCAACCATGGCCATTGAAACAAAGGGATAAGGATGGGGGATAATGGGTCTCTGAGACACAGGCCCAACGTTCAAAAGAACGTCTAGAAAACTAACATGAAGAGGAGAGGAAGGAGTACCTGGAGGTTTAGGAACTTCTTCAAATTCAACTTCTTATACCGGAAAAATGACTCTAGAGAGGAGTGGAGTACTCTTGTCTGTAATACCACTAGCACTAGGACCGCTTGCAAAAACAACAACCCGAGTCGAAGAATCACTCTACGATGCATTCGTAACTACTGGATGAAAATCACCAGCATAATTTCTCCTACTCCTTCTAGAATAAGGCTCAACATTCACAGGAGAAAGCCCAAGGAGCCTCCTCGATCGATGAGGAAATCGGTCAGCCACTTTCATAATTATGAGATTAATTAGACTCAAAGAATTATGAAGCTATGACAATCTAAGAGAAAATATCACACTCTATAAAATGTCCCTAAGTGTTATAGGTCAATTTGGGCATCATCCCCAATGACTTGGTAAAACTAGACATCATACCCAGGACCAATGAAATAGGGTCTATCATCCCCTTATGTTTCAGTTGCTATATTTCCTAAGAGAAGAAAAAATCATTCATGAATTCTATTGTGAGATTTCCAAGGTTTGAAGTATATGTTATATCACTTATGAGCTCACCAACGCTACCTCTCAAGGGAGTAACTGTACTGCATATGAAACTACCTCCATTCAAGGGTGCACTTCAATGCACATCCTGACATTCAAGGGTGGGTCAAATGGGAGCGAAATTCTCATTGTTTCGGAATCTCAACATGGAAAGTGCCTTGTAGAAGAGTCCATATGTGTCAAAATTCGAATCCAAGAGTCCATATAACACCTATGAACTTGGAAACATGTCTTTCCTATTATTAGAAAGTCATTCATTGAGAAAATACCATCAGTTGCCCTATAAATTGAGCACAGATCCTAGTGTTAGGGGAAGGAAGAATTTTGGTAAAGAAATGTTGGATTCTCAATTGAGACAGTGAAAAAAGTGATATGCTGCTAGTGAGATGTTGAATGTGATGAGGCTAGGATGAAGCTGAAGTTGGTGACATCAAATCAATCATTGGTTGTAACCTCCACCTTCTACTCTTTAATAAATATTGTTGTTCATTTTCCCATACATGTATCTGTTTATGTTTCTATTTCTCATGCAATGGACTCTTGAATGATATATATATATATATATATATATATATATATATATATATATATATATATTTCATTTTTAATCGATTTAACTGAGTAAGATAAATAGGCATTTGTATATTGCAATCTCTTTGTTATTCTCTGTTTATATTTGTAGGGATCAATCTGGCGATCTAAGTTAGATTGGAGGCTATCGCAAAAGTGACAGAAGGATAGTGGGAAGCGCTTGGATCACAAGTAGGTTCTTCTATCTTTCTTTGTGTCTATTTATTCTTAGAGAAAGTGATAGCAAAGTCTTTAATCTATTTTTCTAAGTGCCTAGTACCACACTTAGGGAATTTGATTTATCCGTAGATCATAAGTCTGCATAACAAATTGGTGACTCCACTAGGGATTTTCCTATCATTCCTGGTGTTTTTTCCTCTGCTTATCCACCCAGTAGCATCTACTTTCAATTATTATACTTTTGAATCAAATAATTGCATTATAAGTGTGTTCTATAGCTTGCATTTTCAATCACTAATGTGCCCAATGCATTGTTGGTCAAGGCACAGTGCACTATCTCCCACTCAAGGGTGCATTGCAATGCACTGTCTCCCCTTAGAGACTCTGTTGCCCCCTTAGCCAACCAAATTCCATTTGAATTTTTCATTGCCATAATTCTCAGTCATTTGTTTTCTATGTTTCAATTTTTTGATACCTCCTAGAGACTAGTGAATTTTCCTGATTCTTCCTCCTTTGAAAAGTAAGTTTGTTCAATGTCTCTTTAAGTTTTTTTCTTTATCATTGGAAAATGAAATTCAAAGTATTTTATTTCTGCATTAGATCCATTTTTTTTCATAAAGTAAATTGCTGATAAATTCTTCGTTTCTTGTAGGAAAAATTGTAGTTCCATTCTTCATTTTTCCTTAAAGAGAAATTGTTGTTAAATTCATCGTTTCTCAAAGAAGAAAGCATTTGTTTTTTTTTATTTGATGCATATAGTTTCATTTCTTGCATTCAAATTAAGGGGGCTGAAAAGAAAAACATGCATGTGCATATAGTGAATTGTGCGTTTTGCATAGGAACAAGTTAGGAAAGCTGCATTTTAGTTTGTGCTCTTTGTTGTTTGCTCTCAAAACTGATTTCTCTTTCCTTTAGTAGCTAGGATTTTCATTGAAAATGCTAAAATTGAAAAGTTTGCTTATCATGTTATTTTAATTTTTAGGAATTTTCATCACATCACGCGGTGAACCTTGAAAGGTAAATTTTTAAACAATATCAACTTAAAATTTACATCAATTTACCTAAGAAAGCATTGGAATCATAACGATAACATTTAGAAGGTCTAGGCTAGAGACATGTTCCAACGTCGTTAAACATAGCAGCTGTCGTTAATTGTCTGCGATACATTCCGAGTGTGATACCTCACTCCATGTACGTAAGTATATTGGAGCTCGTCCACATACCTTCAGGTATATTAGGAGGTGTTCTAGTACGAAAAGTATAAGGGGGTGCTTTCATTGTGCAGTTTTGCATTATACAACGCTAATACATACTTGGGCCTGCACGTACCTTTAGGTATATTTTGGAGGACAAATTTAGGTTTCTATCCATCCATAGTGAACCGAGTCGACTGCCTTTGTAACTTCTGATACACCGAACACAACATTCGGGGAGTTTTTCTGCCCATACTTCTTGGTTCGCCAAGAGGTATTATATAGTTCACAATTACTTGGTAAACCTTTTACCTAGAAATTACCCTTTTATTTTGTTTATTTTTTTTTGGTTATAAAATAAATTAGTCATCGCAGAAGAATAAAATCCCTTTCCCCATCGTTCACGTAGAATAGCACTGAAACCACCTTTACCACCGGAAGCCACTTATGGTCGGTGAAGGCGAAATCGCTCTATTGAAACTAGTACTATCAGTACCTCTGGTGTGACATCATACTCACATATACCAGAGTCGGCACAAGTTGTTTCTACAAATCCTATTTCATCTATTGTTGTCGAGATGAAGTCCTCACAACTACCCATGGTCACGATCCATCCAATCAGTGAGACCATACCTCCCTAACCTGACGTTGTTCAACTAGAATTTAATCCAGATCCTGTCACTTTTTTTCCCGAACATCTGCATCCCGAAGTATAATGACTGGAAGCTGTTCCTATATCAGTCGCCCCACAATCTATTGTAGCCATTGAGTCTCCCATATCACACAGTCAACCTCCTGAAATATACTTTGGGCCTGATGGCGAAATCCTTCCACCTGGTTTAATTTATATTGAAGAAATACCACAAGATGAAACACCTTTAACTCCAACTCATTTTGGGCAGGAGATTTACGTATACGAGTCTTTTCCTAAATCACCTTACTCTGCTTTTGTTGATCCTGCTTCACTTCGAGTTCCCGTAGATCCTATAGGGTATACATTTTTTCATTTTAACATGGTTGCCATAGCATCTATTGTTGCTTCATCTTTGATGTTTTTTCCATTGACTTCACCCATGTCATCATCTGGAATCCTATTTGGTTCCTCCATTATGAGTATTTAACGAATTGATCCTTTATTCACATCTTCAGTGCAATGTCAAGCTGACCTCATCAGTTGTTCTCCTTGGTGGTTAGTGATAACACATAAATTACCCTATGATATTCCTAAATTCAATGGAATCCCTGGAGAAGAACTCTCAACGCATGTTATAACTTATCATTTGTGGTGCTCATCAAACTCCTTAAATTATGACTTCGTTAGACTATGTATTTTCTAGCGCACGCTTACTAGTTCGACTGCCCCATGAGAATGGTTCTTTTACTATGTCAACCTCGTTAAAAAATGAAATGAGTTACGAGGATAGCTCATTTTACTGTGTCAATCTCGTTAAAAAAATGAATCAGTCCATGTTGAGGAAAGTTCTTTTAATGTGTCAAACTCGTTAAAAAATGAAACAGAACTTGAGGATAGTTCCTTTACTGTGTCAACCTCATTAAAATGTGAAACAAGCCATGAGCATAGTTCTTTTCCTATGTCAATATCATTAAAAAATGAAGCAAATCCTCTCCTAATTAAGAGGAGTCTTCAATTTGATCTCATAAATGAACCTTCATTCCATCCAGTTATTAGTCTTCTTAGTTGAATGAAATGAAGCTTGTGGGGGATTTTATCTTACAGGGGGCATTCAAAACATTATTACCAATTGCACCCAATCAACTACTGAAGTTTGGGGGAAGAAATAGGTTCGGAGCTCCAAAATGAAAATGGTAACTTTCAAATGGTAAAAATGAAGGGAAGTTTTTTTTAAATTAGTCATTTGATTATTTTCAAATCATATTTATTGCTGTGACTATGGTTTTATTCACTTTTTATCATAAAACAGGTATTTTTAATCCATTTGATGTTGTTCTGAACAAGTTTACAACTAATATAGAAGATTAGTCATGCACAGTTATTCAAGATTGATTTGACCACAAAGCATACTTTTATCCTTATTTTTTTATCTTTGATAAAAATGAAAAAGGACTTGAAGCGCACTTTTATCTCTTTTTATAGCTTCGATAACGGCGAAAAAGGAACCCCTGGAGTCTTCTTTTAGCTCTTTTCAGACTTCGATAATGTGAAAATATTTCCAAGTACTTGTCTTTTCGAGCTCGTAAAAGTAAATGAATTGAAATCTACTCAGTATAAGCTTAACCCTTTTCGAGATTGAGATAGATTATTTACGAAAAAGGAAAGCCTTAGTCGAACATGTCTAGGAGGTTCTCTTAGATATAATTTTACACTTTTTCGGATCTGAGCGAAAACTTTACGAAAAAGTACTTATGGATCTTTCTTTTTTCCTCTTTTTCAAACTCTCTAAATATGAAAAAGGACTAGGTTGTCACTGTCATTAGGCTCGTTAAAACATGAAATAGTGACAGGCTTATCGATCATGGAAAGAATCGAGTTTCATTCATCACTAGACTCATTAAATTATTAAATAGCGATACATCATTCACCTGAAGGGTTGAATTATAGATCAAGCATATGTTATCCTCCTCAAGCTTGTTAAAAAATAAAGAGGTATTGGTCGAAAAATGACCGGGGAAAATTTAGGAAAGTGAAAATTTTTTTTATTGTAGAAGGTCGCTCTTGAACGTGAACACTCATCATTCTGCACTACTCATAAAACTTCATTCTCATTACAAGGCATCCCTGAACATTTCTATATCAAGTCACATTTTTTCTCTGAAATCAGTAACTCTCATTTAACAATAAAGTGGCTTCCCGTCGACGTGAAATCATCATTGAGGAATTTTACTTAGAAGCATCATCTTCCAGTACCATGAGGCTTGTTACAGCATCGACAAGATCCTCGCTTCCAGAACTTTGACCGAAATATTTTGTTTTTCGTTCGACATCAAATCATCTATTCATGCCTTACAAAATGTACTGTAGTACCTTGAGAGCCATTAACATCAATGGTGGTTCTCTCGCGTCTGTTAAAAACTCACATTATTGGCTAGTAATCAAACAATGTCTTACTATGTTCGACTACAAATGATATATTTGCATGGCTGGACTTGTACATGAACGATAAAGTGAATGAGATAAGAAGACCCCGGATCTAGTTTCAGCCATTCGGGCTGCGATTTCAGGATTGTTGTACACATCATCCGTATGGTGACCTTACATACGGATCGTCATCCGAACATGGGCCTATATCTGTAGGCATGTCTGTATTAGGTAACATTCCAATATAGGTGACTTTCTACACTATTTAAATGTTATTAGACAGTTTATGTGCTGAGTATGGGAATTCCTCCCTTAGCAATTTGTGATCAAGATGAAAATATCATGATGTAATATATTGTAAGATTGATGCAGGTCGCCACTCTGCTTTAGTTCTAGCCCATCACGTTGTAAAGCATCTCATTCAAAATATATTGTTATTATTTTGACTTCATGCTTTAGGGGATAGCTGTTATAGGTCAATTTGGCCATCATCCCCCATGACCTGGTCAAACTAGACATCATCCCCAGGACCAATGAAATAGGGTCTATCATCCCCTTAAATTTTAGTTGGTATATTCCCTAAGAGATGAAAAAATCATTCATGACTTCTATTGTGAGTTCTCCAAGGTTTGAAGTATATGTTATATCACTTATAAGCTCAAAAATGCTACCTCTCAAGGGACTAACTATGTTTCATATGCAACTACCTCCATTCAAGCGTGCACTTCAATGCAGTTCCTGAAATTCAAGGGTGTGTTGGTCAAATGGGAGTGAAATTATCATTGTTCTGGAATCTCCACATGGTCAATGCCCTCTAGAAGAGTCCATATGTGTCAAACTTCGAATCCAAGTGTCCATCTAACACCTCTGAACTTGGAAACATGTCTTCCCTATTATTAGAAAGTCATTCATTGAGAAAATACCATTAGTTTCCCTACAAATTGAGCACAGATCCTAGTGCTAGGGGAAGAAAGAATTTTGGTAAAGTAATGTTGTTGGATTCTCAATCGAGAGAGTGAAATAAGTGATATGCTGCTGGTCAGATGTTGAATGTGATGAGGCTAGGATGAAGCTAGAGCTGGTGACATCAAATAGATCATTGGTTGTAACCTCCCCCTTCTACTCTTTAATAAATATTGTTGTTCATTTTCCCATATATGTATCTATTTATGTTTCCATTTCTCATGCAATGGACTATTGAATGATATCACACTCTATAAAAATTCCCTGAGTGTTATAGGTCAATTTGGGCATCATCCCCAATGACCTGGTCAAACTCGACAACATACCCAGGATCGATAAAATAGGGTTTATTATCCCGTTACATTTCAGTTTCTATATTCCCTAAGAGAAGAAAATATCATTCATTAATTCTATTGTGATATTTCCAAGGTTTTAAGTATATGTTATATCACTTATGAGCTCACTAATGTTAACTCTCAAGGGAATAACTGTGGTGCATATGCAGCTACCTCCATTCAAGGGTGCACTGCAATGCACTTCCCGACATTCAAGGGTGGGTCAAATGGGAGTGAAATTCTCATTGTTTCAAAATCTCCACATGGCCAGTTCCTTCTAGAATATTCCATACGTGTCAAAATTCGAATCCAAGTGTCACTCTAACACCTATGAAATTGGAAACATGTCTTTCCTATTATTAGAAATTCATTCATTGAGAAAATACCATTAGTTTCCTTATAAATTGAGCACAGATCCTAGTGTTAGGGGAAGGAAGAATTTTGGTAAAGAAATGTTGGATTCTCAATTGAGAGAGTGAAAAAAGTGATATGCTGCTGGTGAGATGTTGAATGTGATGAGGATCAGATGAAGCTGAAGCTAGTGACATCTAATCGATCATTGGTTGTAACCTCCCCCTTCTACTCTTTAATAAAGATTGTTGTTCATTTTACCATACATGTATCTGTTGATGTTTCTATTTCTCATGCAATGGACTCTTGAATAATATATATATCATGTTTAATCGATTTAACTGAGTAAGATAAATAGGAATTTGTATATTGAAATCTCTTTATAATTGCAGGGATCAATCTGGCGATCTAAGATGGATTGGAGGCTAGAGAAAAAGCGACAAAATGAGGATAGGAAGTTCTTGGATCACAAGTAGGTTCTTCTATATTTCTGTTTGTCTATTATTCTTAGACAAAGTGATAGAAAAGTCTTTAATTTTTTGTTCTAAGTTTGTAGCACGACACTTAGGGAATTTGATTTATTTGTAGATCATAATTCTGCATAAGACTAAGATAAAAAAATCAAGAAGCCTTCAGGTATTTCCACTCCAGGTTATTAGGGATGGACACCAAAATACAAGAAATAAAATGAAAGGACCTTCAAAAAATAGTTTGGGGTAGTTACACCCTAGGCCTACTAGCGAAGGTAAAAGAAATAATTACGTTGACCTCCTAACAAAATCCTTTGCCAATGCAAGTACCTGAGCTTTGCAAGGGCACCCTCCAGAAATACTAATGAAAGTGATACAATTTCTACCTTAGGTACCATGGGTATTCCACCCCAGAGTCACCTGTGTGATACCTAGGAAAGGAAACTAAGGGCACCAGTTCGTACTGGCAACCAGGTGGAACAGTCTTAGGTAAAGATTCAACAAATAGGAGAGGGGGTATCTCTCTTCTCTGCCTTCACTATCCCTCACACTTAACTCTTTGGAGGTAGAGCTTTCCCAATCCACTTAACGAAGTTGTATTTCACTCATTAATCAACTTCTATGTTTGACAATTTTTAGTGGCCTTGGATAATTAACTCTCCACTCACCTATTCCAAGGCCCTATGACCTAGACTAGTTGGTGTATAATTAATGACAATGTAAAAAATTCTAGTTCATTTTAATTAATCGCTTGATTTTAAATAGTTGTTTCTTAGGTCACGGGTAGATGGAGAATGCAACTTATGATGTTTTCAATGCAAAAGAGGAATCAATAGAAAACCTACTACATGAATATGCAATTTTTTATTTCGATGAAAATAGATTTCTACTTCGGTTCTACGAAAAAACTAATAAACGAGGAAGACTTATTTTTCCTTTTCAATATAACTCTTCACACACTTAAAAAACTATCAAAAGACTAGAATGGTTAACAGTGCAACTAATGCAAAAAATACCAATGATAAATGAAAATACTAAGACTACTCTCAAAGGGAAGCAAATGAGATTTTCAATAAGATTGGTCTGATCACTTTGACAGAAAAGTAGAGACAAACCCAAGAATGAACTACTTTGCACAAAACAATGCCAAAAATCTTGATATAAAGGAGACAAATCCAAACAAGGACTCCGCTCAGAACCAAGAAAGTGGACCAAAAATCAGAAACTAGAAAATTCCTCTAAAAATGATGAAAACCATGAATAGAAAACAAAATCAAAAGAAACAGAAAACAATTTTTTTTTTTTGGATTTTTACTTTTTAAGGAAACAAGAAAATTTCATTGAGACAAGCAGAAAACTACCAAGGGTCCCAAATCAAGAAATTGAGCTCACAAGGCAACTTCCAATTCCACAAGCCAACTATGCCACTTTCGTAGTGGGACCAAAACAAACAAATATAAGTAACCAAATCAAGAAACTGATTCAAAACAGTAGCATAAACTTACAATAAACAAAAACTTCAAGAAAGCAACTAAAGGCAACTTCAAGATTCATAAGAAAGACGATCTCAAGAAACAATAAAACCAAGAAAATAAAGAAGGATAAAGCCTAGTAGTGAAATAATGCATAAGGAAAACATGAGCAAACAGACAAAGGATCATTGTTCTAAAAGGTCAAAAAACCAAGAACTTCAAAAGGAAGTCTTGGGGCTATAGTCACAACTGAAACTTCACTGAAAAGGTAAAACCATAGATCAACTAGGTTTTCACATAAAAGGGAGATAAACTAACACACAACAAGAAGAATCACTATCCAAACACCTAGGAGGTTCCACAGGGATGACCAACAACATGAAAGAAAGACTTACAAGATCCCAAAATTCAATTTTTCAAACATTACTGGGCATAGGTGCATTCACTGTGTGAAACACACATGTATATGCGATTGTACCTAAAGAAGATCATGTATACATGAGTCCCTTTGGAAAAAATAGAAGATATACACGATTGTGTACACACCAAGTGGCATATATAAATTGTAACAAGGAAAAAGAAAAAACCCAAGCCTGATCCAGAAGATCAAGACTTATCCCTCGATGGGAAAAAAACATACTAAACTGAAAAAGTGATCAAACTGTCAGGGAACCCAAAATACAGAGAAAAACAACCCAAACTAGGAATTACAGGGATGTAATCCCCAGTGGAGTCTCCAATTCTATTACGAGTAAAGCTACCCTAAGGTCTGGGTTGAGGGACCTAATAGAGCAGAAGGCATATCATCTCAAGAAGCACTATAATTATGAGTTATAATGCTTGAACTAGAAAACTACGGATATACAACATGACCTGTGTGTCTTACATCTGGGGTTGATCACACAGGGTGTGAACCCTCTGCTACTCCTCGTGATTCAGAACAGGGAAAATTTTAGGGGCTAATATTCGCACGTGGGCTAATTTTCAATGATTTTTCCAAAAAAAAAATTCGCCAATTTCCATTTTTCTGAAAATTGATTCACCCAGATTTTACAGTGTAAAATTATTTTACCCTAAAAATCACCAAAATTTTAAATATACTAATATAAAATAATTAGAAACCTAAATTTTCTTACAAAAATATAATCAAAATTTTTACAATTTACATATTGGGGACTAGTAAGATTCGCCAAAGTTTCTAAACTTTGATATAAACTTCCATCCTTAAAATTTTCCCTGCTTCAGAACCTACAAATCAATCAAGGCAAAGCACACAAACTAGTTTTACAGTATATATATCGTAGATGCTAGCATGTTAGCATATGTAATCTCATAAAAATAACATGAAATAAACCATTACAAGATCATTCAACATGTATATAAGACATATAACATAAAGACATAAGGGTGGAAACGTGAAGCTGGGTTACACTTTTGTGAGAATCGGGGGCCGAAAAATTTTTTCGGCAATAGTTCGGCCGAACATTTTATAAAGTTCGGCCGAACTATTTAATAGTTCGGCTGAACTTTCTTAGAAAGTTCAACTGAACTCGTGATTCCGTTTAGATTGACAGCACATTGACGGCGCGGGAAAATAAAATTTTTGCTGGAGCTGGGAAAACCAGCAACAAAATTTCGGCCGACCTTCCATCAAAAGTTCAACCGAAATTTGAGTTCGGCTGAATTTTACTTTTAAAATATTTCGGCCGAACTAGTTTCTATAAATAAATCACCCACGAAGTTGATTTGTTTACTGGTCTCATTATTCGCGCGTATTTTCCCCACTATTGCTACTGGTCTTTTTGCGCGTTTTCACTCCTCCCGTTCGCGTTGTTGGTCTACTGGAGGTCTGTTTGTCCACACTGTTGCTCCTCCTGTCCGTGTTGTTGCTCCTTTCGTCGGCGCTGTTCATCTACTGCAAGGTATGTTGCTCCTCTCGGCCTCGCGGTATGTTGATGTTGTTATGGCATTTTTTGTGAATGAGTGTAATAGACATTTCTGTTAAGATAGTTCTCTCTGTCTGGACACACCATCATTAGGTGTCTGTTGAATATTATGGCATTTTTTGTGAATTTTATGGCTCCACTCTAGCTCTAGTCCTAGCACGGTTGACTTCCACCAGGGTTAGTAGCTCCACACAAATTCTACCATGCTAGTTGTTACGAATTGTTCACATGAAGGTTGTGTGATCTGTTTCACACACTCCAATATTTCTCCACACACATACCTTTAAACTTTTTTCCAATCTACTGCACATCACGTGTAATTCGAACAATACTCCAACAATGTTGTCCAACTCTTGGGGCTCCATAATGCACCAAAAGCTCCGCGTGATTGACATTCCAAGACTATAATAAAAAATTTGTGTGTTTGTTTCACGTCGGGTTCACCACATATACACATAGTATGTGTAGTTATGATTCATAAAATAGTTTTAACAGACTCCTTTGATAGACATCCATATTATTCACAATGGATGGGCAATGAATTCAAGCCTTGAATCTCCTCCTAAGCTAGCATCGTATCACGAGGTTTTCCTTTTGTCTTTTGATCTCACAAATGATCTTCACACCTTCTGACAATTAAAATAACACTTGCAGGTCCAATGTAGACTTTAAACACAGTTCAATGCCTTAATCTCTCTTCTTCAGGTTGTTTGATGCGTCAGCTCACTTCCCAGACAATTATTCAATTCTCCACATTAATCATGTGAGAAGCTCGTTGGCAATGGAAATAAGCATGACGTAGAATTTTCACTCATGGGCTGTAGATATTCTAGATTTTTCTTGTGCAATTTTGGCATGATAATTCACAACTGGTGCACCTCTCCCAAGAAAGGTCTCTTCTTAACAAGAACAACCTCTTTTTAACAACACTTTGCTGAGCAACAAAACAATTTTTGTTAAGATAGTCCTCTCTGTCTGGACACACCATCATTAGGTGTCTGTTGAATTTTACCATCTCTGTAATGCTAGTCTATCTTAGCATAGGATGAGTGGGGGGCGTATTTAACACTGCAATTTCTCACACAATAAACCAGACTCCACAATATGATACTTTTTTTTCCATGTCGACAGGTTATCACACTGCCTTCATATTAAGCGATGCTGGTCAATGTTGTTGGTTTCTTGATATGGTCTGCTGGTCAATTTTGTTTTTACCAGGTTTCTTGATATAGGTAATTTACTGTAAAGTTAACTATTTTGCTTGTTATTGACTTAGAGGCAGCCAAAATATGCTCTTTTTTTGTATGAATTTTTTTTGATTGGGAGCTATAGTAGTTTCTGTTGAAGTTAACTTAGCTTAACATAGAAATTTTTCTGTTATCAACCCCATGGTTTAGTTTCAATTGATAGTTAATAGTTCCATATTTCATTTAATGTTAACTGTAAGTTAGCTCTATTAATTTACAGTTAACTTTTAACTTCAATAAGGAACTTCATAGAAAACTAATAATTCAATTGAAACTACTAATTAGTAGTAGGGATCTTAGTTGCATTCAGTTGCATTGAGTCTTTATGCTTCAGATTGTTTTTTAGTTGTTTATTGGTTTATTTCTAGTTGTTTTTTTAGTATAAAAATTCCACATAACTGGTGCTGCTGCAATAACCGGTGCTGTTGCTGAACACCATTAACCGGTGATGCTGCAATATTATTCATTATTTCAATAATTTCAGAAAACCTAATACAAGAAGTTTTAGTTTTTTTTTTTCAAATAGAAAAAACAGTCTTTCATATTTATTAGAAAAGAAAGTACAATTACATAGCTCTTTCACAATTCAGCTAGACTTATCTCTATAAGATATGAGAATCAAAACAAAAGTATTACAATATATGTCTTGTATATGCAACTGCTATCATTCACGAATTCTTCAGTTTGGTCAAAATCTTGAAAGAAAGAAAAAAAAAAGAAAACCAAAATGGGACATAGTACATTTTAAAATATCAAATTAGATGTATAAACTAAAAAGTAAGAATAATTCCATAATTATTCATGGATTCATATTTGTATTTAGAATAATGAATAACCTCAAGTGATAATGAAACTTCTATTTTCTAAAGTATTTAGCATAACCTAATACAAAATGGTAGGTTATTACTTAAACAAACCTGCTTTGAACTTCCAAAGTGTTAGGTTATTTCTTACAAAGTGGACTTGAACTCCCAAAGTGTTAAAGGTTATTGCTTACAAACTGGACTTGAACGCCCAAAATAAAGCACATGTCTAAATGTATCTAAGAGTTATACATGTATTTTTTTTAGGTTAGAGAAGTGTAGATGTTTATCAATACAAAATTTTGTTATTTAATAGTCAAGTTTTATAGTTATTATAATGAAATAGTTTCTCAAAACAAATTTGATAAAATAAGTGAAATCTATATATTGAAGATTAATTTTTATTTAAGTTTTAGATCTTTTAATAACTAATTTTATATTTAAATGAATAAAACAATCAAATGTAAGAAATATAAAACATAATGAAACACAATGTAAGAAATAGAGAACATAATGAAACACACACATACATATCTAGACAATCAACACAATTATTTTCCTAGGAAATCCTTATGGGAGACAAACAACCCTAAAAAGTAATGATGCTCTACTCCTTTTTCCCTAGGAAATCCTTATGGGAGAAAAACAACACTAAAATGTAAACATGCTCTACTCTCTCTTTTCTAGTATGGAAAATATGTAAGTACAAAGAAAGAGGTAATATCTCTAGAGTTAGCTAAGACTTTTGGCGTGTAAGGTTGCTATAAAAACTTAACTTCATACATTTTTCTCTCTAACTTCACACTCCTAGTTGTATTTTCAACTATGGAACAAAATACAATAACATAAAATGGAACTCTTATTCCTCCTAGTGGCCAAGTATTTAACATAGCGTGAGAGCCAACTAGGTGTAAGATTTGACTTTTTCAACCATTAACGAGGTTTGTAATTTTAGACCTTTTAGAGTCTTGTTAAAATTCCACATGTAGCTAGCTTGCCATGCATGAGTAATGGGGCTAAAATGTCATTCTCTCGTACCATGGTGGTCAACATGATAGGTCAACTTACTAAAGGCATAAATTTTGAATGAACTTCGTTTGATGTTTTTCTTGCACCATTGGATATGTCTTTAAGTGTAGAATAATGGTCAAGATTTTGGCACAAGGGATAATCATTTGACCCCCAGAAATGTCATTTAATACCTCAAAATGACTCCAAAAGGTTTTAGACCCCAATTATCCACCCACCATTAAAATGACCCTACAAGTTGATTCTTTCATTTTTTTCACTCTATAAGCATCAAAATATATGACAAATAATATAATTATCCAATCTAGATCATTATTTAATAATTTTTTAAAATTATGAGTAAGATATACATCATGGAATTTAAATAAATAGCGTTAATTCACTGAACACCCTTGTACATTCCTTGTTGATACTTTGAAAGTAATACGTTTTGAAAAATAATTTGTTTATGGATTCTATTTTCCACATTCTCTCAACCATATCAAAAACCTTCTTATAATATTTGAAACCACCTATATACAACTTTTCATTTGTTTCGATAGGAATTAACATATTGAAATATTAATTGTATTTATGTCTTGTGTGCTAAGGAAGGGAGGTCGTGAACATTAGGAGAAGAGATAGTATTTTTTAAGTTAGGAGGGATACTTTTTATGAGATAGAATTAATTTAAAATGCTTCTTAAGATTATGTAACTTTCGAATCATAATTACAAATTTATTTATTTTTTTACTTATCATTTAGTTGCTAAAAGTTGAAGAATTTATGTTGGTAAATAATTAATTAGGTCTATTTAAACCATTTACCACTTTTGGGTTTTTCGTTTTCGTGGTTTCATTCATAATTTCACTTTTTTGCAAATTGTCAATTTCAATTTTTCACACCACATGTGCATAGTCAAAGGACCTAAGGTCTTTCCCATACCAAACTATGTTCTTTTAAAACATTTTTTCTTGGTGATATGGGTGATTTAGAAATGATTGGGAGAGAAATTCCTCATTTAATACACAATATGTTTGGTTCATGCCACTAAGCCAAGAATTTTAAATTCAACTGAATTTTAATATAACCAATTAAATCCTGCAAAAAAAGAATAAAACAATTTATGTTAGGGTTGTGGATTTAGGCATTGAAACAACACACCATGATATTTCAAACTTAAAAATAATGGTTTGAGTCCTAGGTAGCTTAGAATCCTATCTATAGGTTTGTTTTCAATATAAGGATGCACTCCCATTTGATTGGCATGATTAGGTTGTAATCATGAGGCTCTCGCTCAAGAGTGGACCTTCCCAAAATCTTGTTACGTCTTGTCACAAACAAAACCATCAAATTGAAAAACATCATGCAGGAAACATAGCTTGCTGACATATCGTTTTTCTCCTTCAAAGAATAAAAATTCACATCATGTTAATATCTCCATGTACTCTTACATATTTGTGTACAAAACCATCCACCAAACACAAGTCGACAAGACATGCCTCTTCAAACAACTGAATCTCAAGTCAAATAATAGCTCATGTGCAAATTTCCATATTTGTTGCATTTAAGTGTGTCAACATAACTCTACTTTCAACATCCTGCTTCATGCAACATGCACCATACTTTTAATTTGTAAAGAAATTCATGAAACATCAAAATACATGCAAGGCCTTAATTAGATAAGAAATCTAACCATCCCTTACCAAACCATTTCAATGGCGCTTCTTTCAGCTGCACTTCATCATCATGTGAATCATCCCGACCCTCATCGATTATGGAATCCTCTTTTCCATTATTGTCAATATCTCTTTCCACCTTCTTCAAATGTCATGGATGACTTGTTGGATACAAAGTCCAACACTTGTCTACAAGGTGACCTTTCTTATGGCAATGAGTGCAAAACAATTGCATCTTATTTTCAACATCATTTTCCTTGTCCAATGGGCCTTTGACTTTTTGCCTCATTTATTTAGAAATTTTCATGTGCATGGATATCTTCTTCCAACATCTATAAACATTATGATTATTCCAACCACAAAAGGAACATGAAAACTTTTCCAAATCTTATGTAAATATTTACCATGTTTATCATAATCAAAAGCAATTTGATTAAAGGAAAATTTATACCTTGACCGTTCACCTTTGTCGCCTTCTTGAGGAGGTGAATTTGATGAGGTAGTGGCTCTCCTATGAATACTAGCAATGAATTCAATGACTCTAGATCTTTCAACATCCTCTTCTTTTACATTCTCATTAGCTGCATGATTATTAACATCTTCTTGCAAAGTGGGTGTCAAACTTTTCCATTCATCATGAACACAAACTTCACAAGCTTAAGGTAATGAACACGAAATGAAATTCCTTCTTGGAACAACTTCATGTGCCTCCTTGGCTTTGGAGCATTCTCCATCATGTTTTCCATAACCAAGACCCAAATAATTAGGCCTTTCCTCAACAACATTTGGCTCAACTATGCCTTGTACATGTTTTCCTTTAACCCTTTACTTTCATAGCCCATTTTCATCAAAAATTTGGACCTTATTCCTCTAGTGTGTCTCTCAAAAGCACGTAAACATTCATTTTGAGAGGAAATTGAAGACATAAACCAATAGCTAATTCTTCTAATTAACCTTTACTAAAATGAGCTAAATTTGACTTTGATACCAACCTGACTTGAATATGGACAAAGTAGTTTTGTTGGGCTATCTCCCTCATCAGTTAAATAAAAATGTGTTTAGGATTGCCTAAAGTTGTCCAATTGGGAAGGGGTTTATGTGTCAAGCTTTAAGTTTATTTTGTGAGAAATTTATGAGTTAATTAGCTTTTAAAAACTCATGTGTACAACAAATAAAATGAAAAATTTTTATTTTGGAATTTTTTTTCCCTCAATCCAGATTCCGATCATTGGACATGTAAGAGGAAGAAAGAGGGAATTCACTTTTCAAATTCTAGACCTTGCCTAAACCAAAAAAAACTAGAGGTTTGGTTTTCAAATACATTCACTTATTTGGAAAAGTTCTAGCTACCAAAAGTCCATATGCCAATCTACCTCCCAAGAAATCCATTTATTACACCACTGGTTAGTTTTTTGTCTTCCTATATTCTTTATCAACCTCTTCTAGTGATTCTTGAAATGTGGATACTTAAATCCTTCCTAAAAATTTGAGATCTAAAACGAGAAGACATACAAGGTCATTTTAAGTCATTCCTCTATCCAATTATAAAAACCAAGTGAATATTTCTACATATTGATTTCTGTCCCATAAACTGTACAATATAGGTCAATTTTTTCCTTTAACTTATTTAAATATTGTTAGCGCACAATTGTTCAATAGTCTGATGAAATTTCATTTATAAAGGCATGATTATGCCAATCCATGTTGCATATTTCCATTAACAATGTTTATTTACATGTAAAACAATGTTGTCTCTACTTTTATGTTATTTTGAGTTTGCTTTTAGTGCTAAAATTGGAATATACGATATTAATTTATGACTTGCAATTATAGCTGTTGAGATACTATTCTTTTTCTCTACTATATTGTTATTTCTAGTCCTCTGGGTGCTTTCTTCATATATATATATTTCTTTTAAGTAATTGAAGGGATTCGTAATTCTATATTTTACCATATTTCTTGCTGGTTCCATGTAGATTTAATTGACATATAATAGGTGTTTTTTGTTTTTGGGATGTCTGTAAATTTTTTGGCACATTATATTGAATTTCTATAATTTGTGTAGCTTGCTAACATTCAGATAGAACCTTCATTGAAAAATGTGAGGGGGGTTTCAAATTCACATTGGATAACACCCTCCTCTAGGATAAAAAAGTTTAACAAACACAATAATAGAGAAAAAATTAGTGATGTCACCAAAAGATGTAGCCTCTTCAAGGTATCATATCCTCTCATCAAGGTCAAGAATCTATTCACCAAAAATGTCCTATGGAAATTATGGTTTAAGAAACAAAAAAATACAAAAACCTTCAGTGAGAACAACAAAATCTAAAACCTCTTCAAGGTCTTCAATCTGCTCGTAAAGTTAAATTGTTTCTTGATCAAGTCCAACAACAAAGAAACATTCAGTGACAACACCAAGATCTATAACTTCTTCAACATCTTCTAAACCATCTTCAAATTCAATATTGTGTGCATCAAATTCCTCAGCAAGGTCATCAATGGAGTCATCAAAACTACTATTTCAAACTTCAATGTCAAAAATAAGTCAAAAGAATTCAATTTCTCCTCCAAAACCTTCTTCTCTGAGCAAAGCTAGCATGATGTCGTCGAGAAATTCAGTAATTCCACAAGGAAATTCTATCAAAGTTAAAACAAATCCTTTTCATCCATATTTAATGCCTACTTTTTTAGGTGGAACACCTCCAAATTTAAGGACCACAATGCCATAAAATACAACTTTACCTAATAGGTGTAGACCTAGAACCCCCAACTTTGCATGACATGTACAATTGAAGATCTTATGGTAAGAAGTGTGAGAAGAGAGTCATGGTCACTGAGTTGAGCAATAGAAATAGTTTGGTATGACAACCTTACTTGTGATAGGTCTAGCTAGCAAACTACCAAAATACATGGTAATGGCATACAAAATGTGAAAATTCCCATTTCACTTGGAAATAAGATGGTAGAGAAAGTTATAGATGAAAGGAGATATCCATCTATGGTAAATAAATCAAATAGTTCTATCAATTCCACCTTGCAACTCTGAGAGACATTGAATTAAATTTCATCTCAAGACACGGCTTTGGGAGGACACTCTCAAAGCCAACCTTCGTTATGGCTTTGAAACACATGGTAAGTTTCAAGACTCAACAACTTTATTTGCATAATTTTTTCTATTATGGACCTTAATGTCATAGCCTTCTTTTGCCTAAAATGAATGGAAATTTCCTCGCAATTTGGCTTGCAACATTCATAATTCATGCTCATCGAAAATTATTGTGTTGCAATTTTGATAACATCTGCTGTATGCAGAAGCTTTAATAAAAAATGATCGAAAATGACATTTTTTCTCTGTTTCTTTTTCAAGATTTAAGGAAAATTACACCAAGTAGCTTCCAGCCTCATATGACCATCATGTCAAACTCATATCAGGATATTGTCCAAGTAAGATCCACTTAAGCAAGAAATCTAGTATACATGACTCTCCAATTGCAATTAGCAGCAATGACAGTTCTAAGTATGGTGCAAACATTGCTCTAGATCCTCAATGGGGCATGTTTGATGAAAATAATTTGGGGAGTGAGAGAGGGAGATGGTAGAAGAAAAAATTCAAGGAATCCATGGGAAATTGAAAAATATATAACTAATAAGGTTTTGAATAAGATCAAACTAAAATTCCACAAGATAAGAAATAATTTGCGCCATTGAGCTGCTACCCGGATAATAGATGACATCTGGCATAATACTGTACACATTTTGTGCTTAACATCATGAATATTGTTAGTAATGGGTAGTTAGTGTGCATCAATTTCAGTGTTCAATCATCATGAGGATCATGACATCATGTCCTACCATAGCTTTTTCCTATTCATTTCTATAGTTATAATGCAATGGATGTTCTATGGAAGAATGTTTGAACGTGATGAATCCTAGTTTCAATGTTGAAAGTTTTTTTCTAATTCATTTTCAATATAAAGTGCTTCCTTTAACTATCAATAAAATATATTACATGTTAGTAATGTCACACAAAATGGTTCCTAGTTGAGAAGTCTCAACGATTGAAAAAAGTCATGTGAAAATCCCTTGTATCTATAAAAATTTTCCCAACAACATAAAGCCTATCAAAATTGACACATCGACAAATTTTAGAAGAAAAATTTATTTAAATCTTCTTGAAATAAGATGGGGAAAAAGAAAAATTCTTTCCAAAGGCACAAAAGCAGTTTTCATAGATTTCCAAACAATTCACTAACTATCATGATGAAACTTGAAATTAAAGGGGTAGGTCTTATTTGTCTTTAGGAATGGACCAAAACCATTATTATTTCCCTAAAAAATTGTGATAATGTAAATTCAAACATCATTAACATGATAAAAATATTTGGTTGGCTTCTTATTCTTTGAAATAATGAGGAAAATTGTTAACAACTTATCAATCTGGGGTTGTGGTGGAGGACTCCATGGACTAGCTATGGTGATTCTCGCCTTTAGAAATCAAAAAAATTAGATTCATGACTTGGCCTTCTACTATAATTTTGTGATTCCATAGAGAAAGCATCTCGGGAGTATGAGAACCAATAAATTGTTTCCTGCTCATAGTGCAAAGAGATACCCTAAATATTCTTGCAATTGGCATAGATATTGCACATCCTACTAACTTTTTCATTTGAAAACAAATTTGCATCTAAATAATGAAGTCTTGCATATGTATTTTATTTGTTTTCTGAAATAAAAATTTGACCATCTTAGGGATTGTTAAAATCTAAACAAGAATTATTTCTTCTCTTACACACTTGAGAAATAGAATTCCATCTCTAATAATCTATTGAGGTCTATGGAAGTTAATGGCCTAAGACACTTTGTAACATAAGAGAGAAACATGTTAGGAAATGGGTGAAGTTGGTATTACACACCCAATTGGATAACCTCGAGGAGAAAAATAAATTTCCAATATAAATTAAATTGGATGTACCTTCGCACTTCCCTTGATGGGTTAGTCTCATGGCTTAGAGTAGCGATGCACCATTGAAAAAATTCTTTAGCGTTCACAAGTCAGCTTGCAGAGTGGTTCATTTGATATCTTCGAAGTGCTCGTTTTATGCATGCTCCTGCACCGTCATGTTCTCCTTCTCCATGGCCAGTCTCAAAGAAATTCCAACAATGTTTAATGCATGTTTTCTTATGAAGACAACAAAACCAACAGAATGATCGTGCTGATTTGAATTGACCTGCGCATCCGTCTGACCATATCCAATGTTCATTGAATGTTATTCCATGATTTTTGAAGGAATCATAATTTTTTCCAAAACAATGTTGTACAAAACATGTATCATGTGTACGATCGTCACTGATATAAAAGTGATATTCTTTAATGATATGTCGATTTTCACTCGTGCTTTCTATATGATCAAAATTTTTTTCAGCATGTTTATATAGAATATGGACGAGCATGGAGACTTGGTTAGAATAATATTACTCACTTTGAATTTCTTTTTGTGGAACAAATGTGTAGTTTTCTGCAAACTCAATCACTGACAAAATGGTCCCTGGTGGAAAAAATTCACGAGATTTTTTGAATTGCAAGACTTTCCATCGATCTCTATGGGAATGCTTGGTGTATTTGTAAATTTCTGCCTCAAACTTTCACAAAAAGTCTATCAGAAAATGTTTTCCTTCTAGTAATTCAATTCTTTTAACACTATTTGCACCTTGAATCGATGTATCGATATATTCATATCTCTTCCATTTCACTTTCATGTTGGAAAATGATTGATCATTTATATCAATACGATATTTGTTTTGAAATTTAGTCAAATTTCCACAATCATCACATTTTTTACCACCAACACATTTCTTTTTGTAAAATAGTTCATTGCTTTCTCTTTCACATAGAATTTGAGATATGAAATCATGGATAGTGGAAGGAGGTGAATCCTTCCATAATTTTCTACCGAAATCAAGGAATGTGTCATAATATAACTCAAATTCCACATGATAATGGCAACAACAAGTGTCGCGTATGGTGATAGGTTTTACATACCATGGTTTTTGTTGAAAAAAAGCACTGAGTGAAACATGAATTTGGTGATTCTCTTCTTTGAACTTGTTGAATAACTCTATCTGAGTGGTTTCCAAGAAATATTTTTCATGTTCTTCGTACTGATTTTGTGCTATTCTTCTTCGCATCACATGCCTTGCAGTTGGAGAAACACACGATTTTTTCTTCCAATATTCATATATTATTTTTTTAACATTTTCTCCAAGTCTATATTTGTATGTTTGCTTACAAATAGCTCTCCAACAAGCGAGTTCATCATTTACATCTATTTGCAGCTGAAATTTCCGATGTTTGTGTAAATTTTTTCGCGATTTTCCCAGTGCTCGTGCCATAGATGTTACCAAACGATTCTCTTGAGTACTTGATGAAACCATTTCCATCTGTATTCCTCTATGTACAATTGAAACATATTTCTCTCTAGATCTCTTAATTGACTTTATAGCACTACTCATATTTTTTATCACATCTTCCTTCATTTTTTTTATCTTTGGCTGATTTTTGAATACCCAGTAGTGTCATAGCTTCCTTTAATTTCCTTAATGATAGGAGACCTTTCAACATTTGAGCCTGAACTGTCACCCACTCATTTAAGAAATACTTTTAAAAAATGCAGTTAACACGATATCATATAGCATGGTCAGGTTTTTTATCTCCATATGTGTGAGTGTCAACATTTTCTAACATCTCATTATCGATAGTGATTTCATCTGTACATATTCGAAAAAATAGTACATATTCAATAAATATCTAAATTAATAAATATATCTATAATTTCAATAATATGTGCATGTGTTTAATATATTATATATATATATATATATATATATGTACATACCTTCTGATTCAATTTCTTTATTTGGATTTCTTTCAATATTTTCACCATCTTCAATATCTATTTCACTTTCTCTTTCAAAATTTTGTATCTCATCATCAATTTTTTGAGGAATATCTTTGTCTGTTTACATTAAAAAAAATATTTTTCAAATTAGTTCATCAAATAAAAATTCAGCTTCACATTTTACATTAGGAAAATTTTAAATATATCAATAGATCATAATATTTACATTTACATACCTGCTTCAATTTCTGCTTGAGGTTGATTTTCCTCTTCAATATTTGAGAGGGCTTCTAACTTTCTTTTGCGAGATTGTCTCGTCTCTTCTCTACGTTCCTTAGGGTCTCTTTTTCAATCATATTTTCTTGCACAAGTCCTTCGATTTCCCATGATAATAGGGTATGAAGTTCAAAAAATTTTCTTCAAAAAATTAGACAATAACTCAATTAGAAAAAAAATCACAAAAGATTTAATTTAAAAAAGTTCATTTTAATTTTTTTGCAAAAAATACATACTCCAATCCAAAACACTTACTTTAAAAAATTCGAGAAAAAAATGTCTTATAAAAATGAAACGAAGCTCAAAAGATTTATTTAAACTCAAAACACGTATGTACCTCCAAGAAATGTCCTTTGAATGTACGTCCAAGAAAATTCCTTAAGTCCAAAACAATTTTTTGCAAAATCAGGCCGCCTCCAAGAAATGTCCTCCAAGAAAATTCTTTAAACCCAAAACAATTCTTTGCAAAATTAGTCTGCTTCCAAGAAATTCTCTTAAATCCAAACTTTGAAGAAATTTTTTTAAACCCAAACCAAGACCTTTGTAAAATCAGATGAAATAAGGAACGAGACAAAGCTTCTTTTATTGATAACATGTAAAGGGAAAGTGGAGAAATCACTTGAGATCTTCCATGACTCCAAGAGAAATTGTCCTCTAGATCCGTCCATCCCTAGCCTCACAAATATTCTTCTATAAAGGGTGCACAAAGGATGTCATATAAAGAGGGAGTGAACATCACAATGAAACAAGCGTTTCCTAAACCTGGGAAGTGTAGGAGGAATAGGTAAATATCAGACTTGATCAAGGATATAACAGGCTATAATATCAATAGCATTGTCTTTCCTCCTTTAGGACATTCCCTGGAGGTGTATTTATACTTCCTCAAATAGATTTTTTTATTTGGGAAATAGTTTGGCCACGAGCTAAGGTATTTAAGTTACAGGGAAAACCCGTAAACCCCGCCCAATTAATAGGGAGTTTATTATTTTTTAATATTTTAAATAGTATACATAGGTTAGACATGGATGGACCCGCGTTTGCACGCGGAAAATTCTGGGCAGAGGTGTGTATGGAATTCAAAATATTATTTTTTAAGAAGTTTTACCAAGTCTGAATGGAAGGGCTGCCCAAGGCCAATGCATAAGTCATCAAGTATATAGAGGTGAAAAATGATGCTATAATAATATGACTTGGACTCTTGCATGTAATTGTATGGGATTTAGTCTACCTACATTAAAGTTGCATGCTATGGTTGTCTTTGAGATTTTGTTCTTAAGGGAAACATAGGTTATAACATTTAGAAGGGTTCTCATGCCAACATTGGATGCCAACTTGTGTCATTATTTTCCAGTCTAGAAGCCTAGGTTTGTGTACTTGTGTTGCATTCCAATTGACACCTTAAAAATAACTTATTTAAGTACTTTAAGTTTCTAGGTGATTTGTTATTGTCTATTGCATCTATTTTATCTCTCTTGGTGTGTTACTCGATGTTTGTTAAGATACATTCTACAGGTTATGATGTCTATAATGCAATGAGCAAAACAAGATTTATTAAACCAACATCAACGTTTGAAATTTACTTCCAAGGGAACACCATGTGTACATGTACGTATCCCAAGATTTTTTTTGCAATGGATGTATGGATCGCCTTTGGAAGATCATTTAAAGTTTCTTTTTCTTGCAAGCCCTCTATTCTGAATTTTAGGCATAAATTTGCTAACATTTTCTCTTGATATTGTAGTGGCAGCCCATTTCTTAAAAAAAATATTGAAGCTTCCTGAATTATGTCCCTCTATGGTTAAAATGGAAGTCAAATATTAGCATTAAAGAGATAATTTATTTCTCTAAGTTTTTGTAGAGAAGCCCAAGAAAAAACTCAAAAAAGAAGGTATTCTTTTATCATTAGATGGTACTTACCAGCTGGAAAAGGAAATCATGTTACACTCCATGGAAAATATACACTTTTTCAATAATTGAGAAAAAAAAAGTTTGCAATGGATGTACGGATCACCTTTGGAAGATAATTTAAAGTTTATTCTTCTTGCAAGCCCTCTGTCCTAAATTTTAGGCATAAATGTGCTAACATTTTCTCTTGATATTGCAGTGGTAGCCCATTTCTTAAAGAAAATATTGAAGCTACCTGAATTGTGTCCCTATGCAGTTAAAATGGAAGTCAAATCTTAACATGAAAGAAAAAATATATAGATATAACTTTCCTAAAAATTAGTCTACTAAGAATATATTACTTGCAAATATCCTAGTCTGGTTTGTGTCATGCCCAACTAAATTTCTCATATTTCATATCAAGTATGCAGTCATACATAGATTGAATAAGATGACAAAAATATCAAATATAATTTCTCTAGTATTTTGAGCATGCAGATCTCCATACCCAACAGTGTTCAGAGTGGTAACGGAGAAATAGACTGAGGTAACATAGTGAATCCATAAGCCTTTTGTTACGAAATCTGGAGTTGCAGCACCAATCCATGTCTTTCTCGCTTAATGATATCTAGCATTAAGGAGATTATTAAATCATCCAGCACAGTGAACCACAAACTGTGTTACTTGCACAGTGGAGCCAATACGACTTCTAGTTCAATGTAGGTCAACACTATTTGCAATTACAAAGAGTGTTCCAAAAAATTTAGGCAAAATAGGATTATGTATGCTTAAAAAAATTAGCTTTGCACAGTGTGTACAGAAGTAATTGGATCGGATATGTTTCTCTAGCCTTACAAATAGAGCGGTGACTTGCCTTAACTACGGTTTACCTGGAGTTGGAAGGCCAAATAAATGAACGGAATCTCTACAAACAAAACATGCCATGTTACAATAGCCATGACTCCAAGAATTTTGTAAGCTTGCACAGTAGTTGACATGCAAGGAATGCAAGGAATTCCAAGGGAGTAGGAACAACAAGAAGAAAATATGGGTTAAAAAAGCAAAGGGGCTGAATATTCCTAAAGCTCATCAAGTTGAAGATTTTCAAGAAACTTTAAGTGAGGTTCTTGAAATAGGAATTCGGAGGGTTAGCAGATAATCCCTCGATAGAAATAGGGAACTGTCTCAATATTCCATACCTCCAGTTCAATATTCACCCAAAAGAAGAAATATGAAGCTCTAGAAGGGCAGTTTTCCTTTTTGTCCTCATCAAGGTATGTCATTTTTAGGCCTAGACCCTTGCTCTTAGGTAGCTAGAAAAGAAATTAATTATTTTTTAGAAATTCCTTGTCCTGTCATGATATTCTTAAGGGTGAATTAGAGCTTAGAAGTCCCAAGAATTTAACCAATCCTACAGCCTTCGCACCCCAAAATCCTGCAAATGAGAAGCCTGTGAGTTTGATAGAGCATAATATTAGTCTAGAAGAGATGTCCCTAAAGGAGGAAAGAGTTAAGACCAAAAATAATCTCTTATTTTAAGCTACAGTCTAAGGATAATGAAGGAATTGTCAATAGAAGAGAATGGATAATTATAGAGTTGGTTGGCACTAGTTATTGATCAGCCACCTCCTGTTGCAAGGAAACATCACATTTAAGTTGAAAAATATAAAGCTTTCAAAGAATTTAAATAAGGAAAACAATTTTATATAACCTGGGTACTCAGATAAGGGAAGACTGAGAAGAGGTTTCCTTAATTATTATTCTCAGTCTAAATGATAGAAAGGTTGGGGATACCCTTAAGCAGTTATAGCCCTAAAGACATTATTCATAGTTTATAGACCAGATATTGTCCTATTACAAGAAACTATTTGTTTTTCTTTACAATTTGTGGAGGTTCTTCCTACCTTTGTGAAGAGGTGGAATTTTTTTCTTTGTGTATTGAATGTATGTCAGTTGGCCTATGTCAACTACATATTATTGTAGCTACCAGTTGATAGAACAATAACACCCAACACTGATATACAAATAGAGAATGAATACCACACTATTAGAAATTCTTGAACAACTCCATGGAAATGTAGATAACGAGTGTCTTACACAATATTGGTTGTTACATAATGTATATGGTCTTTATATTGATTGTATGGTTGATATGAGGATGAATAACAAGTCAACAAGAAGAGGTGATGCCCAAAAATGAGAATAAATATATTTTCCTTTAGTGCTCACACCTCCATGTTGTAGATGCAATTGGGGCTTCATTGAATTTCCCAGCTGACATAGAGTCGATCAAAGTTCGACTGAACTTATGTAAAACTTCGTTCGAACTTTTGTAAAAACTTCGGCCAAAATTTTGTGTCAGAATTGATGGGCCGCCGGGACAAAAAAAAATTCAACTGAACATTTTTAAAATTTCATCTGAACTAACATGTCTACTATTACACAACATCTTGGCTCTGAACACATTTCTTCAAGTTTGGAATGATTAAACTCCATGAAAATTTATGAATTAACTGTCAGAACCAAGACAAGAATTTTCAGAATTCAATCTACTTTCAGGAAATACAACTTTTATGGAATTTCATAAATATTTACTAATTTTAATTAATTTTGTAGTAAAATGGATGAAAACAATTTTTGAAGGCCATTATGATTCAAGGAAATCAAGATTTTTATCTTCGAAAATACACTATAAAAAAAAATTGAAAAAATTATGGTGCATTACATTGGTCTGTCGTCTATAATGGGTAGTTTTTAGATTTTTAGTTTATAACTTATATATTGAGAAATTTGGTGCGAGCAAAAACATATTCAAAATATGCAATTTTTTCATATTGGATCAGTTCAAAAAATTCTAGTAATTATGATATACATTAGTTAGTTTCATAAATGTAATGAAACCAAAGTATACTTTGTCTAGATTGTTGTAACACATTTTGTTTCTCAAAAACACTAAGTTTTCAAAGAATACACCAACATGTTTCAACATGAATTTTTATGAATCCTTTGATTGTTAAAGAACACACACTCAAATAAATTTTAAGTTGAGATATCAAATGTGTATAAACAAATTCCAAAAAATAAGTAATAGAAAGCTAGTAAAATTTCTGACAACTTTTATTTTTATCGCAAAATTAAATTCTATACAGAAAATTTGTTTTGGCTTGCAGAAAGTTGAAGAAAAAAAAAATGATATTTTTTTTCCAAAAAAGGGCAAAAAGTGTAACCCAAATTCTCAAAAAAGGGCAAAAAGTGTAGCCAGATACTCCTGAAAATGTTCAAATCAGACAATAAATAATTGAACAAATTCAATTATGGGAAATTCCATTGTTGGGAGTGCAAAACCTACTTTAGATGAGTAGGTAAAATTATTTTAATTTTTTATAATTTCATTTGTTACGTTTAGGATAATTATTTTATAAATGAAAGTAGTGTCATATTTTGTTTTTATTTTTAACAGTTCTACAATTTCATTGTAAATGCAGGAAATAAGTGACAAGTGCCCAATGCACCTATAAGGGCATCTAACTCAACCCCCAAGACTACAACAATATCATCAGTAACTACAAAAGGAATGCAAGAAGTTACAACCTTGCTCACTTCGGAAGGAAATGTCTTGAAGTATGAAATGGGGTTAAAATTTTATCACCTTATTTTTCGTCGTGTAGAACAATTATTTGGCAATAGCATCCAAATGGATTGGAGGAATAAAACCAATGCTAAAAAATAAGAACTATTTAAATATGTTGTAATAGCATTTGGTAATCCTGGCTCTGATAAAGAAATTATTCTAGAGATTGCATGTAAATACATCCACCCAAAAAGAGACAATTTTAGGTCAAAGTTAACAAAAAACTTGATGTATCCATGTCTAGCTTGGATCACAGACCAAGTGATGTGGGATGAATTTATGAAAGATTCCAATTTTTTGAGGAAGCTACGCAATAATCCAAACTATAGGCCATCTATACAAAGAGGAGTTAAAATACGCCTTCGAGATATAATGAAAGCAACCCAAGCTAGGGTGTCAAGAATAGGATGTCATAAATTAGGCTCTGGTGGATATAATAGCATTCGTGGTGCCATGGTAAGTGAATATTTTCATCTATTATATTTTCTATTTTAGCGAAAATAACCATGGTCATGTTGAGTTAATTGTATCTTATTATTAATTATACCTTATAAATATGATTAACTTTGTTAATGTAGGTTCACCAATTTCAAAAGGATGCTTCAGAGGAAGAATTAAAATATGCTTTATTACACGGTTCCCAGGATCTTCGACAACACACGATAGATTGAGGGGGAAAATTAATTACTGGTTATGAATACGAGGTTAGTTGTTTATAATATCTTATGAATTATGAAATAATTTAACTGGAGGTATAATGTTATTTTAACAAGCTAAATTGTGTTGTGTATAGGCATCCAAACAATCAAAATCATCAGGTGAAACATCTGGGAGTGAGCATGAGGAAGAGATACAAGAACACGATGAATCCTTTGTTGCACACAATCATTAAATTTTCATTCGTGAACCATGGGAAGAAACCATTGTTGAATTTCAACAAATGGGAGACAAAAATAATGAGGAGGGTGTTCAATGTGATGAGCAACCCACACCCACAATTATAGTAGTGCCTTGTAGAAAGAGGAAAAAAATAATTGATATGTGTTAAATGTTAATAACTTGAATGTGCATCGCTCGAGCTTGTAAGGAGTTCACTTGGTTGTGAGGGTCCAAACATAAACTAATTCTGTGTGCAACAAAATATATTTGGAAGATACTTTGTTTTTTGAATTTTGTGGAACCAAACAAATTTTGAAGGTACTTTGTTTTCTTGCGGCACTATTCACTACAAGGAAAAGACCCTCTAACAGAGGTTATAAAGGAGGTTTTTCGTGTTATAAAATTGGCCAAAATTTTCAAAAAAACATTTGTTACAACATTCGTTTATGGTTACGGAGGTTTGGCGGAGCTTTTAATGGAAATTCAACAAAACTAAAAAAACTGGGCAGCCGGAGGTTATTACGGATGTTTTTTTCATCAGTGTGCTACTCAGGCTTTAACCCACCAGTGCATACATGTAGAAGGTGCCCTAGGGTGGTCAAACAACAATGCACTAGGCTGTTAAGGTATAAAACCGTACTGGGCGTGGTGTTGGTGATAAAATGCATGGGGCCGTTCTGATTGGTCTTGGGATTTGTGTGGTGCCCATAGGTTGTATCAACACACTGGTGCGTAGACTTATAGAAACACACTGGTGCACAGTATCACACAAATGCACCGAGATTTATAATTGGTTTCGGTATTTGTGCGGTGCGCATAGGTCATACAAATGCATTGGTACGTATAGACACATAAACGCACCAGTGTGTAATATCACACAAACGCACCGAGATTTATAATTGGTATCATTATTTGTGCGGTGCCCATAGGTCATACAAATGCCCCTTTGTGTATAGACACATAAATGCACTAGTGCACAGTATCACACAAATGCACTGATATTTATAATTGGTATCAATATTCGTGCAATGCCCATAGATTGTACAAATGTACTGGTGCGCAGTATCAAACAAATGCGCCGAGATTTATACTTGGTATCGGTATTTGTGTGGTGCTCAGAGGTCATAGAAACGCACCAGTGCGCTTCAGAATACAAACGCACCAGTGTACAGTAATTGACATGTACCAGTTTTCATTTTTTATTCTTTAGAAACATCAACCTATGACAGTGCAATTATTGTGATTTCTTTAAATTCAATATTCATCAAATTCGACACATATTATAATAGTATTCATATTAATTAAATTTTTATTAATGCATTTGAATGTGATTTTTGGATTAATTTGTTATATCATATCATAATTATTGTGATTTTTTAAAATTCATTATTCATCAAAAGTCGACACATATATATCTTATAACAACATTCATATGAATTAAATTTTTATTAGTGCATTTGAATGTGATGTTTGGATTAATTTGTTATATCATATCATCAAATTTCACATCTCTTCATTGTAATATTTAATCATCCATAAATTTAATCAGTGGTGTTATATTTCACAGCAACAATGGAGAACACAATAGAATAAATTTATATATATATATATAGTCTTTGTCATACAAAATGGGACAGTTATTGGGACTATGTCCATTACATTAAACAAAATGTCTAATTTCACAGGATAATATTTCAAAAATTACAACGCCTGGCTTCAATATTGAAACATAATGATCATCATTCTTCGCTTGAATTGTTGTCTCTGCTAGAGCTACTTCCATGACTTGGGTTATTTTCATGAACATTTTGTTCACGGTCTTGATTGTTTTCTTCTTCTTCACCTTACATCTACAAACATAAAAATAAATTGTAATGAGTGTATATACATTGGTGAGAATAATGAAAATTGCAATATAAAATAATATACATCAATGTAAATCGAAAATAAATGACGTACCATTGCAACAATTGACTCGTAAACTAAACACATTCTTTCAAAACCATGTAACATGCCATCTTTAAAGATTTCATCTGTTGGCGCAGTTCCATACTTTGTTTCCTGCAAGTTTTATACCCCATAAAAAATCATATATTTAATATAAAATATTTTTTTGTTCTATTAATTATAGACAGATCTAAGTAAAACAAGATCGATAGATGCTTACAAATTCCACAATCAAGTTATGATATGCCAAAATATACTCATAGCCCATATTTAACCCAATTTCAATCAATTCCTTTGATGGTTCTTCTTTGTATGTTAGAACTTGTTTGAAGACATTCAATGATGATTTTTGTAAAACAACTAAAAAAATACAAAAATGAAATCTAGTTAAGTTGTTATAAGGAAGTAAAAATTACTCAAAAAATTAGATATCAACCCTTTTCTTCCTTTTCGTCCTGTTTTATGTACTGAATGGGTTCCATTTTCTTTTCTTTTCTGCAAGAAAATACTTGAAAATTAATATTTAATGCTAAATTGTTTATTTATTGTACCTAATGACGAAAAATTCAATGATTACATATTACATTTGAAGCACGTTGTTGAGATGGCTTCTCCTATGATGCAATTTTTTCCATTTCTTTGACCGTCTCCTTGTACACCTTTTTGGACATTCCTACTAGCATATTTCCGATATCAGCTCGTTCATCTTTTGAGATTTTCATAATCTTTTTGAAAATGTAACATGACAATAAATTATTTAATTTTTATATTGATATATGAAAAATAAATATGAAAAAAGCGATATTTATAAATAATTCTAGACAAACATTTAAAGGAATATTAATTTTTGATTCCTTCTTTTTTGTTGTTGTACTTTTTTTAATTAAAAGTCTGACATATCTCATTGACCAATTCTCTGGAAACTCTTCTTGTAGTTTAGATAAAATTTGTTTCCTCGAATCATTGGATTTCTTTTTGTATTGTAAATGGAAAGAACGTCTATAAATTCATTCCATTAGATCCCTCAAACTTTTGTAAAAGATTTCCCCCCTTTCGTTAACCTCCTACACCACTCTAGATGAGTTAATGAGAAATTCATTTTCATTTGCATGTTCTATTTTTCTTTTCTTTTCTTAGAACAACATTCCTTTTATGAGTTGTTGGTCCCTGTAGAACATTAAGTAGATGTGAATTAATAGATTGTTTGACACATGTTAACTAATAATTTTAATTATATTATTAATGAAAATTTTAAAAAGAAACTCATATTGGATCCATAGTATTTTTTCATTCACCTGATTCATCCTTTTGCAATTTTTCCATGAAGCTTTTACACTCTTCTAGTCCTAGATCAGAAATAATCTTATCGAGCTTCGTCATTTTGTGGCTCTGCATGATACATAGTAAACAATACATATTAGTTAAACTTACATATAGTTCAAAAATAATACTTTTTGTAAAGAATTTACAAAGAACTTCATTTTTTGCTTTTCTTGATGTGTTATCAGTATTTTTGTTACTTGATCTCTTGTCAGTCATTTCTTTATCAATCTCAAACCTGTACCATATCATTCATTAGTATATTTATAAATAAATTGTGAACTTTTCAGGTAAAAAAAAAATCTCAAGAAATCGGTACACCATTCATGGTGTATGCACCAACGCCAGTGCCTGGAGGTCTTATAAACACACCGCACAAACAATATAATAGACCATATGGTATTATATGTCAACAAGGAGCACCGGTGCATTAAATTTCAACTACTACACCCATTAGCACATAAAATAATAGAAATCGTTCAGTGTTAGTTTTTGTAGCATAAACTGGTTCCATATTTTACATATGGCACACTAATAATTTTTTTTTTTTTTTAAATTTTTATCACAGTACTTTCATGGTGTGCTTGTACAATATAGAGCACCGGTGCACTAGGTTATGCCGGATGCACCGATAGAAAAAAAAATCAGTTTTTCTTAAATTCACGCAAGGCCCGACATGGATTGGCATGCAACTATGCAAATCGTCTCGTCAGTTGGATGTCTTAAGTCTATATTTAGCAATACAAACCCTATAAATCTAAATTGAAAAGCCCTAATCCTGAAATCATAGAAATATGGAGAAGAAATGGGAGAAACAAAAGGAATCTAGGGTTTGTTTCTAAAATGGATTTTGTTTTTGTGCGAAACAGAACGTTCACGGTGTGCCATAATGAAATAGCGCACCAGTGGCATATTTTAGATATGGTGCACTGAGAAAAAAATATATATATATTTCATTTTTTTATCACAGTACTTTCACGGTGCGCTGGGATAATAGAGAGCACCGGTGCGCTAGGTTACGTAGGGTGCACCGATGAAAAAAATCTATTTTTTTTTTATTTCACGGAAGGGCCAACATGGATTTGGATCCGAATATGCAAGTTTTCCCATGGGTTGGATTTCTTAGGCTTATATTTAGAAATACAAACCATATAAATTTAAATTGAAAAGCCCTAATTCTGAAATCATAGAAAGAGAGAGAAGAAAAGGAAGAGAAAAAAAAAGAATGTAGGGTTTGCTTCTAAAATGGATTTTTTTTGTGCGAAACAACATGTTCACGGTGCACCATAAAGAAATAGCGCACTAGCGACATATTTTACATATGGTGCACTGAGAAAAAAATGTTTTGTTTTTTAATTTTTTATCATAATACTTTCGCGGTGCACTGGGATAATCTAGCACACCGGTGCGCTAGGTTACACCGGGCGCATCGATGAAAAAAATTCTGTTTTTCTTAATTTCACAGAAGGGTTGACATGGATTGGGATCCGAATATGTAATTCGTCCCGTGGGTTGGATGTCTTACACCTATATTTAGCAATACAAACCCTACAAATCTAAATTGAAAAGCGCTAATTCTGAAATCACAGAAAGAGGGAGAAGAAAGGCCAGAAACAAAAAAGAATATAGGGTTTGTTTCTAAAAATGGATTTTTGTTTTTTTTTTTTTTTCTGAAAACTGCAGAAAAAGTAAAAAGAACAATAAAATTTGATTTTTTTTTTAATTGCGTAAAAAAAAACTACAGAAAAAAGTAAAAAAACAATAAAATTTGATTTTTTTTCTTTTACTCCATAAAAAAACTATAAAAAAAGTAAAAAAAACAATAAAATTTATTCACAAGATCATTTGAAATTCTATGCTATAGGGTTTGAATCACTAGAGGTTTGGAATTCTGATTTTCTGAATACTTCTGTTCGAACTATTTCCCTGCTCCATAGTGCTCTCATGCTCTATTTACTCCAGGTATGTCTCCTACAAATCCCTTGCTGAAATTTTTTGCAAAAATAGTGAAATAATGAAAAGTGTTTAGTATTTAAAGAAAATTTTTATGAAATTATATTTTCGAAAATATTTTGCTGCCCATCTTTCAATTTGCTTCTTTTTTTTTCACTTAAAGAGAATTGAGTTGCGCTTTTTTTATTTGCAGTTATTCGTCACTGTTGTGTCCCTTAATTGAACCACATCAGTGCATCTGTGTATAAAATGGCACTGGTGCGCATTACAAAAAATGCACCGGTGCGGTGATCTATACATTAGGCACTGAAATTACTTTTAGGTGTGTGCACCAAAATTTATTGTTGTTTTTCTCAAATGTAGGGAGAAAATATCATAAATATATCAAATGGAGAATTCTTCAAAATCCATCTCGTTCCATAATATTTCTCAAATTCTATCGTGAAGTTCACGCTATCCATCTCGAGACGTAATATTTACTTCAGATTTTATTTATATTTTCACTATGTAATTAAATTTATTTATTTTATCCATGGAGTCAATCATGCAAATCTTAATTAAATTTATAATGTATACAAATTTTCAGGTTCATGCAGATTCAACATCGAGTTCAGATGCACAAAATATTCAAACTGCTCCAAAACGTCGGAAGTTCTTATCATGAGCTGCATACCCAAGGCGCATTTGGTAGATGAAAATGGACAGCCACTTCGCCCTACCAATTGTAACAATATTGCATCTTATAGCCACAATCCTAGGACAATGATGGTAATAATTATAATTTTTTGGTATATTGATTAATATGTAATTATTTCAACATCAAACCAATTTAGAATTATGAAAATTTTTCAACGTGGTTACTAATTGAAATCATACATTTTGTACTAATCATGTTCAAATAATCTTTTTTTTAATTTTTAGGATTCTAGTGATGATCAATGACCTACCTACCATCTTCTGTTGCACCCCATGACAGTCTCAAATTGAGAGAAGACTAAATTAAGAGAAAAAATAAGATAGAAACAATACCAAGAATGATTGAATCAACCACTGATTCAATTCCCGCTACGTCCAGATTCACCAATTAGGAATGACTACAACAATAGTAGTTCTTCACAAGCTAGAAATGGAGGCAATCAAATAGAGGTTGATATGGATGATTACTTAAGGGATATGATAGCCATAGATACAATGTTGTTAGATGCATTCTAAAATGATGACCAACTAGGGGATGATGCTGATATCGCTGACACATTTTTTGAAAGCCTTAAATTTGCTTCCATCACCCCTCTCTTTGGACCTGGCGGTCAGTTAAAGTATGCCCAGTTGGGGACAATGATGTTACTGTACAACTTGAAAGCAAAGTTTGGCTTTTCGAACGCATGTTTCTAGGAACTTTTGAGGTAATTTACCATAAAGTAATCCCTTATATAAATTTGAAATATAATCAGTACACTGCAATGAACATTACAAATGGTAAATTTTATGAACGTTAATAATTATATCGACATTAATGTACATTTAATAATATATTTTTCCATGATCACCAACTATAGGTTATTCAAAGATAAGGTTCTTCCGAGTGATCATGTCTTGCCTGGTAGCTACGAAGAGGAAAATAAATTGTTGAAAATGTTGGGTGTTGAATACATATCATATCATGCATGTCCAAATAATTGTATTCTATATGGAGGAGAATATGCAAACAAAGAGATGTGTCTGAAATGTGGGCATGACAGGTGTGATAAATAAGAAAATAAGGGTAAATCACGTAGTGGTCCTCCTTTTAAGATATTGAGGCACATGCCTATAATCTGAAGGATTCAAAGGCTCTTTCATTGCAAAGAATTAACTATGTTGTAGGGATGGCATGCTTCACACAGAAGTGAGTTGGGAGTTACGCGAATCCCAACTGATTCAATAGCCATGAAGCATATAGAGGATAAATGGCCTAAAAAATTCAGGGATGAAGTACGAATTCTATGACTCAGCATAGCCATGGATGGCTTCAACCCATATTCCCTCAAGAAAACCAACTATTATTTTTGGCCTATAGTAGTGATCAATAAAAATATCCCCCCATAGTTTTCCATGAAGAGTGAACATCTTATGTTGCCTCTCATAGTCCCTGGTAGAAGACAAGTGAAGAATGTGGATGTCTACTTTCAACCACTGGTCGATGAATTGAAGGAATTATGGGATGGGTTAAATGTATACAATGTATCAAGACCCATCATAGCAGAGATGAGTTTTACATTGGATGGCATATGTGCTTACATGAGACATGATTATCCAGGCTTAGGAGTTTTCTCTGGTAAATTACATGTTTAATTTGTTGATTTGTTTATATACGTAACAATATTCTTTCACATATTAGTTATTTAATTCTTTGCAATATTTTTTCTGATCTTCATGATATTATTTAACGTGCCATGCATATTAATTAACGTATACAATAATCTTGCAGGTCTTGTAACAAAAGGGTATTTTGGATGTAAATGTTGTGGACCTTCTCTGAAAGCTAGATGGTCCAAGGACCTATGAAAGCCAGTGTATGATTTATCCATGGTATTCCTACTCGAAGAACACTCTTACAAAAGAGAAGCATCCGCTTTCAATGGTAAATGAGAGAAAACCCAAAGGCCTCCAATAATGACACCAGCTGAATGGCTTAGAGCATATGAGAGAGAGAAGGAGAAGGATTTCATAGAAATGTTCGATTCAAATGGGGAGCCTATGTTCGATGATCTATATTTCTTCGACACCTATGTTGAGAAATTTCCTATTGGGATGAAAAGGAAATCTATCTTTTATAACCTCCACTACAAGAAAAAAGGACATTGGTGAGGGGCAAAAAATGTCACCATAAGATCATTGGTGAGGGTCAAAAGAGCATTTGTCACCAAAGGTGGCATTACCAAAAGTATAGGTGTTGTGGTGACATTCAAGTTCCATCACCAATAATGATTTATAATGATGGATAATGTCTATCACCATTTCATATGAGAAATGGTGACGGACAATAGCCTCTATCACCAAAAAACTGAACGTCAGCAAAGGTGGTGTCGCCGAAAGTATGTGTTGTGGTGACATTCAAGGTCCGTAAAAAATATTGATTATAATGACAGATAGTGACCATCACCATTTCATATGAACAACAACGATTTTTTGTGATGGACCTTTCATGGCCGTCACTATCGGTGCATATATATGGCGACGTTCATTGAGTGTTACCATTTCATATTTGGTGAGGATAAAAAAATGTCATGGTAAGCTCATTGGTGACATCAAGGTCCGTCACGAATAATGATTATAATTAGAAACAATGAACCTCACCATTTCATATCAACAACAACGATTTATGGTGACAGACCTTTCATGGTCGTCACTATTGATGCGTATATATGGTGGCATTTGTTGACCGTCACCATTTCATATTTTGGTGAGGGTCGAAAAATGTCACCATAAGCTCATTGGTGATGGTCAAAAGAGCATATGTCACTAAAAAATGATCACCGCCATTCCCTATGAATATCAGGGCATGATGAAATTGAACCACCAACCTCCTGCTTGTAAAGCAGGTGTTCTTCCATTGAGCTAGCACCCTTTAAAGAATTAGACTTTAAGCTAGAAATTTCCCCTAAAGGTGCAAAGATACACCAAAGAAATAGAAGATCTAGGAAGATCAAAAGTTTCTAGAAATAACACGTTCAATATACATAATAAAACACAATAAGAATAAATATGATATTCAATATATATAATAAAAAGATAATAACTAAATTGATTAATTTCCTCTATGATACTTATTATTTACCAAAACTATTCATGATTAGATACTTAATATTTACCAAAACTACTAATGATTAAATACGTTTATAATTTAAAGAAGGAACATGGTTTTCCTGTTACAATTTTTTTGTCGTGTCATGTCATGATTTAATATGGAAAATGGTTAAATACAAACTGATTGGTATTTATTCCAAGGAGTGTTTAAAAATACGTAAATTTTAGAAATTAACATTTTCATGTTAGAATACGATTTTAAAACGTCCAAAGGCCATAATTAAACTTTTATGAAATAACCATTTATGACAACAGGATAATGAGAATCTCAGGCAGCTACCACTAAAATCATCTTGATTTCCACCAATATTACATTGAAAGCTTCAGTGTTTTGGTTTACAATTAAATGCTTGTGCCCAAGGAGAGTAGAGCAAGACGAGATCAATAATAAGATGCTAACATAGATAATGATGACAATGGTATCTATTTGTGCCCTCCTCATGGTGTTTAATAGGAAGAAAATTATATGTCTTAGCCATCCCACCACAATTATTAACTTGGAGGGTAGATTTATCAAAAACACAACAACACAATAGCCCATGACTGGGTATATAGATGCACCCTCTAACAATTGGGTTGTCATGGGGAATGATGCCCAAAGAGTTACAGAGGCAAGTTTCTATTTTTACTATTAGTATTAGGTTAGATTCAAAAGGTTATACATGAAAAAAATCTAAACAAACTTAGAAGCTACAAAGTGGAATTAAATATGGAGGCCATGTAAAGAAGAAAATTCTAGGCCAAATACAATTACCAGCATGCATATACAATGAAAATTGTGGGTTCCACATACTAGTGAAGAGACTATTTTTCATCCTTGGCAGTTGCCTTCGCCTTGAGCTCAGTATTGGCTTCCTGCATCAAATGTATGACTCTCTTCATTGTTGCCTAGTTGATGGGAAAGGTTCTTATGCAAAGGAGTTCTACTTTCAGAACCATGGTCATTTCCTCCTTGAAGCAGTCCACAAACTCAAGATACAACACTTCAATAAATCCATTATTTTTCTCTATTTTGTTGCACACCCACTTCATAAGATCTTAATCGTCTCCAATTTCTCGATCTATTGGTTCTCTTCCCGTTAGCAACTGCAATATCACCACTCCAAAAATATAGATGTCACTTTCTTCGGTCGTTTCTTTGTAGAAGTTATGTATTCCTAAAATCCTTACATTGGGGACTTTTTGTGTAGTGCTTCCTGTTAGTTTCAGTCTAGTCATACTGCCATCAGTGATCAAAATTACTCTTTTGCATTTTCATATTAGGAGTCCCATATCAATAAATTTCACCATTCCCCTAGGTCATGGATTCATTGATGGTAGTGATTTTTTATCAGTTTTACCTCATGAGAAACTTGCTGATTCTCCTCTCTATGGTCTTTAGTCATGAGTCACTTTCACTCTCAAAATTATATTATTAGGTAACAGGGTTGGTCTCATTAGGTTCTAGGGTCTCATCATGGTCAAATTAATGAGTCAAGTGTCAATAAATATCAGCAAGGTCATGAGGAAGTCAATAAACTCAAAGTCACAACACCTAGAAGATCAAAGATATATTTTATTCAGTTTGATGTAATTTTCACCTCAAAACCTTGTTTTGAGGTGAAAACATGATACTTTACTTTAAACTATCATCGTTATATAATTTTATGTCAACATATGTAATAAGTCACAATTTAGAAGCTGTTATCTCGACAAAGTCATCACCCTGCTCAGCGTCAAATCATGTTCTAAGCAGATCCAACAGAAAGAGGCCGGAAAGAGCTTTCCAATGGTATATTACACTCTCAAAACTGACTTCTGGATTGAAATTTATGCCTAAGTGAAGTAAAAAGTCCCCTCTACCCTTAAACAAACCCTTTTCCCACCTTTTCCTAAACTTTATTTTATTAAAGTTTTATATTTTATTTAATAAATCCCTTTCCCCCCCCCTCCGATTACAAAATCGCTTTATAAAATCGTTTAAATACATATGTGATTTATTTATTAACCACTTCTCCACCATACTCTTCTAGACTTTATAATAAACATTTCAAAGTTTGTTATTATAAAGTCCCCATTCCCTTATATCCCAATAAGCTAAACCACTTCCACTCCATACCATTCGACTTTATAATAAAGTTAAATTTTATTATAAAAAACCCCCCACCGATACATTCCCTTCCCTTTCCCATCGCATCGCAACATTCAAAATGTGCGCTCTGATTGGCTCTCCTCTTAACGAAAACTCCGATGCAAATGAAAGTCTCGATTGCCATGTCCCCCGATTGACTCCCCCCGATGTTGTATGGGTCGTTGATCTGCCCATCCAATCGGACGGTCCAGACTTGGTCGACGCTTCCAAAGTCCCCCCTTCCGATTGATATCCTCTGATTATACTGCCACTATCGATCTGCCTAACGATCCGACGGCCCATAGCCATCGCGCTCATCGGCATCGATGTTCCCACATATGTTTCGCTTCCGCTCCCCTTTTACCTCCCGATTTCGATTGACCCTGAGCCCACCACATAATACTTCTGCCCATTAATAATACCAAAGGCCCTTTCACTTTGTTAAAATCGAAATATGTTTTATTTCATTTTATGAAAATTATTTTCCCCCTTCGACTAACCTCATCGCATCAGAAAAATGTATTATGTTATGCGCCCCTCCCAATCCCCCGATTTTGATTGTGATTATTCATATCTCGGTCCCACCATAAAGGCCCTCCGCTCTTCCAAATAAAAATCCTTCCTCCCTTTGTATAAAATGAAAAATCATTTTTATTTATTTTCAAAATGGATTTCCCCGCTCTCTCATTGCATTACCCATTGGGCCTTGCCAATTGCATTGGAATTTTGTGTTTTTGTTCAAATATGTCTCCCCCATTCATTCGATCCCGATTGCGATGACACCATCGCTATGTCTATTTGCAAATGTTTTGTTATATATTATCTCCCCTCTGCCCATTTATTCTGATTCCAATTCAGTATGCAGACCCCACCCCCACCTCCTTACCTTTGTTCCTTTTGTTTAACAAATTAGTTTTCCCTTCACCGAAAGGCATTATTTCATTCTATTTTATTTCAAAGCATTTTATTAAAGTCATTTTTCTTCAAATGAATAATGGAAAGCAACAGTCAATTGGCCGAGAGCTAAAATAAAATAGAGATTTCTACAGTAGCATAGAAATAGGGATTTGCTCCTCAAATTGCCTATTTTTCATTCGACGGCATAACTGTGAATCTGCCAAAGTGGTCAAATGTAATGTTGTCCCTTCTTTAGGGTATATTGTTGGTTTTCTTTTCTATCTTCAGATTTCAGTTCTAAGTTGTTAAAATTGCTCCTCTTTATGAGGATATATGTTCCCACAAATCTGGTCTATTTAATGTAATTGAAAATCATTTGTAAAGCAGTCTGTAACTCAGCAGTAGGGGAATAATGTGGAAAATAATACTCTACACTTCATTGTACAATTTGACAGGGAATTAATAAGAGATGCAGCTCTGATTTGTGGGATCCATGTGGTATGAGATTTAGCATTTTTTCCTCTACTTTGTTTCATATGTAAATTGTTATGTTTCACCTCTCATCCATAAACATTTCCTTTTGAATTCTTTCAAGATAGAAAGGTAGAATCCATTTTTATGCTCTGACTTGGGAAATAATTCATACTTTATGTTTTTCTTCTGTTTGAAAAGGATCCATTTATTGTTCCCTTTTCAGCTCCTCACCAGTCTTTCCATTCCATCCTTATTTAAACCTTAATTGCTAAAATTTCCTGCCTATCTTGCCCGATGAAATACCCTGTATCCTGATTTAATTCCCCAGTTTCATACTGTCCCATTTTTGTCCCACACGTCCCTGAAAATTCATTTCATTTGTTAAAATTATTTGCTAATCATTAGACCTAGCCTAATATCAATCCATAATTATACTTTGTTGAATATCCTTTTCATGAAGAGAGCCCTCTCCTGACCTTGTGGGGCTAGCTACAAGGCTGAGTGTGGTTTAGATTGTTGCACTAATTTTCCTTTTTCAGCCTGAGGTCCAGATCAGGAGCTAACATCTGTAGCGACCATACTGGGTAATAGATCTGACTGTCTTCGAGCTTATGTTCTCGGTGCTCAAAATTGAATGTGTTTTTTCTATTTTCAAAGAAAAATCAAACAGAGGCTCTGTAACAGGAGTAAAGTCATATTCAGGCCATGTGTTATAAAGAGTATTGAGAACTCTGTCTAAGGTTAAAAAACCTTGGTTACGTTGAACACGATGCTTTTAAATAAATCTCTTTGGTTGAAGTAAAAAGCTTGGTTTTATTGCCGATGGAGAAATAATATTAGTGGGACCCAGTAGTGAGTTAATGCATGGAGTTAAAGTGCCTAACCACAAGTGAAAACCACATTTAAGCACGGTTGATTTACCACTAGTAGGTTTCGGAAACCGATACCACCTTCATCACGCCACTTTTTCCCAAGAGCCAAACCACTTCAAAAAAATGCTATCCAGTAACATTAAGGCACGTCATCTCCCCAATACCACCCATATCGCGCAAATTTTCTGGGTTAAACTTTGGCCTTTGAAAAAACGTGATATTTATGAGGATCATCTGATCTGGAGAGCCTTAGATCTGATCGTAATCACGCAGTGAAGTGCACGAGAAATAATCAAGGTATGATCTGGCAGATTTTGCATTATTTAATGCTTATTTGATTTATAAAAAGGAGAATAGTGGATGTGTGGGCCCCTGTCAAATCAAATATATGTTGCGATTGATAGCATAATTGTGTTTTATGATATAAAGTCCAAAGGTTGATGTTTTAAAAAAAAAAAAAAATTGCGCCACTGTTATATCATTTTCATATTACGACCAGAGTAAGGTTCGTTGAAGTATATCATATGAAAGATTAAACTGTAAAGAGCTTTGAAATATTATTTCATGGTGAACATTGCTGAAGTTGTTGGAAAGGAATATAACTACAACCATTTATTCCACAGTCATAACATTTCTGGTATCAGTACTAAAATTCAGATCACCCCAGTAAATATTCCTCTTGTAAATTCCTCGGTTCTGGAAAATGATTTTCAGAGTCTGTTAGGCTGAAACAAAATTTTTGTATAGTAGAAATTACACACACTGGATTCAAGAAGATGCACAAGGGCTAATCCAGATCCAAATCCCCCCCAATGTGTTTGAAAATACAAATCTTATCCCAAGAATTGTCATAAGACAAGAAGGATCACTAAGTCCTAGACCTATCTTCAGATCCCATACTTGGCCCAGTGAGTGGTTTTTCGTAGAAGATATTTCTTTTGATGAGAGTTTTGAGCTTTATTTGTTTAGAAATAAGTATAAAACTATAGTTGAAGACACAGTTTTAGATCCAGAATTTCTTGTAGATATTGAAGTTCAAAGAGAAAATTCCTCAATTGATGATTATATTCTGAATTCTCCTCAGTCATCTATCACTGTAACTAATATTCCTGAGCCTTTAGAGTCATCAGGAACAACATTTCCTCCTCTTTATTCATCAGCATTCCCATCAGTCAAATCCCAGTTATCATATCCTCCATCAACACCTCCCTTAAATCCTAGTAACACAAACACTATTGTAAAACCACCCAGAATCATGGCTGCCCGGTATGCACCCCTGGTTTTACCTCAGGTTCTCAATGATATGACTGTTGATTATCAAAGTAAAATCCCTATCTTTGATGCCACTTAAAGCATTATAGCACAACAGCATGCTGATAAAATGAATGAATTTTTTGATCTACATGAGGTAGAGGCAGAGAATGTAACTACCAGATTTTTTGTTCAAAGCTTTGGAGGTGAAGTTAGAAAGTGGTTCAGAGCCTTACCAGCAAGCTCTATTCACACTTTATAGGAATTACACACACAGTTTTAGACCGGTGGGAGGTAAAGAAAAACCCACTCCAAATTCTGTCTGAGTATGAAAATATTAAAAGGAATGTGGGTGAAATTGTGCAGGATTATTGTTTGAGATTCAATGTTGTATATAATGCTATTCCAGCTAACCTGAATCCTCCTGTGGGATTAGCATTGCTTAAATTTCTAGATTTTTTTGATGCTAGTATGGAATATCAGCTGCGAGAGAGAGATCCCACTATGCTCGAAGACTTGCAGAAGATAGCGGTAAGTGTAGAAGCTAATCTGCTAGCTAAAAGAGCATGTACCAGAGCTGAAAAGAGAGTCACGGTGAAAGAGGAAGCCTCTCCTTCAGAGAGAAAAATGGACACTTTGATCCAAATATTTGAAAATATGGTTGATCGATTAACCATTTTAGATTGACCTGAACCTCAAATGAGAAACCCAAATTTCAGAGGGCAGCAGCCCCAGTTCAGAATCAAGCAGAGAGAACAGAGGGTGCAAGACCAAGCGCCACCACAGCAGCAAATCAAAACTCCATTACAACATAATTATGTTCAAGGAATAGAGATAGACGATGATGATGATCCGCTTATTGAAGCCAATCACTTTTTCACAGCTGATGGTGTGCCAATTTTTCTCACCGAGGACGAAGAATACACAGCAACTGCAGATGTTCAAAAAGATGAAGATTTCATTTCGGCTAATGACACAGTATTAGAAGAATATTCCTATGATTACCAGAGAGGGTACATGAATTCTCTATTGGCCCGACAAAAGCAATATTGTTTAAGGAACAGAGATGTTTTGATCAGTCCCATTCAGAAGAGAAAAGAACTCCAAATGAAGAATGATTCTCAGAATAAAGGGAAAGAATCGGCCGACCCTTCATCCAGCAAAGCACCTTCAGAGATTAACACAGAAAATGAAAAGAATTAGCAGCGCGCAGCAAAGGAACAAATAGAGAAGAAAGATCCTCCAGTTAAAGAGGTAGAAAAAGTCCCTTCCTTTAATTTAGAGAATGAAATTTCTAAGCTGAAAGTGTCTATGCCCTTGACTGAGTTAGTGAAGAATAGTGCTTATAAAATTCAGGTGTCTAGAATTCTACAAATAGACTCTGTTTCTAATATGGTCAATGTAGAATATAACTACCCTGAACTCACTTTTGGTCTAGCCATGGAAGATCAATTAGAAGAAAGTGAAGTCCCTCCCTTTTACCTGAGTCTTAGAGAACATGAGTTCATATTGCATAATGCTATGTTGGACGCTGGAGCCTCACATAATTTGATGCCCAAAGCCATCATGGAGAAGTTAGGCCTTGATATTACATGAAAATACCATGATTTGTATTCTTTTGACTCAGGTAGGGTCCATTGTATTGGTCTTATCAAAGACTTGGCAGTGTCTCTAGATCAAATCCCATCCAAGAATGTCTTGATGGATGTAGTTGTTGCCGATGTCCCACCACGATTTGGAATGATTTTATCTAGGTGTTGGGGTGCAAAACTTAAAGGAACCACGCAGCTTGACTTCTCTTATACCACCGTTCCCATGTTTGGCTAGTTGAGAAAGCTATATAGGGAGAAGAAAATGAAATATGTGATCAATAGCAAAGAGAAGCGAGTAAATCATCCCATTAATGATGTCCACACAGATTTAGAGTCCTTTGTCTTATATTCAGATGGTGGTTTGAGTGATGTGAATGTTTAGTTGGTACAAGTAGATGAAATACCTGAAATTTTAGAGAATTTTAGGGAAGTCCTCAAGAAGGAAAAAGATAAAGCAGCAAGCACTTCTGAGCCTCCTGCCTACCAGCAGCAAAAAGACAGTGAACAGCCAGAAATCAACCAAGGTAAAGAAGAGAAAGAAACAGAGTTTCAACATCTACAAGGAGAAGAAGAAGGCCTGTCGAGCATGGACTTTGATGGATTTGTTGGTAAGGATGGAGCCGGTATTGGAATATGGATTCGTAGCCCTGTTTTCCAGTCTGAAAAGGTTCCAAGTAATGTTAGCGTATGTGCTTATAAGCTGGCTTTCGACTGCTCTAACAATGAAGCAGAGTATGAAGCTTTGATTGCAGGTCTGAAAATTTTGAAGAAGCTGAATGCTAAGAGGATTTCTGTATATGGAGATTCATAGCTGAAAATCAAACAGGTCAAAGGAGAGTACCAAGCAAAGCATCTGAGATTGAAGGATTATCGAAATGCACTCCTTGATATCTTGAAGACATTCCCTGAGTACACTTCGACAAAAATACCCAGAATGCAGAACATTATTGTTGATTCTCTTGCCACTACAACAAGCAACTTGAAGATTCCGATGAACTCCGGCTACAAGTTTGAGATTTATGTCAAACATAGGCCTGATGTTCCGGACGATTTAAGGTATTGGAAAGTGTTTTGGATGAAAATGAGATCAATGCTTTTTTGCATAGTGATGGAAAATTAAAAGATACCCCAATAGAAGGTGAGTATGAGATTGATGATCAAGAAATGGAAGCAAATCAGATGGACATATTGCAGCTGAAAGATAATGTAATTCCTAGAGGTCTTATACCTTTAGAGGAGCTTTTTGATCAGGATGATGTTGCCAAGAAGCCAAGCTTAGTGCCTACTGAGAAAGGAGTTGAAGATGTGAATCTTGGAACAGATGACAAGCCCAAGTTTGTGAAGTTGTCAAAGGCATTGTCCCCTGAGGTAAAGGAAAAGTATGTTAAATTGCTTTCTGAATTTTGTGATGTGTTTGCATGGGATTATTGAGATTTTAAGGTGTATGATAAGAACATATTCCAGTATACTATTCCCATCAAGCCGGATCAGAAGCCATTTAGACAGAAGCTAAGAAGAATCAATCTGAAGCTATTGCCATCCATTGAAAAGAAGGTAAACATATTGTACAAAGCAGGTATCATTGTTCCTATTAGATTTTCTGAATGGATTTTAAATTTGGTCTCGGTATTTAAGAAGACAGGAGAGATAAGATTGTGCATAGATTTTCGGAATCTGAATAAGGCATCCTTAAAGGATAATTATCCACTTTCGAAGATGGACCATATTTTGCAGAGAGTAGTTGGAGGATCTAGGATGTCACTACTTGATGGATACTCGAGCTACAACCAGATCTTGGTGCATGAGAAAGTCCAAGACAAAACTTCCTTCACAACACCCTGGGGAACCTTCCAGTATGCCAAAATGCCATTCAAACTGAAGAACGTTGGAGCTACTTTCCAGCGAGCAATGGACATTGCTTTTGCTAATGAAAAGGATGTCTTTCTTGTTGATTATTTGGATGATCTGACAATGTTTTCCGGTTTTGACGATGAGCATTTGAACCATTTGAGAGTTGTTTTTCAGCGATGCATAAAGTTTGGGATTTATCTCAATCCCAAGAAGAGTCTCTTTGCCATGGATGAATGCAAGCTGCTGGGGCATATCATCTCTAAAGATGGTATCCACATTGATCCATCTAGAGTAGAGGAAATCCAGCACATAGACCTTCCACGGAATAAAAAGGAGATCCAAGCATTCAATGGTAAGATGAACTTCTTGCGCAGAATTATACCCAATTTGGCTGAACATCTAAGAGAAATGACTAACATGTTGAAGAAGTAAAGCACTGTCAAATGGAGTGAAGAAGCTATCAAATCATTTAATTTGGTAAAGTTTTCTTTGTCCAATGCCCCAGTCTTGATTAGCCCTGATTACACTCAAGACTTTATTATTTTTTCATTCGCTTCAGAGCATACTATGGCTGCTATTTTGATGCAAAAGAGAGATCAGATTGAAAAGCCAATTGCCTTTTTTTAGTAGGACTATTAGAGATGTTGCTTTGAGGAACAATATTATTGAAAAACAAGCATTGTCTCTTATAAAGGCATTGAAGGATTTTAGGGTCTATATTCTGCATTCACATACTATAGCATATGTTCCTAACGCAACAGTGAAGGACATGTTGATGAAAAATGATCTAGAAGGTCAAAGAGGTAAGTGGATGGTGGCTATGTTGGAGTACGACTTGGAGATCAAGCCCACAAAGTTGATTAAAGGCCAAGGCTTGGAAAAATTGATGGCCCAATCAAATCTGCATGCCCTGGATATAAACCTCATTACAACAATATCAGAAAATGAAGATGAAGGTTTGCTTGTTCCAATTTCAGACATTTTCCTACAATCTCCATGGTATTCAGATATTGTTTATGTCCTTCAGCATCTTTCACCACCTCCAGGCATGTCTAAGAGTAAAGGTAGATCGTTGAAACTTAAATATGCTAAATATTGCATTTTAAATAGTACTCTTTATTGGAAAGATCCAGGAGGTGTTCTGCTCAATTTCTTGGTTGAAGAAGAGGCTCAGAAGGTAATGCATGATTTTCACAAAGGTGATTGCGGTGGTCATTTGTTTTCGAAAAATACCACTAACAAGGCGTTGAGATCAGGATATTATTGGCCCACATTATTTTTAGATTTATATAAAACAGTGATGAATTGCCATGAATGAAAAATTTTCCAAGGGAAGAAGAAATTGTTTCCTCTTCCTTTGAAACAGTTTCAGTAAACACTCCCTTTCAGCAGTGGGGACTCGATTTCATAGGAGAAATTCATCCCACGTCATCAACATAGCATCGATGGATATTGACAGGTACGGATTACTTCACTAAATTGATCGAGGCCATCCCAGCGAGGTAAGAAAATGATACGATAATTATTCAATTCCTGGAATCGAATATTTTATCTCGTTTTGGTTTCCCTCACAAAATTGTAACAGATAATGTAGCAGGGTTCAGATCCAAGAAGATGGTCTATTTCTGTGATAAATACAACATTGCGCTGGGCCATTTGACAGTGTACTACCCACAAGGCAATGACTTGGCAGAATCATCAAACAAATTGCTGATAAATATAATTAAGAAAATGCTGGAGGCAAACAAAAGAAACTGGCATCGCAAGCTCATCAATGCTTTGTGGGAAGACAGAGTTAGCAGTAAGAAATCCATAGGTATGTCACCTTTTGAGCTAGTTTATGGTACTGATGTTGTTTTCCCTACATCTCTTACAGTTCCAGTTATGAAATTATTGCAAGAAGTTGACAGTGAGGAAGATTACAATCAGCGAAGGATCAATCAGATGATCCACCTTCAGCAGATAAGAGAGGAAGTGTCACAGAACACTATTCAGTTGCAGGAGAAGATTAAAAATATCTATGACCGAAAGACCAAAGAAGAAGATTTTCAATTGAATGATGTAGTGTTGAAATGGGGTGCAAGGAATGAGGACAAAGGGAAGCATGGTAAGTTCGACAATTTGTGGAAAGGACCCTATAGGATTTCAGCATACAGGGGACATAATGCTTTCTTGCTTTCAGAAATGGATGGCCAAGATTTCCCTGGAGGAGCAGTGAATGGTAATCTCTTGAAACACTACCATTGTTGAAGATAATGGATCAGAAGCTATGTTACCATCATTGTATATACCATGTTATTTTTGGTCAGAGTTCAAGTACACAGTCATTGAAGTTTGGGGCCCGAGGTGAAGGCTATAAAACTGAAATTTTATGTGTATGGTTTGGTTTTATTTCGATTTTTCAGTCTTAGTCTTGAGTCAAAGTCAGTATGCATAGTGTCAGTTTTCAACATTTTTGACTCCATGCCCAATGGATAAGGCTACTTGTTCTACGGTGTTCTTGGCACCTCCAAGGAGCTACCATCCCCATTGGAGCCAATGTTAGTGTCAGTCTAGTCATACTGCCATCAGTGATCAAAATTACTCTTTTTCATTTGCATATTAGGAGTCCCATACCAATAAATTTCACAATTCCGCTAGGTCATGGATTCATTGATGGTAGTGACTTTTTATCAGTTTTCCCTCATGAGAAACTTGCTGATTCTCCTCTCTATGGTCTTTAGTCATAAGTCACTTTCACTCTCAAAATTATATTATTAGGTCATAGGGTTGGTCTGATTAGGTTCTAGGCTCTCATCATGGTCAAATTAATGAGTCAAGTGTCAATAAATATCAGCAAGGTCATGAGGAAGTCAATAAACTCAAAGTCACAACACCTGGAAGATCAAAGATACATTTTATTCAGTTTGATGTAATTTTCACGTCAAAACCTTGTTTTGAGGTGAAAACATGATACTTTACATTAAATTGTCATCATTATGTAATTTAATGTCAACATATGTAATAAGTCACAATTCAGAAGCTGTTATCTCCACAAATTCATCACCTTTCTCAGCGTCAAATCATGTTCTAAGCAGATCCAGCAGAAATAGCCTGGAAAGAGCTTTTCAACGGTATATTACACTCCTAAAACTGACTTCTGGATTGAAATTTATGCCTAATTGAAGTAAAAAGTTCCCTATACCCTTAAACAAACCCTTTTCCCATATTTCCCTAAACTTTATTTCATTAAAGTTTTATATTTTATTTAATAAATCCCTTCCCCCCCCCCCTCTGATTACAAAATCACTTTATAAAATCGTTTAAATACATATGTGATTTATTTATTAACCACTTCTCCACCATACTCTTCTAGACTTTTTAATAAAAATTTCAAAGTTTATTATTATAAATTCCCCATTTCCTTAAATCCCGATGAGCTAAACCACTTCCCCTCCATACCATTCGACTTTATAATAAAGTTAAATTTTATTATAAAAAACCCCCCGCCGATACATTCCCTTCCCTTTCCCATTGCATCGCAACATTCAAAATGTGCGCTCCAATTGGCTCTCCTCTTAACGAAAACTCCGATGCAATTGAAAGTCCCAATTGCCATGTCCCTCGATTGACTCCCCTTGATGTTGTATGGGTTGTCGATCTGCCCATCCAATCCGATGGCCTAGACTTGTTCGGCACTTCCAAAGTCCCCCCTCCTGATTGATATCCTCTAATTATACTATCGCCATTGATCTGCCTAACGATCCGACGGCCCATAGCCATCACACTCATCGGCATCGGCGTTCCCACATATGTTTCGCTTCCGCTCCCCTTTTACCTCCTGATTCCGATTGACCTCGGGCCCACCACATAATACTTCCACCCATTAATAATACCAAAGGCCCTTTCCCTTTTTTAAAATCGAAATATGTTTTATTTCATTTTATACAAATTAATTTTCCCCTTCACCTATCCTCATCGCATTGGAAAAATATATTATGTTATTCGCCCCTCCCAATCCCCCGATTCTGATTGCGATTATTCATATCTCGGTCCCACCATAAAGGCCCTCCGCTCTTCCAAATAAAAATCCTTCCTCCCTTTGTATAAAATGAAAAAATATTTTTTATTTATTTTCAAAAGGGATTTCCCTGTTCTTTCATTGCATTACCCATCGGGGCTTACCAATCGCATCAGAATTTTTTGCTTTCATTCAAATATGTCTCCCCCATTCCTCCAATCTTGATTGCGATGACACCAACACTATGTCTATTTGAAAATTTTTTGTTATATATTATCTCCCCTTTGCCCATTTATTCTGATTCCAATTGAGTATGCGGACCCCACCCCCACCTCCTTACCTTTGTTCCTTCTGTTTAAAAAATCAGTTTTCCCTTCACTGAAAGGCATTAGTTCATTCTATTTTATTTCGAAGCATTTTATTAAAGTCAGTTTTCTTCAAAGGAATAATGGAAAGCAACAGTCAGCTGGCTAAGAGCTAAAATAAAACAGATATTTCTACAGCAGCATAGAAATAGGGATTTTCTCCTCAAATTTCCTATTTTTCATTCAACAACATAACTGTGAATCTGCCAAAGTGGTCAAATGTAATGTTGTCCCTTCTTTAGGGAAGATTTTTGGTCTTCTTTTCTATCTTCAGATTTCAGTTCTAAGTTGTTAAAACTGCTCCTCTTTATGAGGATCTATTTTCCCACAAATCTGGTCTATTTAATGTAATTGAAAATCATTTGTAAAGCAATCTGTAACTCAGTAGTAGGAGAATAGTGTGGAAAAGAATGCTCTGCACTCCATTTTACAGTTTGACGGGGAATTAATAAGATATGCAACTCTGATTTGTGGGATCCATGTGGTATGAGATTTAGCATTTGTTTCTCTCCTTTGTTTCATATGTAAATTGTTATGTTTCACCTCTCATCCATAAACATTTCCTTTTGAATTCTTTCAAGATAGAAAGGTAGAATCCATTTTTATGCTCTGCCTTGGGAAATAATTCATACTCTGTGTTTTTCTTCTGTTTGAAAAGGATCCATTTATTGTTCACTTTTCAGCTCCTCACCAGTCTTTCCATTCCATCCTTATTTAAACCTTAATTGCTAAAATTTCCTGCCTATCTTGCCCCATGAAATACCCTGTATCTTGATTTAATTCCCCAGTTTCATACTGTCCCATTTTTGACACACATGTCCCTGAAAATTCATTTCATTTGTTAAATTTATTTCCTAATCATTATACCTAGCCTAATATCAGTCCATAATTATAATTTGTTGAATATCCTTTTCATGGAGAGAGCCCTTTCCTGACCTTGTAGGGATAGCTACAAGGCTGAGCGTGGTTTAGATTGTTGCCCTGATTTTCCTTTTTCAGCCTGAGGTCCATATCGGGAGCTAACGCTTCCTTCAAGTTAACTAAAAAAATAACACTAACGAACTCCAGCATGCTGATAATGGTAATCTAGGAATGGAAGGAACACAATTAATGTCAACCATAAATGTTGAATTGCTAAAATGTACAGGATCTAACTAATGAAGCTCCTAACATCTATTGACTTCGATGAAGTAGGTTTACATCACTAAGGAAATTAGATAATAGCATAATATGAGAAATAAAATTTTGAGTGATATTTATAGTGAAATTGGGTATGAACTTGTGTTAAGGTTGGCCACGCTATATTGAAATTTGAAGTCCAGAATGTGCACAGATTAGTGTATCTAGGCTATAAAAAAAACCTTGCCACATCGCAACTAATCATTATCTCATGTAAATACTAGAACAAATGGAAAAGGTCTAATTTCTAAAATAAACTTTCATGGTTCAGCTTTCTAGAGCTAACAAGTATATTGTTTATTCTAGTTTCTAAGAATGTACTTTACCAGTATTCATTCATAACAAGCACTCATCTTTAGATTACTCGTCAATATAATGTACTTGATTTTTATCACCTTTGGATATTAAAAAATGTTTCTTATTATCCCACCCCAATCTATACAAAGTGCATAATTTCAAATGCTAGTCCTGGTCTAAACCAAAAGAAACTAGAGATTGGGATTTCAAATACATTCACTTGGAAAAGTTATCGCTACCAAATTTCCATGGAATATTATTTCCAAATAGGGACTCTAGAGGCAATTGATATATCAAAAGCACATTGAACACCTTAAGATGGAATAATGAGATAGGAAGGAAAACAACACTATCCAAAATGGGTCTATAGTCTAGAAATAATTTTCACTAAATTTCACTTTGGTAGGTGTAGGGTTAGTATGGGGAGTTGGAAAAGGGTATGAGATAAGAATAGGGGCTAATCCATAGGTTTAATATGGAGAAGCCTACATATTACCATTGGATTTGATTACTAATTTTCAACGCCAAGGAATTCATTGCCTGGGTTAGGGAGTCGATGCAATGTCTGCCTCAATTTTGCAACAAATATGGAAGAAAGGAAAGGAGTTTGGTTTGAAAAATATGTAAATACACCACTAGAAGGTATTTTTGGATCAACATAAGAGGATTCATATCATAATAAGCAAGGAGGATGTTTTTTTATACTCAATGAACCCTTCCCTGGGGGAATATACTCCTATGTTAGGGTACAAAGAAAAGTTTGTAGATACAACCTAGGAAATATTCCCCTAGAGGTGAATATTCCATGGAAATATTATGCTCCTCTAAATTCAAAGTTTTAGATGTCATTAGTTCATTGGAACAAAGCAACAAATTGGAAAATACTTCAAAAATGCATCAAGAATGGTCCAGGGTGGTGTACACTATGTAAGAAGGAAAGTGAACCAGTTGATCATTTATTTAACAATTCTAAATATGTAGGTAACGTATGGGAAGAAATGAAGTAACTGAAAATTCATAGGGAAGGGTGACAAGTGCAGACTATGGAGGAGGCTTTGAAGAACCGGACTCGGAATAAATAACTTAAAGGTTTTAGATATTTTCTTGTTGTGGTTTCTTAGAGCACATCGTTAGCTTGAAATGTTGATATATTTCAGGAGAGATACATTCCTCCATTTCAATGTGCATATATTATCAGGTAAGTGTTTGGAAGCATAAAAATACATGAAAATATACAGAAACCCAGGATGCAGAAGAAACCATGAATTGATAAATTGGGGCGACTTGTATGGTGCTACCCAAGAGAAACATACTCTTTGTACTACAGGAGGTACCTTAATTCTAAATGATTATCTTCTCCTTAATTTCAATGCAATCTTGGGTGTGGTACTAATAGATATGTTGAGTTGATGGATCTAATGATCTTAATGAAACTGACATCATACATGGAGGTGAAAAAATTTGTTACACCATTTTTTGGTCATCTAACCTATTATTATTAGATGAACCCAAGTACATCATGTAAGACCAATTTTACCCTAAGTAAAATTGCTTTCACCATATAAAATAACTCATTTGCTTATATTTCCTAGTCATATTTAACCCAAGATAAGGAACTTAATTAAATAAATCCTTATTTATTTAATTATTTCCTAAGAATAAGTTATTTAAATCATTATTTAAATAATATTCTTAGTTAAATTTGACTAAATCATCCATAAATAATTAAATAAACCATTATTTATTTAATTATATTTTCATCATTTCCCTAAAATGATAAATAAATCATTTATTTATTTATTATTTATAAATAAAGGAATTGACCCAATTCAAGAACTCTTTTCCCTCCAACAAATATAATAAAATATTCCCAAAGGGTGCTTCTAGAATTCGATTAATAATATTTTATTCATGCACCGAGTTCTAGATAACCCTAATATTTTGTTATAAATAGGAGGGTTTTCCCCATTCATTAGACACCTTCATTGCATTAGATCACACTAGATCTTCTCTTGGTCACCATTTTCCATTTTGCTTTGTGAAGTCCCATTGAGTTCTATGTTTTCTTTTCCACATCCATAAGAGAGAGAAATGCTAGATCTGAAACACTGAGGACTTCCAAGAACCCATCCCACTGAGGAGAACCGGAAAACACCTTTCTTGTTTTCCTCTCAGGTGCCCCATTCTTTAATATAATAAAAAATTCTTTCATATACATTCTTCTTGTCTTGTTCATTGGATCTATGGAGCTATGTTATTTTTTATCTGCTTAATATCTTTTGTGCTTAGATCTGAATTTGTGCAGCAATCTTAAAGGTATTTTGCAGCCATAATCGATGTTAGGGCTATTTGTTATGTGTAGCTAAAGTGATCTTTTACGATGAAAGATTCATACTAACAAAATTGTTGATATTTGGTGACTATAATGTGGTTACACACTAGATGAAGGTCTGCTGCGAAATTGGGAATATGAATTTGCACCTTATGCTAGCTCAGATGAAAAAAATGGAGACATTCTTCTCCAACATATCCTATCATTATGCTTGTAGAGAACCTAACACAAAAGCAGATGATTGATCAAAATGACTACTTTTTGGAGTGGAGGTCAAAGAAGGAATCAACTAGCTAGAAAGCTTGAAGATAATAGTTGGAGTTTGAAGTTGTCTACTAAGTGTTGAGTAGTAGGATGTTCAAATTCTGGTATACTAATTTTTAGAATTGTTGAAATTCAAATAGTCTTTTATGAAAGACTTATGTATATGGACTGTAATGTATTTTTGAGAATAGGATAAATAATGTATATTGATTTTGTTTTGAAAATTTTGTTTGTTGTGAGACTAAATTAAGGGAAGTATGAGTATAATTGTCAAAGAGTGCTAGTATGCCTCTGGGTTTTATGAAGATTTTTATAATAATGTGAAAAAAACCATAATAAACAAGGAAATTTTGTGGGTGAGAGAGTGTGAAAATGAGAATGCATATAGATATACATACCAAAGTATTGTTAGGGGTGTCATAGTACCATTCATTAACAAATGTTGGGAATATACCCTCGGTCGATCTTCTTAAATCTCAAATATCTAAAAAATACGGAAAGACATCATAAGAGAGAAATGCAATGTCATTTCAAAATTCATCATTTCATTAGAAAAAAAATGCATATTGATTTCAATAAGTACTACATATCTAGGGGTCCCATTAATGTTACATGTTTTTGTGTAAATATGTGCTACAAAAAATTAGATGTACCTTTTAAAAAATGGGTTTTGGCTCAATTAGAATGGAGAAACAAGTATATCATTAGTTGGTTCACTTACTCAAATGCTTATGCAACACCATAAGTAGCAGAGCCAAGTTCAGTGAGTTTTTCTACATAGAGTCGATCCATTAGTGATACTGAGACCAAGCATCACGAATAACATGGCTAGTTGATCCAGCCACCTCTGTGAGTGAGTTGAAGATTCTGAGTCTTTAGTTAGAGACTCATATCCAACAGTTCCATTTCCAGATTGAGATGAGATGCACCAGTAGTAGTTAGTTTCCCAATGCCTATGGATCCATGACCAACATTCCCATCTATTAGATACCCACCAATAGTAGTAGATCCAGTTGATTCCTCAGTTGGTTATGTTGTTGATGGAATTTTATGCGAAACATATATTGTTGATTCTATTAGTGGCTCAATAGATTGAGCTTATTCAGTGATTCAATAGAAGGATCGACACCACTTAATATCCCTCTGACCTGCGGGGATTGGAGAAGCAGTAATCAATTGCACATTTGAATCAGTCGGCTGAGTACTAGCAACCCCACTAGTAGCACCCCACTATTAGAGGTTGTTCTAGATCAGGACCCAGACCCAAGGCCAACTGCGGTAATGGGAAAAGTGTAGCTAGAGCAGTGGATCCATTCGAAGGACCAGCAGTTGTAGCAAAACTAGTTGTGGGAAAGGCTTAGAAATAGGTTCTAAAATATCTAGGTCGCCATAGGATCAACATAACCTATTGATTCATATGTTGAAATAGACATTATGTTGAGTGAGGTAATTGATTCAGTTGTTTCAACCAATGATGATGCTTTTACCCAATTTAGTAGGTGCTCCATAACTATTGTTTCTTTATCCCAAAAAAATTAAAACCACCCCTTAATTGACTCCTCCTATGTTCCAACCTTTATCTCTACACCACTCAATCTGCCTCTTTGGATCGGAGTATTGACAGATAGATCTAGTTTGTTCGTGCAAGAACACAAGGCAGAACATTGTTCGTTAAGGTTCCACCATGTGCTGACTCACTCAATACAAGTTAGAAATTGAAGTGTGAGGTCTAAGTCCTTGATGTGGAGCTCGAGTAATTAATGTGTACTTGGTACAAGGTGAGTATATACATGCACTAATCACTCCCGGGGTGGGTGAATATAGTTTGTTGCACCGTGGTTTGAGAAGAAAGAATGAACATTTTTCTAATCGACTATAATTGGAGGGGGGGAGGTTAAGGTTTAGGTAGTGGTCCTCCAATGAGAATGGAACCAAGTACTTCATGAAGAGATCTAATATGATAAGGTTTTTCCCTCTGGGGGGTCAAGTCATGCCCTAAAAAGTAGTATTATAGCATCCTATCCTTTTGAGAGACTCACTGCAGAGGGCCACCTACCTCCTAGAGAAAGATATGATCGTGAAAAAACAATGAGATATTAATTAAAACATGAATAATGTGTATGAGCATCTGTATATTTTGAGATTGAAAAAAAAAATTATAAATTGAATGATCGAAATACGTTTAACTCATCCTCCACTTTATGCTTTTCCAAGATTGAAACCAATACCCTTCAAAATCATTTTTTTCAGAGGGAGCTAATAAGAGTGATTAATTTGCCTCCATATGTATAAATTAACATTAGAGACTGGATTGCAAATTGAAATAAATATATACTAAATGTAGAGAACTCAGTAGAAACGATAAACATAGAGATTTAAGTTTAACATAACTAGCTATGAGAACCTACTAAAATTACCAAATCCATAAACTAATTCATTGTACCCCTTAATGGACTGTAATTGCAATGTACTATAGCTAAGCTAAGAGAACACAACCATGGATTGACATAGAAGACATGGAAAGGTTAGTGGGTTTTCCCAATATTTCTTGTCTACATATATCTAAGAACACCATTCAAAATGAATCTTTGAAAGATTTGATCCTGAAAAAACAACCGGATATTAATTAAAAAATGGATAGTGTGTATCAGCATTTGTATATTTTGAGATTGATAAAAAGTTTACAAATTGAATGATAAAAAATGCGATTCACTCGTCCTCTTTTTATTATCTGCCATCAAACATTAAACTCTCAGCCCAGCTCGGGGGTGGGATACCTATTTAAGGGGTTACATGGGCAGCTTCAATACATCCTTATATATCTCTTGCTACCTCGGCATCATGACCATCCCAAAATGATACCACAGAATCGAACGTGTGTTTGCTCTCTCTCTTGACAAAATTAAGGTGTTACATCTTTGTTATCTATTTTGAGTGGTTTAGAGAATAGACACACATTAAATTTTTCCAAGAGATCTTGGTATGCTCATAGCTATGGGAACATTTTAGGGAGGTTATACATGATCAAATTTTGTCAATAATAGGAGAATAAAGCATATGTGAAAGTGTTCGTGGCGCTGCAAAAATATGCAGATGGTTCGCTCGAATGCCAATGTTCAAATCCTTCATAAGAAAAATCATTCAAGAATTCTCTCAACATTTACTCTGCCACTTTGAATTCTTGTACATCTGACAGACAACTCAAGTGCATTCGGAAAAAAACCAACTAAAAGTAGGCAATCAGTATTTTCTTATCTCGAAAATGTTTTCTACTCCACATTATCGCTTCCATCTCTTGCTTCCTTCATATCACCACCATCCCAAAATGGTCCCATAGCTATGAGCATATCAACATCTCTTGGTGAAGTTGAATGTGCGTATGTTATATCTAAACCACTCAAAATAGAGACGTAATGTCTTAATTTTGTCAAGAGAAAGGGCAGTCACATGTTTGATTCTGTGAAGAGAGACTGATGTGGTCATAATAGTGGAATCATTTTTGGATGGTGGTGATGGCAAGGTAACAGGAGATATATTAAACTCTCAACCCAACTTCTTTCTCATCATCTGCCTCAAATATGTTACTATCGAATATGCTTATGTGCTTGGAACAACTTATCCCTCAGTCGTATTTCTGGGTTAAACCACTTGAGATGTAAGGTTTCTAAACAGTATTGTTATGGCAGTGGTTTCATTCATTACTTAGATCCTCCCTTCCATGCATGGGTCAGAGAAAGCACATACCTCTTGTGGGTAAGGCAACATTCTTATTGCAGTTACTAGCTATTGGAGGGTGGGGGTATAGAAAATAGTGAACAACTCTTCACTGACCTAACGTATTTTAATGTGACCCAAAAATAAGATAAGTAAACAAAACCCTCACTACATAAACCACGGAAATGCAATAAGAAGAGAAGTATACCGAGGAGTTGAGTATTTCAAATTCCAGCATTTACTATTAAAGCACATGAATTCATGTATCGCATGGCTTTCATTGGTATGTATTGAATGCAATGATCATGAGAATTAAAAATATCAATTTTTTTTTTTTAGCCACAACATTTAGAATTAAAATTTTGTAGAAAACTTCAAAAATTAGAACCATGCATGGTGCACTGTTAGAATATGCTGTGATATCAAACACATTCTACAACATCCATTTTCAGGAAAATAATAATAATAATTTGAAAACTTTTCCATCTACTATCTACAACTATCTTTCTCTATGGAAAAGTTTGTTTTTCCATTTTAAAACTAACCAATTTTCAGTAAATACGAATGATATAGCCATACTTTGCATGCATAGTCCCACTTCCTTAAAATTATATACAGTGAAATACCAAAATCAGCAGAAGAACATTGTGTTCTTGAACCATCATGAAGTTTGGGAAAATTAAAGATAAATATATGAGAAAAGGAACATTGTATATTTTGTGTGGATCAAATACATATTATTCGAATCGTATTATATTAAGGTAGGGTAATATGAGTGATTCAAATGGTATTAGGAGGAGATGATGGATGCTTTTATAATGACACGAAGGATGTTATTATGAGGAAGAGTTTTAAAGAAAAGTCTCATAAGAGAGGATATATAATGATATAAGTATTTATGTAAATATTTTTTACAATAATAATATGTAAGTAAGATTGGTTTGTTGAGTAGATTGGGTTGTTTACATATTTTCTCAGCAATAATTTCTCACTGTAGAAATTGTTGAGTCTTATACGTACCGTATATATATGTGATGTAATTGATTGATGTTGATGTGTAATAGAAATAGAAAAATTAATTGTGTTTGTGATGTAATTGAATGATGTTGATGTATAATAGAAAAATTAATTGTGTTGATATCAGGGCTAATAGCTATGGGTTTGCTTCTCACACTAGAGCCAATGAAATTGTGAGAGGAGTGAATTGTCTATGGTTGCGTAGGTTGTGAGAGAAGTGAATTTTTGTGGTCTACAAGTTTGTCCAAACTGTTCTAAATTGTCATTTCGACTGCTGGGAAATGGGGGGAAATGTGTGAATAACAGCTCAAGTTATTCCACCCTAGCAATAGGCAAATTTTCCCATTCATACGACACTTCCACTGTCACGGCCAAAAAATTTATTGCAAGGGAGATGGTTTTCTCCAATCACTGGCTATCTTTATCTTTAATTTTACTCAACTCTGCCCAGAAGCCCATAATGGCTACACAGATTGAAATTGAACTGTCCTGGATGCACAATGACTGTGTCCACCACAGTGCCAGGAGGAACATTGCCAGACCTTGATTGTTTTTCTTGATAGCCAAGGAACAGTCTGGTGTGATGTCTCTTCTGAGCTACTCTGAAGGAAACAAGAGGATTGTAGTTTCTAAAGAGGGCCATTTCTTCTCTGAGGGCATTTAATTCTGAGTTGAGAACCATATCGAATTGACTCTCACTGACATCATATTTGAAGAAGAGTATCCTATCAGGAAGCTTGTTGTTTTCTTTGAAATAATCGTCTAGTACTTCCTTATACATCTCCTCAAGTTGTGGGATGTGTTACACCATAGTAACCAAATTCGAATTCGATAAAAAATCGATAGTATACATCTTAATTTGAATATATATACTTTCTTTTTTTACATATTTTGTTCAGTTTTTTCCTAATTCATTCTAAAATTTAAATAATTTCTGATAAATCTATATCATATAACAACCTTATAAATACAATTCACCCCAAAAGAAATAAAAATCCAAACTTACTCTTCCCTCCAAAATTTAAAACTAAAAAATCTAACATACCTTTTTAGTATTCAAAACTTATTTATTTGTCTAAAATTCGTATTTAATAAATATATATATTTAGAAAATCACCATTCTAAATCTACTTATTTATGTAGAAGCTGTCAAAAAATATTTAGAGAATGAGTATTTCACCCTTTCAATTTTTCCTACTTTCTTGGCTTTCAGGCCCTCCAAAACCTGGCTTTCCAACCCTACAAAACAGGAATGAAATTAAAAAAAAAAAAAAAATTCCAATTTCTCAGTTGTTCTATTTCCTTTTTTGTCTTTAAATACACACAATTTTCAATATATTGAGACTTATTATGTAATGCTAGCCATCCTTTGAAATTCAATTTTTGTTTCTTTTACAATTTCTCAAAAGTTTCTATTTTACTTAATTTTTTTTTAAATACACATAGATTTCAATATGTTGAGACTTACTCTTAATGAGATCTCTTTAAAATTCAAAAAAATAAAATTTTCAAATTTCTCCTTTCTTTCTATTTTTAATAATGCTTGTTTCTATTTTCAATATAAAATTTTCCAATTTCTCCATTTTTTTTATTTTCGATAAAAAATTTTCCAATCTCTCCATTGGTTCTATTTTCAATAATTCTTGTTTCTATTTTCAATAATGATGAGCAAAGCTATCTCTTCGCAATGCCAAAGCATATCCCTTCACAATGGCAAAGCATATCTGGTCTCCTATCCCTTCACAACTCCTTAAGAAAACACGAAGTATTATATCTGGTCTCCTCACTTGCTGGTCTTCTAACTCCTTAAAAAAAGGAAGTATTCTCTTACGTTAAATTGTTTTCTTTACAGACAGGCTCAAACGAAGAAATTGACTCAAATTAAGAAGAAACTAGCTCAAACGAAGAAAACGGCATAGGAACCAAATTTTAATGAACTATTCGCTGCTCGAATCGAACAGACGAATTTTCGATTTTTTTTCATCGATTCAAACGAATTTGGTAACTATGTGTTACACCCTGTGACTCTAGTAGCTGACTCTCTCATTATAGCAACTTCACCAGGGCCAGTTGATGCTTCCAACCACTGTAGCAATGGAAGAACTCGTACTATCCCCCGATCTAGGATGATTGACATCCACGCCAATGTACGTGACATGGTCGTTGCCAAATCTTGTTAACTGGTGGGACAGGCTATGAAGAAGAGCAACATTACTGCCACCCACTTTGGCATTCATCTTCAATGCCAAATTTTCCAAATATTTATATGCCTACGATTGGGTCGCCAGATCAGCGCATTTATTTACATGCTCAGAGGAACAACACTGTGTCACCAATTCGACATCTGTTTCAGCAATACGCTTCAGAGTTGTATACCCTTATGTTTTTCCTCTATAATGATGATTAAAATATGTAATTGCCCTTTGGCTCTTCCCTACACATCCAACAGAGTTTATTGAAGACCTTTCATATCATTCATGGGAGATGGATTATATTCCAAAATGAGGGGAGATGGATTCATAGCCACTCCAACGTCTCCACAGCTTCTCACCAAGGAAGACGTGGACATCTGAATCATGTTGGTTAGAGAAGGCGAAGGCCTGTCCCAACTGAAGCTTATGAGACACCATTTTTCAATCCGCCTCCCATAAAAAACATGGCTACTCATAAGGTTCCACTGTAGATTTCCCAAGGGTGGAGTTACTTGCTTATTTCAACCTTAGATTCCTATCCACTCTCCAACTTAATTTCTACTTTAATGGATATAAATGAAACAGATCTAGAAGGCATCTGGACATTGGTAAATACCTCGGCAGACTCCAATGCAGAAGCCATCGATGTTAAGCAGCTGGCTTCAACTGCAGGAGGAGGCACTTGCATAGGGATGGAATGTACCTTAGAAGGCTCCTGAGTAGTAATATTAAGATCCCTCATTTGGGAAGCCAGAATAGTTGCAGGGATATTAGAACCTACCTCTACCGCTTCCCTGGCCCTGACCTTGACCCTGACCTTGGTCTCTCTACCTCTACCTCTTCCGCCAAAGTTTCCTCCCCGATCCATAGCCAAAGAAATGAAAACCAGCTACCGCAATCTGAAATTAAATGAAATCAGTATCAAGTCTTCGCGTAATGCTGTAATCCGACCTGCTCTGCAATCTTCCACACTGATATAGAGGGAAAAATCCGCGTTTAATTTATAATAAATGCAATGAGCTTAAAACCGGAGCAGAGGGAATATTCAATATTTCAACTACCACTGCTATAAACCTCGAAATCCAACCATGAAGAAGAGTGGAGTAGTGGTGCTTCCACCTAATTAACTATATCAGTTTTCTAAACAAGCAACCTTCAATTTTTTTTTCAGATAGAGATAATAAGATTCATTAATTTTCCTCGATATGTATAGATTAGCATTACAGACATATAGATTAGCATTACAGACTGCAATGCAGATTGAAATAAATATATACGAAATGCAGAGCACTCAGTAGGAATGATAAATATCAAGATTTTAGTGTAACATAAGTAGCTACGAGAACCTACTAAAATTACGAGATCTATAAACTATTCATCGTACTTCTTAATGGACTGTAATTGGCATGTACTACAACGAAGAAAATGCAGCCATGGACTGACATAGAAGACTTGGAAAGATTAGTGCCTTTGCCCAATCTCTCTCGTCTAGGTATATCCAATAACACCCTTCAATCTTCAAAATTCTTGAAAAATCCGATCCTCCTGAGCAAAGCCAATACTCCTCCAATCTGTCCCAACAGAGCTGAAAGATCCGAGACAAAGCCGGTCCTCCTCCAACCTGTCCCAAAAGACCTAAACATAGGGTCAAAAGACCTAAACATGGATTTTTTTAAACTCCTCGCGCAGAGTTAAATATTTGTCAAGTGCCGCCAAAATCTGGTTGGGCAAACACTAATTTTTTTTATTTGTTTTGGGTTGGGTTTACTTCACTTGGTGGGAATTTAATTTTTTTTTAAGAACATTTAAATTTTCAATAATTAATTTTTTTTTATATTAAAAAGTAAAAGTATTTAATCTATTTTAAAAATAAAAATAAAATATTTAATCAATTAAAAGTAATTTTAGTTTGTTTTTTCAAATTAAAAGTAGTTTTAATATTTATCAAGAAAATCAAAGTGATTTTTGGATGGAGTATATTGCCAATATTATTTAATGTTCATGTATTTGAAGAATATTGCCAATTGTGTTTAGTGTTCAAGTAATAGAATGAAGAATGATTAACCTTTTAGGAGCAAAAGAGGCCATAATTATGTGACATCAATGAAGAGCAATGTTATTAGAATATGCCAAAAGAGATCAAATAATATGCAAACAAATAAAAAAGTTAGGCCTCCTTACTCACCTATAATGCAGTGATGCTCCTATAAAATATAAGAAAGGTATTCACATCTCCACACATACATATAACAAAAGAAGATGAGAAAATTGAAGGAAAATATAAATCTAACTAGGATATAAAAGATGTCTTTAGTATTTGGTAGAAGGATATCAATCTCACACCTCACATATATAATTGAAGCATTCGTTTGAGGTGATAATTTAAGGAGAGGATCAAATAAAGTGTGAAGAAAGCATGATTCTCCACACTTAGATAAGCATGTGACAACAACATGTCACAGTAGGCTTGAATATAATCCTTTCATTGCTTGCAGGCTTTGACAATAGAATGCAACTCATTTCTATAGGTTGGGCATCTATGAAAACCATCAACATAGAATGCCTTGATACAATAGACCATCAAATGTTTGTATCGTGTGGGAAGTACATCAACGACATGAAAAATTGGCTCATAGGGTCCCTGTTGTGTATCCATTCATTGAAAAAAACTACTTTCCTGGTGAGATAGAAGTGAAAATTGATAGTTGCAAAGGTAGAAATAATGGCATCAAATGTAATATTGTTTCCATAAATAATAGAACCAGAAATAGGCTCATGAATGCCATCAATATCTATTGGAGGTGATACGATGAAAGCAATAATGAATACAAAATTTGCGTTTAATAATATATGGATCATCAAGATGTTGAACCATCCAATGTAAAGATGGTTTTTAGTGCACCAATGATCTATTCACATAAAAGACCTTATAAATTTTCACTTTGGGATACCCCCACGATTCAATAAGTAATATGAAATGAGAGGATTTTTTGCTAAGGTGATTGGTTCCATATCAACAACCCTTATGTTTAGCTCGAACATTTTAATAAATTTATAGTGATATCCTTTCGTGTCCTTAAATTGTAGCACCCTGAGACATCTATTTTCCATCATGTATGAGAATTATAGTAAAACCATATATATCATAAATTAGGGCATATAGTATATACTATCCTAACAATATCTACTAAAAAAAAGTTATGAGAACATGCCAAAAATTACCCAACAGGTATCAAATTATCATCATGAAAGAGAAAAGTTGATGCAGGGGCATTAAGCTCAAAAGTTACTTGTACATAAAGTAGACATAGGGGGTCCCATGTTCTTAAATATTCTTGTAAATATTAATATTTTGAATGTTTTGGTAGGAAATTGTAATTATCCTCAAGTCATTTTGAGAACATGAGAATTTGGTGGAGATAGGAATATGAAGAGTTAGTTTAGGATTAATTCAGTTATTGAGTCTAGATTCAGGAATTGGAATACTAAGAGTTATTGAACTGTCTGGAGACCTGAACCGATTCAGGTAATCCTTGTGGTATAAATGTAACCCTGAAGAGTCTAAATAGAGAGGAGAGAGAGAGAGAGAGAGAGATGGAGAGGTAGAGAACCTCTTCAGCGACAGAATAGGAGGATAATGGCCATCGAATTGAATATCTAGCCTGTCATGAATTGTAAGAATTAGCTGAGATTTATCACCTGTATATGTATGTATATATATATATATATATACATGTTTATGAAGAATTTTTTATGAGTTACATGTGTGACTTTATGTCTTCTTGGTCGAATTGTATGAGGAAATTATCTCAGTGTAACTGTGCAATTGTTGGTTTAATTCTGTGTGAAGAATGCCTGTATCTCCATGAGCTGGGTGTAATTAAGACTCTATGATTTATTTAAGAGTCTGTCTACGCGATCAGTGATGAGAATGTGTGGTAAATCCCTATGTTAAGACCATTGGAAATATATGGATTCATCCCGAGCAGTTGTATAATCCATGTGAAGAGCCATGCCGAGGTATCGATTAGTTGTGAGTCTCGATGTTAACTGCGTGATAGAACCCCATGTTAAGTGTCGTGATAGTAGATTGTGTGTCATTGAGCAGCGGCATGAGAACGTTATGGTCGAGAGTTATGCATAAGTGAAACCCCCGTTACAAGAATAGGCCCATTTTGTTGTGAACGGAGAGTGTTGTCCCAAGAATCAACCGTCGAGCGAATAATAGAATCTGTGTTAACCCTGGTGGAACCCGAGCAAAAGGAGTGGAACTTGAGCGCAACAGAGTAGAGCAGAACTTGGAGCGTGGAAAGAGCGGAACTGTGACTGAGATGAACAGTAACAACGGGTTGGAGCGAACCAGTGGGTTTCATTGCACCACCTTCCGTCGGGCAAGCAATTTTCTCCATTCGCGACCGATTCCATAGAAAGATCGACACATGTCCCTGAATGAATTTGGAAAACTGCCTTCCACTGCACGCCATCGCGCGTTATTGTTCGTGCAAGTTGCACGAGAGATATCCGTCGGATCGTAAGGAGTGGGGCGATGTAATAACAACCGTTGGATTGCGCATGGATTTATTGAAGGTATGATTCGGCTGTGTTGACCCCACGTTGGCAATGCATTGTATGTGTGGACCCAAATCAAAGATAAATTAAGGCTTACGAGTTAATAAGGTATGTGCAAATCGTTACATTCGTAAAGATAAATACAGTTGTAAAGTTAATGCCATATGAAATATATGTGGTGTTAACCATATCGTTATGTTTGAACGGAGGCCGAGACCATATATTGATATAACATTATATGCGAGTAGGGTGACATCGTACGAAATATGTGAACGGAGTTTAATATATGTACATGCCGAGGGTCAATTAATATGGTTCTAATAGCCCAAAGTATTATGTCGTGTATAATGGTTGTATATGCGCAGTTGGCGCATATGTATACGTAATGGACTGTCGGGCTATAGCTATAGAGGAATGTTGAATTAATATCTCAATTCTCTAAATTAAGATATTAAAATAGCCCAGACTTATTTGTTTGAATTTGCCAGCGTAGAATAAGAGAAGTGTGAGATTTCCAGATGTGAAGTTGATTGGGCATGAAAAATTGGATGCACTTACACATAGATTGAGGTTGGGACCAAAGGTAAACCTGGGCTAAGGGTGGGCCCCGCTGTCAAGTGGTATCAGAGCTAGAATTTAGTTAGCTCGCTGAAATGTTTGTTTTGGAAATGCACATGTACTGAACAGGAAAGAAAAGTTGAAGTTTGTTTAACAGAACACTGCAGGTTTGGAAGTTTGACATGCATCATACATATTTGAAGTGAACAGGATTGTGGAGTGAGTAGAGGACATGATCATGATCTTGCAGGTAATTAACTTTAATCTGATTTGAAATTATAGTTACAGAATTATGGTTATTGAAAATTGAAGACAAAGTTTGATAGTGAAGATAGTGAGCCTGGTATTCAGCTAGAGGCTGGATAAGGAGGAAATTTGTAGTGTTCTCAAGAGAAGATGAGCAGTGTTTAACTCTGGTTGAAGGATTGTTTGTAGAAGTTAGAGTGCAAACAATTGAAGACATCTCAGCAGAAGTAGATCACAACTTTGAGAGCAGTGATAGAAGAATCCAGTAAGGGATTCTGAGTGCAGAAAGAGTGTGGCAGAACCTGGAAGATTCCCGACAGAGGGTGGATGAGCAGAGAGCAGAGGTGTTCTTGATAGAAGTTGAAAAGTGAAGCCTAGAAGGTTCCTGTAGAGAAGGGGACCAGTACTTGCCAAAAGCCGAAGCTTAGGAGAGAAGCTTGGTGAGGTAAGTTGCAACAAGAGAGCTTGCTGTTGCAGAGGCTTAGTGCAGCTTGTGAGTGAAGAACTCCTAGAGAATAAAATGGCTACTAAGAGCCATAGCAGAGACTACAGAGATTGCAGAGGTTCTGGGAGAAGCCACAGCAGAAGAGTGAGTGAAGATGCCAAAGAAAATGACATGAGGAAGAGACTCACAGATTAAGAATATTGGAAGTAACTTACTGATATCAGGGAAGAGTTCAATAGATTGAAACTGAGGATAGAAGAAAGACAGAGAGTTGGTTGGCTCATGAGGAAGAATGTGAAATGGCAACCATTACAAATGAGGTTGAGGCAAAAAAATATTTCTCTGTTGAGAGAAGAACTCAGAGCATCTGATTTGAAAGAAGAAATTTCTGCTTGTGAAGTAGAACAGAGCACAGATGAAGAGTGGAGACCTGCAGGAGATCTGGTGAGACATAGGGAAGAATTGAGGCAACAAGAATCTTGTCTTGCTGAGGAGGAAATCCTTGAGGAATTCCTGAGTTATTGGACAAGTCCAGATGATGTGAGGGCTTGTGTTCTTGAGTCTGACAAATGTGAAGTGATGAAAGACTCCACAGAGGAAGAAGAACCCAGAGTTCTTGAGGCAAAGATGGAAATTGAAGATTCCATGCGCAGACCTGTTCAAGAAGAAGTGCTTGAGGGAGCAGTCAAGACTGAAGAGTCTTTTGATTTGAAAACTAAAAAGCTGTGTTTGTTTGCAGGTACACCACTGGAAGATGAACAAGCTTCAGAGTTTGTTGGTGAGAAGAAGACATTGAATATGAAATCTGTTCAGATCAATGCTGAGATAGTGAGATCTCAGGGAGAGATGAAGACAAAAGGGTCAAATGAAGATATCTAGCAGAATGTTGAAGCTGAGAGAGAAGGGCCAACAGAGGATTGGTCAAGAATAAGCAGAGGCATAAAAGGTTGTGTAAGGTTCCCGAAATCTACTCCTATTGAAGTTGTTGAGTTATATAGGAGGCTGGATTCTCAGAGAAGAGAATTGGAAAAGCAGAGGACCTATGCACTAGATGAGTTGCTGGGAAAGCAAGGCAGGAAGATCTTCATGGATGGGATTCATGGAGCAGATGATGGAAGAAAAGTGAGACCAGTGGACAATCTCATGAAGGATGCAGATCAGCATGCTGAAGTGCTGACATAAGGTTTGGAAAGGAGTTCTGCACAACATACTGATGTGTTGTCAGAAGAAAAGAAGGCATTGAAGCATTGGAATTTTACTGCTGATGATCCATGTGCAGAGAAATATGATGAAGAATTTATGAGCCTTGAACCAGACTTAGAAATGCCGGGAGAAGAATTGGTGACCAGGCCATCAATTGAGACCATTGGGTCTCATGGTTTTAACACTAACAGTTTGTTTATCTGTACAGGTGATGCAGAAGACAATTCATCCTTTGAAATTGTCTTGAGAGAAGAAAAACTATTGCTGAAGGAGGATGAGACAACCATGTCTCATATACAAGGAATTATCGATGTCATTGACAGAAAAGAGTTGGCTAGTTGGGTAGGCCAAAGCCAGCCTGAAGAACAAGTTTTGGAAGCTGCTGAAGTGAGGAGGAATCAACATTCCATGCTGACAGAGGATGAAGATACAATGGCTAGAGAACTTGATTGGATCTCCAGAATCCATCAGGAGGATGAGAAGCAATTGCTGAATATTGCCCAAGAAGAAGGAAAATATGTTGAAGCTAACTTCCAGCATGTTGAAGATATAAAACAAACATAGGAGAAATGGCTAAACTGTTTGTTGAGAGAATTTGAAGAAGAGAAAGGGATTGCAGACCCTAGAGCAAGGATGCCTGAAGCTGTGAAGAAGAGAGGAATAGATACTAGCTTGCAGAATCAATTTCTATTTACTAGTATACTGGATGAGTATGTCACTGCTGGTAGGAAATTAAATGGTGAATTGTTTTCTGAGAGTGAATTTGCAGATGATGAACAAAAGAAAGGTGCTACAGAGGGAAATATCCTAAGGGATATTCAGGTTGGTTGCGCAGAGGCAGCATTGGCAGCAACAACACCCATGGTGGTAGAAGATGCAACATGGAGGATGACACCCGTAAAAGTAGTAAACACATTGATAGCATGTGAGATTGGAAGCAGCAGCAGAGGGCAAGATAGTTTCCAGCCAGAGGATAAGCTGGACATGGAGATTGAGTACATCAGAATACCGATGATGAGAGTGACTCAGAAGCAGCAGACAACAGCAGGAAAGCAGGAGGGTTTCAACAAGAGAAAGACAATGGCAGATTGTGAAAGCATAGCTGGGGGTAGATTACAGAACAAAGTTTGGAAGCCTGGAGAAGGTCAGTTGAAGAATGATTCAGCTGATGGACAGTAGCAAAACCAAGTATGGGATCCTGGAGGCAGAGATGAAGAGCACATGATCAGGAGACCATGAAAAATTTGAAGCTTGGGAGTCTGATGCAGGGGCATTAGGCTCAAAAGTTACTTGTACATAAAGTAGACATAGGGGGTCCCATGTTCTTAAATATTCTTGTAAATATTAATATTTTGAATGTTTTGGTAGGAAATTGTAATTATCCTCAATTCATTTTGAGAACATGAGAAGTTGGTGGAGATAGGAATACGAAGAGTCAGTTTAGGATTAATTCAGTTATTGAGTCTAGATTCAGGAATTGGAATACTAAGAGTTGTTGAACTGTTTGGAGACCTGAACCAATTCAGGTCATCCTTGTGGTATAAATGTAACCTTGAAGAGTCTAAATAGAGAGGACAGAGAGAGAGAGAGAGAGAGAGTTGGAGAGGTATAGAACCTCTTCAGCGACAGAATAGGAGGATAATGGCCACCGAATTCAATATCTGGCCTGTCATGAATTGTAAGAATTAGCTGAGATTTATCACCTGTATATGTATGTATATATATACCTGTTTATGAAGAATTTTTTATGAGTTACATGTGTGACTTTATGTCTTCTTGGTCGAATTGTATGAGGAAATTATCTCAGTGTACCTGTGCAATTGTTGGTTTAATTATGTGTGAAGAATGCATGTATCTCCGTGAGCTGGGTGTAATTGAGACTCTATGATTTATTTAAGAGTCTGTCTACGCGATCAGTGATGAGAATGTGTGGTAAATCCCTGTGTTAATACCACTGGCAATATATGGATTCATCCCAAGGAGCAGTTGTATAATCCATGTGAAGAGCCATGTTGAGCTATTGATTAGTTGTGAGTCTTGGTGTTAACTTCATGATAGAACCTCATGTTAAGTGCCATGACGGTAGACTGTGTGTCATTGAGCAGCGGCATGAGAATGTTATGGTTGAGATTTATGCATAAGTGAAACGCCCGTTACAAGAATAGGCCCTTTCTGTTGTGAACGAAGAGTGTTTTCCCAAGAATCAATCGTCGAGCGAATAATAGAATCTGTGTTAACCCTGGTGGAACCAGAGCAAAAGGAGTGGAACCTAAGCGCAATGGAGTAGAGCGGAACCGTGACCAAGATGAACAGTAACGGCGGGTTGGAGCGAACGAGTGGGTTTCATCGCACCACCTTCCGTCGGGCAAGCAGTTTTCTCCATTTGCGAGCGATTCCATAGAAAGATCGACGTGTGTCCCTGAATGAATTTGGAAAACCGCCTTCCACTACGCGCCATCACACGTTATTGTCCGTGCAAGTTGCCCGAGCGATATCCGTCGGATCGTAAGGAGTGGGGCGATGCAATAACAACCGTTGGATGGCGCATGGATTTATCGAAGGTACGATTCGGCTGTGTTGACCCCACGTTGGCAATGCATTGTATGTGTGGGCCCAAATCAAAGATAAATTAAGGTTTACGAGTTAATAAGGTATGTGCAAATCGTTACATTGGAAAAGATAAATACAGTTGTAAAGTTAGCACCATATGAAATATATGTGGTGTTAACCATATCGTGATGTTTGAACGGAGGCCGAGACCATATATTGATATAACATTATATGTGAGTAGGGTGACATCGTATGAAATATGTGAACATAGTTTAATATATGTACATGCCGAGGGTCAATTAATATGGTTCTAATAGCCCAAAGTATTATGTCGCGTATAATGGTTGTATATGCGCAGTTGGCGCATATGTATACGTAATGGACTGTCGGGCTATAGCTATAGAGGAATGTTGAATTAATATCTCAATTCTCTGAATTGAGATATTAAAATAGCCCAGACTTATTTGTTTGAATTTGCCAGCGTAGAATAAGAGAAGTGTGAGATTGCCGGATGTGAAGTTGATTGGGCATGAAAAATTGGATGCACTTACACACAGATTGAGGTTGGGACCAAAGGTAAACCGGGGCTAAGGGTGGGCCATTGTCAAAAGTAATAGAAAATATATATTGGAAATGCAAGAAAGTGTTTGTAAGACTTCAAATAAAACTAATGCAGGGATGTTAACATACCAAGATTCTAAGAATTCCCAAACCATTTTCTCATTAGATTGGCTAGCCTTACATTAATCAAAACAACCCTGAATCTCTTGCTATTTATTTTTCAAATAACATTTTCATATTTTTAGAAGGGCCATACACCAAAACACCTATTGAAGGACTGGGGAATAAAAGCCACAAGAAATTTCAAAACATGCTACATGAATCCATAATTGTTGGGGATTCTTTGAGGATTCTAACAAATGAACCTAAGTAAACCAATGCATAAGCTTAGTGGATTTCTACTATTCCTAGATAATTATTTTCACTTTCACCCTTGATTTCTTATATTCTTACTACATTGATATTAATTAATTCATTGTTCGTATTGCTCTATTTTGTTTTTCAGGTTCGAGAGGAATAATTTAACCTCTTTTATGTTAGCTTTTATGGAAACATGGAGGTAAAATATATGTTTTTAAAGTGAAATGCTCTCCTGTCCTCTTCAAATTTCTCTACTCTCAATTAATTTCATTTTACATTTTTTATTTATATATATTTTTAAAACTCATAAACACCACATTATTTCCATGGGCATGACCCTTTATTTTTTCAAACATTAGGCCCATTATCTATGTTCTATAACCATTTTCAAGTATTAAGGGTTCATGGAAACTATATTCATATTGAGTTGCGTGGCATTGATGGCTCCAACGCTTGCATGCATTTTGTGGGTGCCTCCCATCATGGGGTGGGAGTGCAGCTCCCACTAGCTCATTTTTTCTCTTTCATTTCATCCTCGGCAATGGAAACCACCTTATAATATTGAATAAATAAGATTGAAATCCACCTATTAAGGAATCTATAATGCACGTGGGAAAGACTCTAAAATGAACATAATTGTAAGATAAGATTCATGGTTCTTTCCAAGGATTGTGTGAAGCTCTGTTGAGCATGGATGCTCTTTGGGATAGTTTAATTCCCCCATAAGTGGCTTCCATCCACAACCCCTTCCCATGAGGTTTGAACATGAGACAAATTGGGGGCTAAACTCCACTCAAACCAATTGGTCTACACCTCATGGGTATGATAAAATTTTACAAGCAAGGGTTGTCATACAACAAACTAGTGTTTTCTTGACAACAACCATAAAAATATATTATTATTTTATTATAATCATAAAATTTGCAAAACAAGTTTGCAAATATAGAAATACAAAAATTATCTAATACCTAATAGATAAACTAGAAAGATAGGTGCAAAGCAACTAATCACTACCTCATAAAACAATTAAACAATTTGTAATGTTTTATTAAAAAAAATCAATCCTTTCTTTATATTTTGATAGTGAAAATGCCATAACTCATAAAAGTACAACACTCGAAGCTCCATCAAATTGAACAATTAAAAAAATGCAATAACTATAGCAAAGGAAGCAACTATATTGTACATATATAACAACAAACATATGATGATAATCCTTTCTCTACAAATACAACCAACAATAAAGGATGTTCCATAGCGTTTGCCGCCATATTTATAATACAATTATAATTTGATTACAAATAAATATATAGATATGATATTTTGTTTAGATGGATGCTAATGTAGGGACTCTTTTAACCACAATTTTAAGTACGAGGTATTTTTTTCATGCCAGACCCATTTAACACAATTAATCCTCTCTAAATTATAAAATATCATGTGTCCACCAAATGTTTGTCACAGTGATTATCACATATATTTCAAGATTTTTAAAACAACAACTACTATATATTTCATGCCTCCCGGGAATATTAATGGCAGTTTCCAGGATCAAGGATATTGCACTTGTGGATCACACTTCTTCCATGATAATTCATCCCCTCTTTTAAGTACGATAGGTACTAGATGCATATTGTTAGTTTGAGCAAAATATTCATGAAAACCTTAATTAGCATGCAAATAAAGAAAAAATTTCTTCCTTAGACAAACATATATGCATTTTCCACGACTGTTGGCAAAGAAATCATTTTGGAAGTCTTCTGCTTCATCGCCGTTAGGGTATGCTTGATGCCCTTGCTGTGAAGGGCGTTTATTGGAATGAAGCTAGAAATATATGCTCTGAGTCTGTGTCTCCATGCATACCGTAGTGAATCACACATGTTTTTGACACAAAAAAATCATTGTACATTTCAGTAATGTGTAATTATTGTCAATTCCAACCCAAAAGCAGATTACTATAAATTAATTTTATCAAGGGGTGGAGGTTAAGCACTCATGGTTGCATGAATCTTGAGCCATTAACTCTATCATGTGCTTTCATTTCCATATTTCCTTGAATTTTATCCATGATGCCCAAAAGGAAATGTCAAATGAAATTTCATCATATCTTTTCTCTCATAATATTTATATAAAAGGAAAAATAAGAGAAGGGATTGAATAGCGCACACGGGGAAAAAATATTGAAGCTATATTATTATATTTGGATGCTTCCCAAAAGTATCATTGTTTCAACTATATTTCTGAGATGTGGGGCTTTGCAATGGCTAGGTGAATGAATTACCTAGTGTCATAAAACAACCAAGATTAGGAGGAAGGGTCAAGAAGGAATTAGAAAGTGCTTACCATTCCAATTACAATGCCTCTAGAAATACTGAGAAATGTCTATGATGTGTGGATCTTACTCATTGGGCACGTGGTAGGTTACACTTTTGTGAGAATCGGGGGCCGAAAACGTTTTTTGGCAATAGTTGGGCCAAACATTTTATAAAGTTCGGCCGAACTATTTGTAGGTGTTAATTCTGTAGGATTCGGTCGAACTAAGTGATCCATTAGTTGTGCTTCTTGACGCGCGGGCAAAGAAGATTTTTGTCGGATATGGGAAAACCAATAACAAAAGTTAGAATTGAACTTCCAACAAAAATTTGGTAGAATTTGAGTTTGGACGAACTAGTTTCTATAAATAAATCGCTCGCGAAGTTGATTTTACAGTCTCATTATTCATACGTATTTTTGTCATTGTTGCTGAGTCTTTTCGCGCATTTTCGCTCCTCCGTCCGTAGCATTGGTCTACGGAAGTCTGTTTGTACGCGTTGTTGCTCCTTTTGTCGGCCGCCATTTGTCTACTACAAATTATGTTCTCTCTTTGTAATAGACATTTCCATTTACGTAATAGAATGAGTGTAATAGACATTTCTGTTAAGATAGTTCTCTATCTGGACACACCATCATTAGGTGTCTGTTGAATTTTATGGCATTTTTTGTGAATTTTATGGCTCCACTCTAGCTCTAGTCCTAGCACGGTTGACTTCCACTAGGGTTAGCAGCTCCACACAAATTCTACCACGCTAGTTGTTACGAATTGTTCACATGAAAGTTGTGTGATATGTTTCACACACTCCAACATTGCTCCACACACATACCTTTAAACTTTTTTCTAGTCTACTGCACGTCGCGTGTAATTTGAACAAGACTCCAACAATGTTGTCCAACTCTTGGGGCTCCATAATGCACCAAAAGCTCCGCGTGATTGACATTCCAAGACTATAATAAAAAATTTGCGTGTTTGTTTCACGTCGGGTTCACCACATATACACATATATGTGTAGTTATTATTCATAAAATAGTTTTAACAAACTCCTTTGATAGACATCCATCTTATTCACAATGGATGGGCAATGAATTCAAGCCTTGAATCTCCTCCTAAGCTAGCATCGTATCACGAGGTTTTCCTTTTGGCTTTTGATCTCACAAATGATCTTCACACCTTCTGACAATTAAAATAACACTTGTAGGTCCAATGTAGACTTTAAACACAGTTCAATGCCTTAATCTCTCTTCTTTAGGTTGTTTTTTGCGTCAACTCACTTCCCAGACAATTATTCAATTCTCCACATCAATCATGTGAGAATCTCGTTGGCAATGGAAATAAGCATGAAGTAGAATTTGCACTCGTGGGCTGTAGATATTCTAGATTTTTCTTGTTCAATTTTGGCATGACAATTCACAACTGGTGCACCTCTCCCAAGAAAGGTCTCTTCTTAACAAGAACAACCTCTTTTTAACAACACTTTGTTGAGCAACAAAACAATTTCTGTTAAGATATTCCTCTCTGTCTGGACACACCATCATTAGGTGTCTGTTGAATTTTACCAGCTCTGTAATTTTGTTCTATCTTAACATAGGATGAGTCGGGGGCGTATTTAACACTACAATTTCACACACAATAAACCTGAATCCACAATATGATACTTTTTTTTCCATGTAGACAGGTTATCACATTGCCTTCATATTAAGCGATGCTGGTCAATGTTGTTGGTTTCTATGGTCTATTGGTCAATGTTTTTCGGCTTATCACACTGCTCTCATATTAAGCGATGCTGGTCAATGTTGTTTGGGTTCTTGATATGATCTGCTGGTTAATGTTTTTCGGCTTATCACACTGCTCTCATATTAAGCGATGCTGGTCAATGTTTTTCGGCTTATCACACTGCTCTCATATTAAGCAATGCTGGTCAATGTTGTTTGGGTTCTTGATATTAAGTTAAAAATTTTCCTTATAATTTCTATATATTATATATATATATATATATATGACTTCTAAAGGAAAAAAAATTATTTAAATAATTGTTAAATTTTAAAAATATTAAAAAAAAAAACAAACCTTTTTCCTTTTAGTTTGAGTTGTAGCTTATTATTTTACAATTGTAATGTAGCATATAAAAAATTGAAATGAAAATTTCATTGTAATATTCTTGTAATACATTTCTTCAAAGAATGAATGCTTAAAAAAATAACAATGGAGGAGAGAAGCATAATGCTATAGAGCGTGATTTTCTAATCACGAGGGAGTTACAATTATGCCTGCTATATTAGGCTCTCTCTCTTCATTGAGCTGTGTGTATGGTATGGTTTCATTTAGACCATTTTCAACCACAATAGTGTTCTCTTTGTCACTACTGCAGAAATAAAAAGAACATGTTAGACATTATCATATTCACATAGGAAAAAAAGGATTTTCCTTAATTTTACATATTAAAATGTCTTTGAAAAGTTATTTCTATTTAAAATAAAAAGGTGAAAGATTAGTTTCAGCAATTACTAGAACGAATAGATGGTAAGGCCCACAACAACAACTGCAAAAGAAATGCAATATAACCAATCAACCTACATCAACAAAACATATGGTCTTGAATGAGCTTTTGGACTCTTTAGATATAAATGTACACCGTGGAAATGTATCTTATATAAAACTTTAATCCATGTGCTTAACCTTAACATTGACACAAATGGAATACAATTTTACTCACTGCTTTATGATAGAAAAATATGCGGATGAGTATTGCCTACATATCCGAAGTCAAAAGGGATAGATTAAAAGGGGATGCTCCGGTCATCTATAAAATATAAACTAAAGAAGCATGACATATTAGTAATGCAAATTAGATATGCGTACCAATTATGTTCATATAGCACAACAAATAGATGATTCAATACAAATGTCACATAGAAGTCATATTTATCTCATGGGCCTTCAACTTAAATTATATATCTAGCATTACATTAAGCTATAGGAGATAAATCAAAGAAGCATTAGATAACAATAATGTAAATTAAACATGTGTAATAATTATGTCCATGATAGTTCAATAAATAGATAATAATGCAAATGCCATATCTACGCTATATTTCATCTAAGTAGCTTTCAATTTAAACTTATATCTAATGTTAAATTATATAAAAGAATAACAGTAATCCAAACTTCAAAATAATATTTAGAGTTAGTATAAAATGTGACATATAACTTTCCTGCGTTCAAAAACATAGTTACTGAGAGTTCAAAACTCATGCATTTGAATACAAAGTGGGTATACGAATGAGCAAGTAGATTTATTCTAGGAATGAGGAAGTGAAGGTTGATAGAGAGCCACAGAAAATTGCAAATTTATACCTTAAAAAAATTGTTCTCCTTTTAAAGAAAATGTGTCATATAATCAACTTTCATCGAAATATATGATAAATTCAACACAATTTTATGAAAAATAGTATACCATTTTTTACATTTCAAAAAATAGAAATAGATAAATATTACTTAAGTATTATTATAAAGATTTAACTACCCATCAAGGGATGGCAAAGTGATTGAGACAGGGCATAATCACAATAAAAAACCAAGTTCAAATTGTAGTAATCCTAGAATCATGCTTTACATAAGGTAAAATTGGGGCTCATGACTTTCTATAGATAAAAAACATTTACCCTTACCAAAAAATATATGATAAAAATTGACAAACTACATAAGCTTAAGCTTAAGGGGATACAATCCTTCTTGCCTTCCATATAGATAATGAAAATGATTGTTCCAAGTCTCATGTTGCTTCTCATGTTACTTTATAAACCTTGATTGGAAAGAAAAGTAGGAGGGCGGAAATGTAAGAAATATAAAACATAATGAAACAAAATGTAAGAAATAGAGAACATAATGAAACACACACATACATATCTATACAATCAACAAAATTATTTTCCTAGGAAATCTTTATGGGAGACTAGAAACCCTAAAAAGTAATGATGCTCTACTCCTTTTTCCCTAGGAAATCCTTATGGGAGAAAAACAACACTAAAATGTAAACATGCTCTACTCTCTATTTTTTGGTATGGAAAATATTTAAGTACAAAGAAAGAGGTAATCTCTCTAGAGTTAGCTAAGACTTTTGGTGTGTAAGGTTGCTATAAAAACTTAACTCCATACATTTTTCTCTCTAGCTTCACACTCCTAGTTGTATTTTCAACTATGGAAAAAAATACAATAACACAAAATGGAACTCTTATTCCTCCTAGTGGCCAAGTATTTAACATAGTGTGATAGCCAACTAGGTGTAAGATTTGACTCCGTCAACCATTAACGAGGTTTGAGATTTTAGACCTTTTAGAGTCTTGTTAAAATTCCACATGTAGCTAGCTTGCTATGCATGAGTAATGGGGCTAAAATGACATTCTCTTGTACCATGGTGGTCAACATGATAGGTCAACTTACTAAAGGCATAAATTTTGAATGAACTTCATTTGATGTTTTTCTTGCACCATTGGATATGTATTTAAGTGTAGAATAGTGGTCAATATTTTGGCACAATGGATAATCGTTTGACCCCCAGAAATGTCATTTAATACCTCATAATGACTCCAAAAGGTTTTAGACCCCAATTCTCCACCCACCATAAAAATGACCCTACAAGTTGAGTCTTTCAGTTTTTTCACTCTATAAGCATCAAAATATATGAAAAATAATATAATTATCCAATCTAGATCATTATTTAATAATTTGTTAAAATTATGAGTAAGATATACATCATGGAATTTAAATAAATAACGTTAATTCATTGAACACCCTTGTACATTCCTTGTTGATACTTTGAAAGTAATACGTTTTGAAAAATAATTTGTTTATGGATTCTATTTTCCACATGCTCTCAACCATATCAAAAACCTTCTTATAATATTTGAAACCATCTATATACAACTTTTCATTTGTTTCGATAGGAATTAACATATTGAAATATTAATTCTATTTATGTCTTGTGTGCTAAGGAAGGGAGGTCGTGAATCTTAGGAGAAGAGATAGTATTTTTTAAGTTAGGAGGGATACTTTTTATGAGATAGAATTAATTTAAAATGCTTCTTAAGATTATGTAACTTTCGAACCATAATTGAAAATGTATTTATTTTTTTACTTATCATTTAGTTGCTAAAATTTGAAGAATTTATGTTGGTAAATAATTAATTAGGTCTATTTAAATCATTTACCACTTTTGGGTTTTTCATTTTCGTGGTTTCATTCATAATTTCACTTTTTTGCAAATTGTCAATTTCAATTTTTCACACCACATGTGCACAGTCAAAGGACCTAAGGTCTTTCCCATACCAAAGTATGTTCTTTTAAAACATGTTTTCTTGGTGATATGGGTGATTTAGAAATGATTGGGAGAGCGAAATTCCTCATTTAATATGTACAATATGTTTGGTTCATGCCACTAAGCCAAGAATTTTAAATTCAACTGATTTTTAATATAACCAACTAAATCCTGCAAAAAAAGAATAAAACAATTTATGTTAGGGTTGTGGATTTAGGCATTGAAACAGCACACCATGATATTTCAAATTTAAAAATAATGGTTTGAGTCCTAGGTAGCTTAGAATCCTATCTAGAGGTTTGTTTTAAAAATAACGATGCACTCCCATTTGATTCTCATGATTAGGTTGTAATCATGAGGCTCTCACTCAAGAGTGGACCTTCCCAAAATCTTGTGACGTCTTGTCACAAACAAAACCATCAAACCGAAAAACACATCATGCAAGAAACATAACTCGCCGACATATCATTTTTCTCCTTCAAAGAAAAAAAATTCACATCATGTGAATATCTCCACGTACTCTTACATATTGGTGTACAAAACCATCAACCAAACATAAGTCGACAAAACATGCCTCTTCAAACAACTGATTCTCAAGCCAAATAATAGCTCATGTACAAATTTCCATATTTGTTGCATTTAAGTGTGTCAACATAACTCTACTTTCAACATCTTGCTTCATGCAACATGCACCATACTTTGAATTTGCAAAGAAATTCATGAAACATTAGAATACATGCAAGGCCTTAATTGGATAAGAAATCTAACCATCCCTTACCAAACCATTTCAATGGTGCTTCTTTCAGCTGCACTTCATCATCATGTGAATCATCCTGACCCTCATCGATTATGGAATCATGTTTTCCATTCTTGTCAATATCTCTTTCCACCTTCTTCAAATGTCATGGATGACTTGTTGGATACAAAGTCCAACACTTGTCTACAAGGTGACCTTTCTTATGGCAATGAGTGCAAAACAATTGCATCTTATTTTCAACATCATTTTCCTTGTCCAATGGGCCTTTGACTTTTTGCCTCATTTATTTAGAAATTTTCATGTGCATGGATATCTTCTTCCAACATCTATAAACATTATGATTATTCAAACCACAAAAGGAACATGCAAAATTTTCCAAATCTTATGTGAATATTTACCATGTCTATCATAATCAAAAGAAATTTGATCAAAGGAAAATTTATGCTTTGAACATTCACCTTTGTTGCCTTCTTGAGGAGGTGAATTTGATGAGGTAGTGGCTCTCCTCTGAATACTAGCAATGAATTAAATGACTCTAGAGCTTTCAACATCCTCTTCTTTTACATTCTCATTAGCTGCATGATTATTAACATCTTCTTGAAAAGTGGGTGTCAAACTTTTCCATTCATCATGAACACAAACTTAACAAGCTTGAGGTAATGAACAAGAAATGAAATTCCTTCTTGGAACAGCTTCATTTGCCTCCTTGGCTTTGGAGAATTCTCCATCATGTTTTCCATAACCAAGACCCAAATAATTAGGCCTTTCCTCAACAAAATTTGGCCCAACTATACCTTGTACATGTTTGCCTTTAACCCTTTACTTTCATAGCCCATTTTCATCAAACATTTGGACCTTATTCCTCTAGTGTGTCTCTCAAAAGCATGTACACATTCATTTTGAGAGGAAATTGAAGACAGAAACAAATAGCTAATTCTTCTAACTAAACTTTACTGAAATGAGCTAAATTTTACTTTGATACCAACTTGATTTGAATATGAAAAAATTGGTTTTGTTGGGCTATCTCCCTCATCAGTTAAATAAAAATTTGTTTAGGATAGTCTAAAGTTAGCCAACTGGGAAGGGGTTTATGTGTCAAGCTTTAAGTGTATTTTGTGAGAAATTTATGAGTTAATTAGCTTTTACAAACTCATGTGTACAACAAATAAAATGAAAAATTTTTATTTTGGAAATTTTTTTCCCTCAATCCAGATTCCGATCATTGGACATGTAAGAGGAAGAAAGAGGGAATTCACTTTTCAAATTCTAGACCTTGTCTAAACCAAAATAAACTAGAGGTTTGGTTTTCAAATACATTCACTTATTTGGAAAGGTTCTAGCTACCAAAAGTCCATATGCCAATCTACCTCCCAAGAAATCCATTTATTACACCACTGGTTAGTTTTTTGTCTTCCTATATTCTTTATCAACCTCTTCGAGTGATTCTTGAAATGTGGATACTTAAATCCTTCCTAAAAATTTGAGCTCTAAAACGAGAAGATATACAAGGTCATTTTAAGTCATTCCTCTACCCAATTATAAAAACCAAGTGAATATTTCTACATATTGATTTATGTCCCATAAACTGTACAATATAGGTCAATTTTTTCCTTTAACTTATTTAAATATTGTTAGCGCACAATTGTTCAATGGTCTGATGAAATTTCATTGATAAAGGCATGATTATGCCAATCCATGTTGCATATTTCCATTAACAATGTTTAATTACATGTAAAACAATGTTGGCTCTGCTTTTATGCTATTTTGAGTTTGCTTTTAGTTCTGAAATTGGAATATATGATATTAATTTATGACTTGCAATTATAACTGCTGAGATACTATTCTTTTTCTCTACTATATTTTTATTTCTAGTCCTCTAGGTGCTTTCTTCATTTTTTTTTTTTTTAACTAATTGAAGGGATTCATAATTCTATATTTTACCATATTTCTTGCTGGTTCCATGTAGATTTAATTGACATATAATAGGTGGTTTCCGTTTTTGGGATGTATGTAAAGTTTTTGGCACATCATATTGAATTTCTATAATTTGTGTAGCTCCCTAACATTCAGATAGAACCTTCATTGAAAAATGTGAGGGGGGTTTCAAATTCACATTGGCTAACACCCTCCTCTGGGATAAATTTTTTTAACAAACACAATAATAGAGAAACAATTAGTGATGTCACTAAAAGATGTAGCCTCTTCAAGGTATCATATCCTCTCATCAAGGTCAAGAATCTATTCACAAAAAATTTCCTATGGAAATGATGGTTTAAGAAACAAAACCAGACAAAAACCTTTAGTGAGAACAACAAAATCTAAAACCTCTTCAAGGTCTTCAATCTGCTCGTAAATTTAAATTGTGTCTTGATCAAGTCCAACAACAAAGAAACATTCAGTGACAACACCAAAATCTACAACTTCTTCAACATCTTCTAAATCATCTTCAAAGTCAATATTGTGTGCATCAAATTCCTCAGCAAGGTCATCAATGGAGTCATCAAAACTACTATTTCAAACTTCAATGCCAAAAATAAGTCGAAAGAATTCAATTTCTCCTCCAAAACCTTCTTCTCTGAGCAAAGCTAGCATGATGTCGTAGAGAAATTCAGTAATTCCACAAGGAAATTCTATCAAAGTTAAAACAAATCCTTTTCATCCATATTTAATGCCTAATTTTTCAGGTGGAACACCTCCAAATTTAAGGACCACAATGCCATAAAATACAACTTTACCTAATAGGTGTAGACCTAGAACCCCCAACTTTGCGTGACATGTACAACTGAAGATCCCATGGTAAGCAGTGTGAGAGGAGAGTCATGGTCACTGAGTTGAGCAAGAGAAATAGTTTGGTATGACAACCTTACCTGTGATAAGTCTAGCTAGCAGACTACCAAACTACATAGTAATGGCATTCAAAATGTGAAAATTCCCATTTCACTTGGAAATAAGATGGTAGAGAAAGGTATAGATGAAAGGAGATATCTATCTATGGTAAAGAAATCAAATAGTTCTATCAATTCCACCTTGCAACTCTAAGAGACATTGAATTAAATTTCATCTCAAGATAGGGCTTTGGGAGGACACTCTCAAAGCCAACCTTCGTTATGGCTTTGAAACACATGGTAAGTATCAAGACTCAGCAACCTTATTTGCATAATTTTTTCTAGCATGGACCTTAATGTCATAGCCTTCTTTTGCCTAAAATGAATGCAAATTTCCTTGAAATTTGGCTTGCAACATTCATAATTCATGCTCATGGAACATGATTGTGTTGCAATTGTGATAAAATCTGCTGTATGCAGAAGCTTCAATAAAAAATGGTCGAAAATGACATTTTTGCTTTGTTTTTTTCAATATTTAAGGAAAATTACACCAAGTAGCTTCCAGCCTCATATGACCATCATGTCAAACTCATCTCAGGATATTGTCCAAGTAAGAGCCACCAAAATCAAGCAATCTAGTATACATGACTCTCCAATTTCAATTAGCAGCAATGACAGTTCTAAGTATGGTGCAAACATTGCTCCAGATCCTCAATGGGGCATGTTTGATGACAATAATTTGGGGAGTGAGAGAGGGATATGGTAGGAGAAAAAATTCAAGGAATCCACAGGAAATTGAAAAATATATAACTAATAAGGTTTTGAATAAGATCAAACTAAAAGTCCACAAGATAGGAAATAATTTGTGCCATTGAGTTGCTACCCAGATAATAGATGACATCTGGCATAATACTGTACACATTTTGTGCTTAACATCATGAATATTGTTAGTAATGGGTAGTTAGTGTGCATCAATTTCAGTGTTCAATCATCATGAGGATCATGACATCATGTCCTACCATAGCTTTTTTCCTATTCATTTCTATAGTTCTAATGTGATGGATGTTCTATGGAAGAATGTTTGAACATGATGAATCCTAGTTTCAATGTTGAAAGTTTTTTTTCTAATTCATTTTCAATATAAAATGCTTCCTTTAACTATCAATAAAATATATTACATGTTAGTAATGTCACACAAAATGGTTCCCAGTTGAGAAGTCTCAGCGATTGAAAAAAGTCATGTGAAAATCCCTTGTATCTATAAAAAGTTGCCCAACAACATAAAGCCTATCAAAATTGACACATGGACAAATTTTAGAAGCAACATTTCTTTAAATCTGCTTGAAATAAGAGGGGGAAAAACCAAAATTCTTTCCAAAGGCACAAAAGCAGTTTTCATAGATTTCCAAACAATTCACTAACTATCATGATGAAACTTGAAATTAAAGGGGTAGGTCTTATTTGTCTTTAGGAATGGACCACAACCATTATTATTTCCCTAAAAAATTGTGATAATGTAAATTCAAACATCATTAACATGATAAAAATATTTGGTGGGCTTCTTATTCTTTGAAATAATGAGGAAAATTGTTAACAACTTATCAATCTGGGGTAGTGGTGGAGGACTACATGGACTAGCTATGGAGATTCTCGCCTTTAGAAATCAATAAAATTAGATTCATGACTTGGCCTTCTACTAGAATTTTGTGATTCCATAGAGAAAGCAGCTCGGGAGTATGAGAACCAATAAATTGTTTCCTGCTCATAGTGCAAAGAGATCGCCTAAATATTCTTGCAATTGGTATAGATATTGCACATCCTACTAACTTTTGCATTTGAAAAAAAAATTGCATCTAAATAATGAAGTCTTGCATATTTAGTTTATTTGGTTTCCGTCTTAGACATTTTTAAAATCTAAACAAGAATTATTTCTTCTCTTACACACTTGAGAGATAGAATTCCATCTCTAATAAACTATTGAGGTCTATAGAAGCTAATTGCCTAAGAAACTTTGTAACCTAAGAGAGAAACTTGTTAGAAAATGGGTGAAGTTGGTATTACACACCCAATTGGATAACCTTGAGGAGAAAACATTTCTCCCACTTTATTTTTTGACATAACCTAGTAAGTGTTATTCACTAGCATGTATTTTGTAAAGGCCTTGACCTAGTTCACATTCAACTCCATCCACCAGGTTGTAGAGGATTCCAAGCCTAATTTCATGAAAAGTAAGTTGGGGATGATCACATTGACCTGCTTGATGACATGTCTATGAAGATTAACTACCTTGAACTATTTTTTTGCGTAGGGAAAGAGACACATTCCCATGTATGAGCATGAAAACGTTCTTTTATATTGTTAATGCCTCTAGTGTTTACTTCTACAAGTTCTATAGGCAGAGTCTGTAAAGGGCCAGGTAGCCTCTGGATCTCATCTTTTATGAAAGGTGACATATCTAGTAAATGCCCCTACAGTCAATCTCTGGAATGGATCTAAATAAAAGTTCTTCATTTTAATATCCATAAAACACGACAACTTTAAGGTAAACTATGTACATGTGTCATTTCTCCCACAAACTAAAGTGTATAAGTGGTAAATTTTATACCAAGTGTGCTCCCACCATGTAAATCGCAATTTGGTGAACTTATCATTTTTATAATTTCTTTTTCGATTAAATTGAGTTTCACACATCAATTATTTCTTTGAAAGTTGTGTTCTACATAATTTGTGTACACTAAATTACAAATTGATTTTCTGAAATCTATTTTGTGTAAATGTCCACCAATAGATATATATATCATGGAGGATGAATGACGAAGATCAGCCGAATCCCATATGGAGGTTCAGGGATCGGGGGATGTTCATGGTATTTAAATATAATCTTAAATCTCCATACATGTGTGTACATATGGAATTGATTTTTTATTAAATTTGTGAGTTAAATTAGTTGTTAATAAGTTTCATTTTTAAATTTTTAGGAGGTAAGAGGAGAAGGGTTTCTACTCCATCCACGGAGCGTGCCCATGGTTCAACTAGTCGTGGTATGGTTCATGCAATTTAATCAATGAATATGTATATGTATTTATATGTACACATGAATGTATTTTTCAATTGATTATAAATTCATATTTGTTTATGAAGCTTCTCCCTCATCTCGAGAGGTTGGTGGTGGTTCAAATCCACCTAGAGGGCCATCAATGAGTGGTAGCAGGTTGCGTGAAGGGGGTGATATTTATTCCCCCGAAGGCCAATCAACGATTGTTGGTTCTCAACAGGGTCATTTTGGGTCTGGTTCTCAGTAGGGTCATTCTGTGTCTGGTTCTCAGCAGGGTCATGTTGGAGAATATGCTAACCAACAACGTCAAGGTTGCCATCAATTTCAATATTTTTTTCATTAAATTTGTACAACTTTTTTTACATGTGTTTTTTCTAATATACAAAATTATATATATATTGATGCAGAGGCCGAAAATGTTCCAACTAGTGGTCAAAATAGACGCAGGGTAGCCCGCTACATTCAAGAAGAAGGTTGTTTACCTAGCACAACTTATCCATCTGAGATTACTGATATACCATGGGAAACCAACATGGCGCAATGCACCTTACAAAGGTGTGAAAGACTTTATGCAAAATTACAAAGAGATCTCGTGGCTTTGTCTCTACCTGCTGAGAGTTGACAAAGCCTTGAAATAGTTACACATTCATTGGGCGGAATTGTAAATATGTACAAAAATCTTGGGCCAACAACTGATACATTTGTAGAAATGATGAGAAAGAGAAAAGAAACAGTAATCGGTCCAAATAAATGGGAGGATGTAAAAAAACAAAGTTACAAAAGAAGTGGCCAAGTCAATGTTTAATTACAAGGAAGGGCCAAAAAGAAAAATGTTGAAGGTGCAGTATTTCAAGCACCCAGACATAGCTCGTTATTTGTATGATAGGCACCTTGCGGCCTATGGAAGGCTCCCATGGAACGATGAGGTTCCTGTTTATTTTGCACAAATGTTTTATGCAGAATTTTTTTTGGGTATGAAACCCAACTACAATGACCTTCCATCAGAATTTTTTGGCTCGGGGAAAGGTCGATTATATGACCGTAAGGGCGCTAAGCGAGATGTGGAGTTGCCTCGCCCTGAGCCGCCATTGGTGAGCTGACTGTTTCAGGTCGAAACTCTGCGGTCAGAGATGGATGTGACTTCTCCAATAAGTCGACAATCAAGGAATGTTATGATCGACAATGTTTATAGCGGATTGGGTGGAGTTGATGTTTGTTTAAATCAACAAAGAGCACGTGAAAATGCACGTGCCAATTTTGTGTATTGTATAGATGAGGAGATTAAAAACATGAATGTTGAAGATCTCCGAATATATGCAAAAAATTGTTGCAATGGTTTGCAAGACCTAATTTTTCATGAGGAAGAGGGCACCGGAACGATATGTGTTAGTGACCTTAGGGTTTGAAATTATTTTAACATACATATACATGTGTACAATTTGTAATAAATACATGTGTATGTACATGTATACATTTATTTGTAAGTACATTAATCTAACAAAAATGTATTATTATATGTTAAAACACCATTTGCAGTTCTCACACATGATGCGTGACGAAAATGTTAATATAACATTCGAGACCTCTGGTTCAAACAATGCAGATGGGTCTGACCATCAAGATATGTTGGCAAATGTTAGTGTTTTTTAAGTGACTTTAAAATAAATAATTGTGCATACATGTGCATGTATGTATATATATAATTTGATAAAATATTTTAACAGATATCGATTTCATCCGATGTTTTTGGGATGGCGGTACCTTCTTCTTCCTTGGGAGATGTACCTTTTACTTCCTTGGGAGATGAGCCACAAGTATGGAAAATTTTTCACAAGTTTAAAATTTATGTTTAAAAGTTATATATATATATATATTCTACCTCAAAAAGTTTCATTAAAAATTGAGATATATATATATATATAGAGAGAGAGAGAGAGAGAGATCTATATTTTGAGTTATTTAAATTGTTTTGAATTTAGGTTCCTATAGAAGATTTCTTTATTCCGCAGACTCTAGCGACGGAGATAGGAACATCCACAACATTTGAACAAGTTGTCTTTAGTTCCTTTTTTTAATATTATTGAAAATAAGTTTATACATGTACACGTGCATTTTCATTTTAATATATATATATATATATATATATATATATATATATATATAACTGTACATGTATATTGTACAGTTTACCGCTGCAGATGTTCCTATGGGAGCAGAACTTGTTCATGAAATGGATAGGGAACCTCATGAGGTATTGCATGATTTTTTTGTTATATTTTGTTTTTTACATGAAGTTATAGATATATATTCTCATTCATTTTTAAAACATCAAATTTTAATTTTCAAGTACATGTGCATTGTGTAGGTAGGTTTCCCATGATTCTTCACATGATAGGGCGTGGATTGAGACCCTGATTGGAAAGATGCTAGATCCGTCTCTATTTGATGGACATGATTTGTAGATTTGATTTCAAGATTTAGATGGTCTTAAAATTTGTTAAACTTGATACAGTTTGATACTTGTGAGATCTACAATTTTTGGACATATTTTATTACATTGTTAATATAATTTGTTTTATTTAATTTTTGGATGGTTTTAGTACTTTTGGCATGTGAATGTGAAGTAATGTTGTCGTCTGAACTACATTTGGCATGTTATGTAATGACATGTGTTATAATTTGTTTTTTTTTTTAAATTTAAGTTTTTGATGCTTGGAGTACATTTTCCATGTGAAGTAATGTTGTGATCTATATTTTTTTGTTAAATTAAAAGTTAAAAGTTTTGGATGATTTCAATCTACATTTGGAATGTGATATTTAATGTTAAATGTTTTTATTGGATAGTTGAATTATAATTGGCATGGCATTTGAAGTTTTTAATACTCAAGTTTTGGATGGTTTCAATCTACATTTGGCACATGTGGTATATAATGTTAAATTTTTCTATTGGATCTAGTTGAACTATAATTGGCATGGAATTTGAAGTAACGTTGCACGATATATATAATCAAAAAGTTTTTAAAACTCAAGTTTTGAATGGTTTCAATCTACATTTCGCATGTGATATCTAATGTTTTAAATGTTTAATGTTTTAATGTTGCACGATATATTATCAAAAGTTTTTAAAATTTTAAAGTTTTGGATGGTTTCAATCTACATTTGGCACATGTGGTATATAATTTTAAATGTTTCTATTGGATAGCTGTTCACTATAACTGGCGCATGTCAAGTAATGTTGCACAAATCCCTTTTGGATGGTTGAAGTACATTTGGAATTTTAAGATTTCTTTTGATCTCTACATGTAGTCTTGTTTGAATGAAAAACTTTCCACTAGGAAGAACATAGCTTTTCAATGCAACTAACCATGTATCAATTGAGCTCTAATTGAAAAAAGAGTTTAAAGAAGTAGATATATGTACAAATTATCCCTTTAATTTTGATTGGAAATATAACTCTAGTACATATATATGTTTGTTGAATTTTGGTAAATGTCGTTAATGCACTCAAATAGGTAGCCTTCTCGATTTATTTACATTGTGGAAACTTTTTACTAGAAAATCCAACTAGTTTTTCATCAATGCACATAGAAAAACTACTTGGAACAATTAATTGAATTCTAGAACATATATATCCAATAAAAGTAACATTTTTCATCAATTCACATTGAACATATCCGACCATTGGACAAACAAATTTTGTACTAGATTTTCAATCAGGAATAGAGATGTGGGTCAAATCCCACCAAAAGTCGGAGAAGTGCTCCAAGTCTCTTGTCTGAAAGGAATCTTCGTACAAAACTATATTGCAGATGATTTATTTACATTCTTTCCATACTTTTTACCAGAAAATCCAACTAGTTTTTCATCAATGTACATAGAAAAACTAGTTCCAGTTAATTGCATTCTAGAACATATATATTGAGTACGTAAATAATTTTTCATCAATGAACATAGTAAAACTAGAACAATTAATTTAATTCTAGAACACACACACACACACACACACATATAGATATATAGATATATATATCCAATACATATAACATTTTTCATCAATGCACATGTATAGAAAAGCTACTTTCAATTGATACTAGAGTACGTGCTTGTACCAAAACAATTTGTACATGTGCAAACACTTGCAAAAATAACATAAACAGCTCAATTTTTAGCTGAGTACTGGAAGTTCTAATACATATTTAATCCAAAGAGAATAAAATGTTGGAAAATTCAATCAAAAAAGTTCTAATGGAATCCCATCTTCAATAATCTGTTCATGATCGGATTTTGACATTTTCCATCTCTTAATTTTCGATTTTTTCTTTGATTTAACTTCTATCAACTTTATGCGTGCTGCACAAACGAAGTGACTATATTGACAACTTATGGAATAAGGTTCATAGTCTTCAAAGTAAACAAAGTCTCCACTTTGATGAGGTTCTCTGAAAAAATAACCTTTCAGTATAATAGACCCTCTGTCATATTGAAATCCATGATCATTATAGTTTTGTAATAATTTCATTTTTCGTTCAGTGCAACGCATCAAATAATACTTCACATTTTCGTCGTTGTCAATAGGTGCAATTATAGCAAAAACATCTCCTGCAAAATAAAATAAACTTAACAAAATTATACATATTTAAATTTATTTCTAGATCTTTAAATAATTAGAAAGTAATTCAAATGTTACTTTCTCTAACAATATCAGAAACTCGATCACCATCGGATGATATTGTAGTTTTCTCTGATTGCATTTCTTCAAACATTGCAATAGACATTTTTCCCTTTGTATTTAGTTCTGTATGTTTCCAATCGTTCACATACATTTTGTTTTCACAAACGTCATTGGATTTTGTGTTGTCTATGCAAACATCACAAAAACAAGAATATTTTCTTTTATCCAATGCAAACACATTTCTCGATGACTTTGTTTGAATTGAATGCAATTTTTGAGTCCCTTTTATTGTTTCAATGTCACTTCCAATTGATCTATCTACGTCTTCGATCCCAGTATGCCAGGAAAACCTTTATATGGAAAATTAGAAGAAGAATTTGTAAATATGATATCAAAATACAATTAAAGATAATCATTGCATGATAAATGTACAATGTTTAAAATTATATTTCCAATATAAATTAAATTGAATCTACCTTCGCACTTCTCTTGATGGGTTAGTCTCATGGCTTAGAGTAGCGATGCACTATTGAAAAAATTCTTTAGCATTCACAAGTTGGCTTGCAGAGTGGTTCATTTGATATCTTCAAAGTGCTTATCTTATGCATGCTCCTGCACTGTCATGTTCTCCTTTTGCATGACCAGTCTCAAAGAAATTCCAACAATGTTTAATGCAGGTTTTCTTATGAAGAAAACACAACCAAAAGAATGATCGTGCAGATTTTAATTGACCTGTGCATCCATCTGACCATATCCAATGTTCATTGAATGTTATTCCACGATTTTTCAAGGAATCGTAAATTTTTTCAAAACAATGTTGTACAAAACATGTATCATTTGTACGATTGTCACTAATATAAAAGTGATATTCTTTAATGATATGTCGATTTTCACTCGTGCTTTCTATATGATCGACATTTGTTTTAGCATGTCTATATAGAATATAGACGAGCATGGAGACTTGGTCAGAATGATAGTATTCACTCTAAATTTCTTTTTGTGGAACAAATGTGTAGTTTTCTGCAAAATCAATCACTGAAAAAATGGTCCCTGGTGGAAAAAATTCACGATATTTTTTGAATTTCAATTCTTTTCATCGAGCTCTATGGGAATGCTTGGTGTATTTGTAAATTTCTGCCTCAAACTTTCTCAAAAAGTCTATCAGAAAAATTTCGTCTTCTAGTAATTGAATTCTTTTAACACTATTTGCACCTTTAATCGATGTATCAATATATTCATATCTCTTCCATTTCACTTTCATGTTGGACAATGATTGATAATTTATATCAATACAATATTTTTTTTGAAATTTAGTCAAATTTCCACAATCATCGCATTTTTTACCACCAACACATTTCCTTTTGTAAAATAGTTCATCGTTTTCTCTTTCACATAGAATTTGAGATACGAAATCATGGATAGTGGAAGGAGGAGGTGAATCCTTCCATAATGTTCTACTGAAATCAAGGAATGTGTCATAATATAACTCAAATTCCACATGATAACGGCAACAAAAAGTGTCGGGTACGGTGATAGATTTTACATACCATGGTTTTTGTTGAACAAAAGCACTGAGTGAAACATGGATTTGACGATTATCTTCTTTGAACTTGTTGAATAACTCTATCTGAGTGGTTTCCAAGAAATATTTTTCATGTTCTTCGTACTGATTTTGTGCTATTCTTCTTTGCATCACATGCCTTGGAGTTGGTGAAACACGCGAATTGTTCTCCCAATATTCATATATTATTTTTTTAACATTTTATCCAAGTCTATCTTTGTATGGTTGGCTACAAATAGCTCTCCAACAAGCGAGTTCATCATTTACATCTATTTGCAGCCGAAATTTCTGATGTTTGTGGAAATTTTTCCGCGAGGTTCCCAGTCCTCGTGCCATAGATGTTACCAAATGATTCTCTTGAGTACTTGATGAAACCATTGCCATCTGTATTCCTCTACGTACAATTGAAACATCTTTCTCTCTAGATCTCTTAATTGACTTTATAGCACTACTCATATTTTTTATCACATCTTCCTTCGTTTTTTTATCTTTGGTTAATTTTTGAATACCCAGTAGTGTCGTAGCTTCTTTTAATTTCCTTAATTATAGGAGACCTTTCAACATTTGAGGCTGATCTGTCACCCACTCATTTAAGAAATAATTTTCAAAAATGCAGTTAACACGATATCGTATAGCATGGTCAGGTTTTTTATCTCCATATATGTGAGTGTCAACATTTTCTAACATCTCATTATCGATAGTGATTTCATTTGTAAATATTCGAAAAAATAGTACATATTCAATAAATAACTAAATTAATAAATATATCTATAATTTCAATAATATGTGCATGTGTTTAATATATATATATATATATATATATATATATATATATATATATCTGTGTGTGTGTGTGTGTGTGTGTGTGTGTGTGTGTGTGTGTACATATCTTGTGATTCAATTTCTTTATTTGGATTTCTTTCAATATTTTCACCATCTTCAATCATTGGTTCAATATCTCTTTCACTTTCTCTTTCAAAATTTTGTATCTCATCATCAATGTTTTGAGGAATACCTCTGTCTGTTTACATTAAACAAAATATTTTTCAAATTAGTTCATCAAATAAAAATTAAGTTTCACATTTTACATTAGGAAAATTTTAAATATATCAATAGATCATAATATTTACATTTACATACCTGCTTCAATTTCTGCTTGAGGTTGATTTTCCTCTTCAATATTTGAGAGGGCTTCTAACTTTCTTTTCCGAGATTGTCTCGTCTCTTCTCTACGTTCCTCAGGGTCTCTTTTTTTATCATATTTTCTCGCACTAGTCCTTCAATTTCCCATGATAATAGGGTATGAAGTTCACAAAATTTCCTTCAAAAAATTAGACAATAACTCAATTAGAAAAAACATCACAAAAGATTTAATTTAAAAAAAAATCATTTTAAATTTTTTGCAAAAAATACATACTCGAATCCAAAACACTTACTTTAAAAATTCGAGAAAAAAAATGTCTTATAAAAATGAAACGAAGCTCAAAAGATTTACTTCAACTCAAAACACGTACATAGCTCCAAGAAATGTCCTTTGAATGTACGTCCAAGAAAATTTCTTAAGTCCAAAACAATTTTTTGCAAAATCAGGCCGCCTCCAAGAAATGTCCTCCAAGAAAATTCTTTAAACCTAAAACAATTCTTTGCAAAATCAGTCTGCTTCCAAGAAATGTTCTTAAATCCAAACTTTGAAGAAAATTTTTTAAACCCAAACCAAGACCTTTGTAAAATTAGACGAAATGTGCGAAATGTGCGAAAATTATGAATGATTTCGCGGCAATTTATATTGCCACGAAATGTGTTTTAGTAGGGGCTCTGCAAAATTTTTCGGCTGACGGAAAATTACACAAAAGTTCGGCCGAACTTTTGATTATAATTTTGGTTGAAATATTAAGTCATTAGAATTAATGAGCCATTGGTGAAAAACATAGTTCGGCCAAACTTTTAATCAAAGTTCGGCCAAACTAATGCGTCACCAGTTACGCAAAAACTAGGCTTTGAATACGTTTCTGCATTTTTGGACTGATTAAACTCCATGAAAGGTTTCTAATTAACTATCAGAACTAAGAAAAGAATTTTCAAAATTGAATCTACTTTCAGGAAATATAAATTTTATGGAATTTCATAAACGTTTACTAATTTTAATTATTTTTCTAATAAAATGGGTGCAAACAATTTCTGAGGGTCATTGTAATTCAGTGAAATCAAAATTTTGTATCTCCCAAAATACACTGTAAAAAAAATTGAAAAATTTATGGAGCATTACATTGGTTCGTCGTCTCTGATGGGTAGCTTTTAGATTTTTAGTTTATAACTTATATGTTAAGAAATTTGTCGCGTCGCAAAACATATCCAAAATATGCAGTTTTTCATATTGGACCAGTTCAAAAAATTCTAGTAATTATGATATGCATCCATTGGCTTTGTAAATATGACGAAACCAAAGTAGACTTTGTCTAGATTGTTGTAACACATTTTGTTTTGTCAAAAACGCAAATTTTCAATGAATACAACATTGTGTCATAACATGACTTCTTATGAATCCTTTGATTGTTAAGAAACGCTAAGTTGACATATCAAATCTACATAAAAAAATTTCAAAAAATAAGTAATAGAAAGCTAAAAAAAATTCTGACAACTTTTATTTTTATCGCAAAATTAAATTCTAAACAGAAAAATTGTTATAGTTTGCAGAAAGTTGAAGAACCGAAAAAAATGAAATTTTTTTCTCAAAAAAGGGCTAAAAGTGTAACCCAGCTTCTTAGTAAACCATGCTTGGACATCCCACTTGTACTCAACCATGCTACCTGTGTGTCCCCTACTCCTATTCAATACACCACAAAATACTCCTCCCACGTCCTTTTCGGTCATATCATTCAACTTATCCTAACATTATGGGTGAAATTGGTGTTTATGTTGTAAATAGAACAAAGAAAAAAATTACTTGTTTTTCTATTGAGAAGATGTAGAAATTGGTTGTCATGATTGGAATGTGTGTGCATCAATATACATTATCTTGTTTTCTGAGCTTATACATAAATGATAATTTGGTCATACTCCATCCTATCGATGGAGCCTTATATCACGAAGGTATCGATGGGCAATTTGAGAGATTCTTTTGAAGCTTGTGTGTTGTGGCATTTAGCTCCTTGAGAATGTGTCTGAAAGATAGCTACTCCAAAGAGTTGGGGGAATGTATGACATCATGTAGGATGGGATGTAGGTAGATGTTTTCTATCATGAATTATTGACCCAATTGATCATGATTTTTGAATCCCCCATGATCTATAGGGATTTGACTCTTTTCACGGATGCAATTTCGAGAAGGGTACAAAGAGAAATGGAATCAACTCAGTTGTTGGAGCCTTAAATTTGGGTATATCTTAATTTCTCGCTATAGGACTGGGAGAGGAAGAGTACCACACCCACTTTGCAGCTAGGTGGTATAGCTTGTGCAACACCATCAAATAAGTCACAGGGGAATCCAAGAGGGAGTGGAGGAATTACTAGAATCACTTATTTTTGTGGTTTAGGATGAATCTTGTCTTCCAAACACTATTTTTTATCAATTCAATTATGATCTTTGCTAGAATTTTTCGTGAACAAAATGTGTTGTTGTTCCAATCGCACCAGATATTGCTGATTAGAATGCATGTGAAACCTTTATAATAATCTTCCATGATGTTGAGTAACTAAGTTTTGATATTTTCTTCCAAGCTTAGATAGGACCACGAGGCTATCATGTTCAATTTTGCAAGGATGGTGGTGATGACCTGCACTTCGTTGGGATAAGAGATAAATAAGTGTGAAGAAATATCATCATATGACTTGCCTAAAGCATATATGTTGGGGTGATTCGTAAATTATCATGGATATTTCTCGTGAACAAAATGTGTTGTTGTTCCAATCCCTCTAGATATTGATGATTAGAATGCATGGGAAAACTTTTTAATAATCTTCCATGATGTTTTGTAACTAAGTTTTGAAATTTTCTTCCAAGCTTAGATAGGACCATGAGGCTATCATTTTCAATTTTGTAAGGGAGGTGGTGATGACCTGCATTGTGTTGGGACAAGTGATAAATAAGTGTGAATAAATATCATCATATTACTTGCATAAAGGATATATGTTGGGGTGATTCGTAAACTATCATGGATATTTCTTGTGGAAAAAATGTGATGATATTCCAATCCCACTAGATATTGTTGACTAGAATGCATGGGAAACCTTTTTAATAATCTTCCATGATGTTGTGTAAGTAAGTTTTGAAATTTTGTTCCAAGCTTAGATAGGACCACAAGCCTACCATGTTCAATTTTGCAAGGGTAGTGGTTTCTCCATATTATGGGTGTTGGCCTCTCTATGAATAGTTGCTCCATCACAACATGTAGCTCCACATCGGACATCTCCTCGGGGCACGCATCCTCCTCATTGGACTTTTCTCCCTTCACTCTTCTTGCTGGACTCCTATACACTTGCCTAACTTCCTTAATGGTCCCTCCCATTCTTTGGGATCCCATCTGACCTTCTCTTTCCTTTGTCATCTGCGGTGCCTTTTCCTTGTCTTGTCGATTACTCTCCTACTTTTCAAAATCTTTCATTGCCCTTTCCTGCCACTTCTCAGGAATTTTCACCCTTCGATGTTCTTGTCGCTCTCTCAGTGTACTAGAGGTTTCGACATCCATATCCCTATTCCCTCTTCTTACTTACTCATAGCATCTTTCCCTCAGTTCCTTCCCCCAGTATTGTAAGTTTAAGTCTCCATCTTAGGGCTTTGGAATGACATCAAGCCCTCATCCACCATTAGAGCTTTAATCCACAACGGGATTTCCCTCAATAGTTCTCCCCACAATCTAGATCTAAATATTTCTTTGGCTTTTGTAAAATATTTCTAACACATGGCTGAAAATTCCACAATGTACCCCTCCAAGGTAGATTGTACCCAAAAATCTACTGCTTGGGTTAGATCGGTATCCAACCAATGGAGTGCTACTAGATATATGTGCGTCCAATTGTAACAGACTCTAAGCGATCCTCCTGAGAGTGACTTTATTTAAAGTCTCCGCAACCAATTATAAAGCTCTTCGGGAAACTTTCCCCATAAAATTCAATACAGGTCACTCGCAGATTTAGAAAATAGGACCCAATCTTTGATAGTATTTTCCCTCTGTTGTCGAAGTTCTTCTTGTTGCAATATGAAATGATCTAAGTGATTATACCACCAGCTTCATAGTTCCTTCCTGGAGATCCATGATACCATGATCTAACTTCTAAATTAGTTTTCAGGTCCCGACAACAGAACCATTTGTTGGAGAAAAAAGAGGTCTCTAGGCAGGACTTAGGTACAGGCTTGAGGCGAACAAAGTTTCCATTGTAGTCTAGAACAATGCCAAAATTTTCACCCTACTCCAGGGGGTAGGGCATATCACCCGAGGCGTGTTGTGATGGTAGTAATATTAGAAGCTAGATCAGGTAGAAGAAAAATGTAAACATGGATAACTATGGGAGCTTGGAAGCAACACACATATCTCAACTCTATGAAGGAACTACCATTCATCAACACATGTTCAGAATGCTAAATTAAAATTTAGTTTAAGCATACATTCATCGTAAGAAAATAACCATCAATCAAATCACAACATTACACACAACAACAACCCAATTTCATTATCAATAACAGAATAGCATACATGTGCTCCAGAGAGTCTATTATAGTTTTAGTCCAGTACACAGAATTCTCACAGAGCTCTCCTAAGGTTCTAATTTTTCCATCGAACTCTCCCCAAATTGACTAACTATCTAATTCCTTCTCTGCTGATTGACTGCCTATTTGTTTTTCCTCGAGTGCAATTGTCAGCCCTTCCTCTTTCCCCACTCTGCTCCTTTCCACTTCCTCTTTATTACTGTGAGTTCTAATGATTGTTCTTGTCTCCCATATTTTTCATCTGCACTATTCTCTGTCAATTTCGTGCCACCTATCTTCCAGGTTTTTGCAACCATGACATCTCCCTTCTACCTTGATTTCACTCCGCCACCTGTCCTCCAACTCTTCGCAACTCAAAACTGCTCTATCCCAAAACAAAGGCCCCAAAAACAACATATAAATAAGTGTGAAGAAATATCATCACATTACTTGCATAAAAGGATATATGTTGGGGTGATTCATAAACTATCATGGATATTTCTTGTGAAAAAAATGTGTTGTTGTTCCAATCTCACCAGATATTGTTGATTAGAAAGCATGGGAAACCTTTATAATAATCTTCCATGATGTTGTATAACTAAGTTTTGAAATTTTCTTCCAAGATTATATAGGACCACAAGCCTATCATGTTCAATTTTTTGAAATTTTCTACATGCTCAATCTTCTTCTCAGGTTCCACCCTCCTTTGGATCTACTATGTCCACACATATTGAATCTGCAAACCATCTTCTAGATCTGCAGTCTATACTATAGAAATAAACCTTGCTCTAAGGGTCACAACCACTCTTCTTCTATGCAAATTTGTCACAATCTTAAGGGAATACCTTATGAACTAAACATACTAGGAAATTGTCCTAAATAGGGAACTATACTTATGTACTTATAATTGTTGTAGAAGAAAACTTATCCACCCATAGAAAAAACCACGACTCTTGCCTCCATAAGGGACTCGACTTAGCTCATATGGATCCATATATTCTGGGAATTTCTTTTACTAAATCTTGATATTAAATTCATATCTCAATGTCGAACCTTAAACTAGGGTTACCTCAGTTAATATTACGCTTGTGTCTACTTCTTTTTTGGCTCTAAATTAAAGTGCAATCCCTTCTCCATTTATGTTGGTCTCTAACACAGACCTTGTGGCCTACTAACCACCACAAGACAAGATTGTATCAACCCTCTCTTCCATTTCATGTAGAAAATCTAACCAATGGGATTGAATCTGATCTTGTAATGTAGTAAAACAAGATATTGAATCCTTCCTACAATTTGCGGAAACAAAACACGATTGCACAATCACATATAAGTAAGAGAAATAAATTATCAATCACACAATGAAAGATGTATTTGGGGAAAACAACTTCTCAAAATACCTCTATCTCTATTGTGCATTAAGTCAATGAATCACGAAACAATAGAATGCTTAATCTCTCATGAGATTCTTCAGCACTCTGCCAATTGTCTCTTACTGATCTAGGAAAAATCGGTCTAGTACTTAGCCAATTCTCAACGTTCCTTCAGCATGCCTTGCTCACATTATTCCTAGAGAATTAGCTCCCTATTAATTAGGAAAATCAACCTTCCTTGATTGCACAATCCATCATGGCATCCCAATGACTTTATAATTGCACATTGGAAATTTTATATAAATACAACTGATCGTTATGTTCCCTTTAACCACTGTCTCAATTGGTTCTTCCTCATAACTGACATGCATGCAACTATTAATAGTGAATTATCAGTTATTTTATGGATCACTCATTGTGAAATAAATCTAATTTAATTTAGTGGACCTCTCACTAGCCCATCACTTAGTTAGAACTAGTTAAATTGATTTTAACTCAATTAATTGAGTTAAATAATTCACACCTACATCCCACTATTGCATCAACTACAAGTGGAACCCCAAAATATTAGAATCCCTTTACATGCCTCGTCTTATACCCTCATGATCCGGACATATGCAAGAATGAAATAAAATATAGAAATAAACATAAACACAAAGATGCACTAGGAATACCACTTCATTTCATTAATATCAAATATTGAAAAATGCTTACAAACATAATGGAAAACAAACTAGCTCGGGCGATGGTAGCTTATCTCTGAGAAAAGATGTGGTAGCTACATGCCTTTGAACTGTGTTACAATAAGGCTCAAAGGACTTTTTATTATTGAAAAATAAGAGAAAACCCTAACCTGAGGAGATGTAACACCAAGAGTTTATGGGCCCCGTTGGGGGTAGTTGGGGACCCAACTTCCCGAGGTTGTAACTTGGTCATATGATATTTTTTTTGACGCACATGATACCTCGTTAGAAATATCTCTCCAGGGAATACAACTTCTAGCACGATTTATATGAAATCAACAAACCTTTCGTGCCTAAAAAACGTCGTTTGGGGCCTCAAAACTGCTATAGAAGTTCAGGACCCAAAAAACTGACAAAAATAGTAAACTGTCCTATACTCAAGGAAACTAAAAAACTGAAAGAGACAATGGTGATCGCCCAAGTGGAATAGACGTGTGAGCACCGATATCCACCTCAATCACCTCAACTCAAATTTATTGAGCTAACTCAGTCATCATGACTTAGTTAACTGACCCAAGTTGCTATGAGAAGAAATTATTCCAATTTATTTAAGGGAAAAATAAATTAGACGCCTCACATTCCTCACTCCTGGTACATCAAAATTCCTCACCAGTGCGGGTGCATTTTTTTTGTCCTTTCTGGCTACCAATTTCATTGTTTCTTGTTTCCAATTTCAACACTCCCTTTGAAAAAGAAAGGAATTCAATCTATCCTGATCTGGTACCTTTGTAATTATGCATGCAACACTTCTCTAGTGTTGTTTTCACCTGCAAATCCTGAAACTGAATAGCCTCCGAACAACTAAATTGGTATAATTAGTTTGTCATCAGAGTCTTTTAGCTACTGCTAGCTATTGGACCTATCTACTGGACCCTCTATGCTGCTGCTGACATTTGCATCTGTGCCCTTTGCATTGTTGCCAACTATTATCTACGCTCCATTATCTGACATCGTCACTTTGATTTATGTCTTCTTGACATTTGACTGCATCAATCTAACTGATCCTTCCTGTTACTATTGTACTATGGACTCCTCGTAGCTAAGTTTGATCCATGAGACACACCATCTCAATGGACCCTTCCAAAATTTCTTATTTTGGGATTATGTCTACACATCACCCCGCCTTCCATCTGGATGTATGGCTGCATGTGCTCCCTCTTCCCATCTAGATTGAAATCTCTCCCTCATGGAGGTATCTTCTTGAGTGGATGCTTCAACTCAGTCTCCTCTCTACTTCTCCAATTGTGGCTGCTCCATAACCTTCTGAGGCTGCTTCTAAGGCTGCATGTTGAGAGGTAATTTGTACTTCCTCTCAACAGCCAAGTCTCTAACCTCTACTTTTCTCCTCAAATATTTTCATGCATCTGGTACCTCAAGTGCATATAGGTTCTTGACTTGTGCACATTGTAATTATCCCGCCATTGCAAAATTTTATAAAAAAGATTTGATTTTAAATTTACGATAACTCCCTCATCTGAGGTCCAAATTGATTTTTCATTTGGGTAGTTTTTCGAAAGGAATCCAAATATGCTATTTTTTTTTAAATTTTACACCAAATTTCACATATTCTCTGCAAACTCTCTGCCAAAAAAATTCCTGCTCTGATACCATGTAGAAAATCTAACCAACGAGATTCAATCTAATCTTGTAATGTACTAGAACAAGATACTGAATCCTTCCTACAATTTTTAGAAACAAAACATGATCACACAATCACATATAAGTAAGAGAAATAAATTATTAATTTCACAACACAATATGTATTTGGGGAAAGCAAATGCTCAAAAAAGCTCTATCTCTATTGTGTATTAAGTTAAGGAATCATGAAAAAATACAATCTTTAATATCTTATTAGATTCTTGAGCACTCTGCCAATTGTCTCCCACTGATCTAGGAAAATGCGGTCTAGTACTTAGCCAATTCTCAACCTTTCTTCAGCCTGCCTTACTCATGCAATTCCTAGGGAATTAGATCGCTAATAATTAGGAAAATCATTCTTCCTTGATTGCGCAATCCATCATGGAATCCCAATGAATTTATAATTGCACATGGGAAATTTTGTATAAATACAACTGATAGTTATGTTCCCTTTAACCTCTATCTGAACTGGGTCTTCCTCGGAACTGACATGCATGCAACTATTAATAGTGAATTATTAGTTATCTGATTGATCACTCATTATGAATTAAATCTAATTTAATTCACTCGCTGGCCTCTCACTAGCTCATCACTTAGTTAGAACTATTTAAACTGATTTAAACTCATTTAATTGAGTTAACTAATTCACACCTGTACCCCACTAATGCATCAACTACAACTGGACTCCAAAATTATTATATTAATACCTCTACATGCCTCATATTAGGCCCTCAACTCGAATTTCTTGAGCTAACTCAGTAATCATGACTTAGTTAACTGACACAAGTTTTTATGAGATGAAATTACAATTTATTGTCCAATTTATTTAAGGGAAAAATAAATTAGACGCCCCACATTCCTCACTCCTTATGCATCAAAATTCCTCACCAGTGTGGGTGCATTTTTTTTTTGTGCTTTATGTTTTTCCAATTTCAATGTTTCTTGTTGCAAATTTCAACATTTCAGAATTTGATGTGTCCTGCACATGAAGACACCATTGAAATAACATGCCTAAGCTCATGAGAAACCTCTCCTAAGCTCAATCTGCCATAAGAGAACCAACAATATGCCATCCTACTTCCTAGCTCGAACCGACCACTAAGGTACGCAAAATTCTTGTGAACGCTCACATGATGATCTTGCTCTTGGAGGTTGATCATGGCCTTCCTTTAGCAACCCTTACTCAGGCCTCTTACTCGACCTACTTTAGGACTACATATCTCTTCGCCCCCTTGATCAAATGAGCTCCTTATCACTTGATGTTCTTTCCTTAATCCCAAGGCCTCATTAAATAGTTTTTCCTAGACCTCTTAAGAACCCTCTAGAACTTACGTATTTTATCCACTTAGACCCTATGAAATATTAATTTTCCTTTTTAATTTTCTTTTATATTTTAAACCCCATCTTGGGTCCAAAATCCCTTTGCTTGGTTTATTCACCCATAAATCCTTTTGTGACGAAACTAACACAAACCCATCTCACTAGGCTTGTGGAGTACCTCCAAAGCTACATAATTCAAAAACATAGTCTAGTTGTATTAACCGTAACTTGGTCAAGATGTTGTAGTCAAGCAAGGGCTTGGTTGGGTTCCCAAGTTGAAAATTAGGTAAGGGTAGTTGTGAGGGAATGATATCTTGGGAGGGTCAGAGCATGCAAATTAGGAATGAAAAGTAATGCTAACACATGACGGATAATTTCAATGCATGATGAAGAGTGTTAGGGAGTGTCGGGGCATATTAAGGGATAACTAGGTCAAAATGCATGGAAAGGAACAAATAAGAGTGTGTTCCAGGCAATGTCAGCGAATTCAACTGTTCCAAGGATGAAGTTTGTTATCACAAAATTGTACTTGATTGGCTACTAATCAGACAACTAAGTGTAACTGTTTCAAACTAGCTTTTGAATGAAGCTTAGCCTCTTCAGCTTGAGAGGGCTCTCTCAAAGGGATTTTATGATATTGGTTAATGATAGTGCTAGATGACTAACTATATAAAAATTGTATCTTTTTTTTTATGATTTCAGGTTGAAAGAATGCATGTTTTCTACCATTGGGATTTTGGAGCCAACAATCAGTAGTTTCAGTGGCAAGGCTTCTTGACATGGAAGCTGAGGCAGATAGAGGTCTTTAACAAAGGCAATTCACTCATAAAACATAGGAAAACATAGTCATTTAATTACTAAAGGAAGTCAGAGCATAGAGTTATGTATTATGAGTAATAGAAATGAAATATACTACAAGTGGTAAAACATAATATTTAGATCAATAAGACATTAAAAAACCCATGAGAATCTCAGGAGTGTCAAGGAGAACGTCACTCTGTATTACTGAGATAAGTCAAAATACATAAAGTAGAAGTTTGGTGCAAAATATCTCCAACCACTAACTACTTCGATGCTTTGTCCTTAAATAAACCTTCTGTAATGTTCCTTTTTGAAGAAATTGCTACAACAATGAGAATATCTCCAGATATTCTAAAGTTGGAGCTCCAACAATATTCCTTTTTCAGAAATATCACAAGTCTATTCCAGAGATAGACTGTGGGGGAATTTTCCAGATATGTCACCTTTGAACAAATGATGAGATCCAGAGGGTACCTGGCCCTTCACAGACTCTGTCTATAGATATGTGAAAATTCCTTCCTCAGGAATTGCCCAAAGAATGGGGCTGCAATGATGTATGAACATACAAATGTAATGATAGCGTTATTTTATTGAGCCATGGCACATGAAGAAGTGAATCGCTGATCAATGAATAATATAGCATTAAATGTGTACAATTCTTTGAGGATTCAATCACTCAAGCTTGGCAATGAAAGCCTTAATAAGACAAGTACATAAAATGTGACAAAACACTGCTATGTAATCATGCCCTAGCTATGAATTCATAGTTATGAATGGAGACTGCAACATACAAAATGGAAATACAATGATATATCAATATCATCTCAAATAAAGAGGGGGAGAAAGCTCTCAACCCCTGAAAATACTAATGCAACACCGATACACAATCCTTAGAAGGATTGGCTACAATACATGTACAAAATATGAATATACAATAATGCCGGAGTTGCTGGGCAGCAGCAACTCATAAAAAAAATAGGAGGAAATGGCTTAATGAGATCCTCAATCTGAAATGGCCTCCTCCAATGAGAAATCTGAAGTGAAATTCTGATTCTTTCACCGAAGATTTCACCCTCCAACTATCTGCAAACCCCTCGCAGCAAATGCTCTCCAAGAATAACGTTATCTATGAGAGGGACTGCACTGCATATGATGGAAATTGGTTGGCCTTATGCCAAATATGGTGGAATAAGCTTAGAAACCACCTTTGCTGATCTCCCAAAGAGATGGAAGCTCCCTCCTCTGAAAATCAAGCCAAGGATGGTGATGCAAAAAACCTCCCCAGCAACACCCAGCAACACTACACAAACTCCACCTGGAACTGCGCTGATGAAGATGGATGATACTTGACCTTAATGTCTAAATATGGGGAATAGAATGAAATCCTTCAAGAGCTACTCAAGAAGGAGAGGAAATCCTAAACAAGAATTCCCTCGGCAATTCTTGCTAACCAGCAAGATGTTGCTGCAAGTCCACCGGACCAAAGATGAATAATACTCAAGATGATTTGCAATGGTAGCCTTGCCCTCCTTTTAAACAATGTGAGCTCCCTCTCAATGTACCCCACTCATTAGTGTTTCCTTCCTCTATAATCTTCCCTCCTTATCCCACTACACTGGCCCATAATGTGCTCTCCACCTCATGCTACTGCGCAGTTTGACTTGGTCAACTTGACCTAGCCATCTAGCAAAAGCCCCCTTTCACACGTGGAGGTGTGAAATCAAGCTCCAAAAATGATCTTGGCTCATGCCAAGAGGATTTTTATTCTCTACCCAAGAAATAAATGGGTCTCCTATCGATTTTATTCATCTCCTATGTAAAAATGGAAAAATTAATGTTCCAATTTTCTCCATGAAAAATTGGGAACATTACAGTCCTCCCCTCTCAAATATTTCTTGTCCTCAAGAAAGTGCAAGGAGAGACTGAGTTCTTCTCTTCTCCTCTCCCTGTAGCATCCCTGTATGATGATCTCCTCCAAGGAAAGTGATGCCATCTCATCAATCAAATATCCACAATTCTCCTCCTCAGCATGTAAGTCAGCTATCAAGCCATCATCATGTAAAAGTGAAATACTCAAGAGGATAGAAAAGTGATGTCTAGAGGTCCCCTTCAATAATGGGATCTGAAATAAAATGGGAACTATCTTTCCCATATGGACCCTCCATTTCCAAGCTATGAGCCATGAAAAATGAGTCACCTTCCAACCAGGCAACTCCTGAAAGCTGTCATCCACCTTTGGCTATGGAAAAGTAGGTGGGATGAAAATATGCACATTGTAGGTAATGTAGCCTACCCCACGCTGTCCATCTCTCCACTTATGATAATTGTAGAGTGTTTTCTATCCATGGGCTGCAATAAGTTTTCCCTCAAGTGGCAATATGAGGACTAGACCTCCAAAGATCTCTCCCGCAACGCTGCAAATCAAGTTGGCCCAAGTATCCCCATATATGATGAGTTGGAAGTCACCAAAATATGGCATGTCATCTATCATATGGCTCACCTCATAAAGAGTCAAATGTGCTATCAAGGTGACCATATCATATCCCATGTTCCCCTTAGAACATGTAGTGCAAAAAGTGTGAGGAATTCCTCCCTCAAAGGACACATCCACACAATGTGTCTCTCTCCCAAGCATGCTCCTCATAAAAGTAGCAACAATAGAACCATAGGGAGAAAAGATGAGAATCATGCTTGCTGCCATATGAAAAAAATGAGAAGGAAAATGGTCCCTCAAATGCAACCAACGCAACTTGACCCTCAGCTGCAATAGAGACTGATGAAATGAGTGGCTTCTCAACCACTTTATTGCTGCTCCAATCTCCTCGTAAGTATGGAGGAATTGAATGATGTGGGGTATACAATGAGCATGTCCTCCATAAAATATCTCTTCCCCAAATCCTCCTAGGGAATGCCCATCAATCATGCGTATGGCCTCAACTAGACCATGAAGCTCTAGAGAAAGAATTCTCCTCCTTGGAGCAACATCCTGCACATGTATGGTTAAGGGACATATACATACATCATATGAATGCTCATGTAAACAACAATGAATTCCATTACCATACTCCCTACTCATACAAATGGAGTGGCTCAGGAAGGTGTCTCCTCTCATCCTCAAAGTGGAAAGAGGTGGTTGTACTAACTCCTCCGAAGAGTTATGTTTTTCCTCCATCTGCATCTGGTCCATGCATCTACTTACATGTATATAGATCTCCTCCTCAAAGCCCATCCAAAAATACCCCTCCATTATGGTGTGATATGCTCTCATAGAATGTGTGTGGCTGAAAAGGAAATCCTCATGAGCTGCATGTAACATCTTTTCCTTGAGCTTGGAAGCTCTAGGAAAGAATATCCCGTCATGATAAAAGATGACCCCATCTCTAACTGAATATGCCTCCTCATGCAACTGGCCATCTAAGATCATGCAAGTAAAAATATCCTTGGAATATTCCACTAACAGCTGGGAGTTCCAATATGGATCCATACTCCAAAGTGATAGCACTGATGATCTCTCATGAAGAATAGTTGTCACATGGTCATCCTCTTCTTTGACATCTCCTATGCCAAAGATGTAAGTTGGAAGGTCGTTGTCCTTCCCCAACTACTTCTGCCACAACGCAGAATCTGAAATGGAAGTGGGTGCTGATGATGCTGAGAGAATGCTCTCTCCCTCCTTGAGTCTACCCTAGTCTCCCAGCGCTGTATCCAGCTCTCTCTAGGTCTCCAACCTCCTGAAATCAATGATTGGTGCCTCAACATGTGAAGCATCCATCCTCCTTTGCCGATCCAATGGTCTGCCTGGAAAAATGTCTCTATGCAATGAGACATCATCATCAAGGGATGAATGAATATATGAATGGAGAAAGCTCTCCATGCTTCCACTGCGCAATCCAATCACCTCCTCAGGTGCATCAACCTCCAAAAATGAATAGGGATGTATACTCCTCATCTCATGATGCTGGGTCTTCTACCTACTTCCTCCTTATGTCTCCATGGTCTCACACCTCCTCAACAATGGCATAGATGGAACATGAGTTGTGCCTTGATCTCCACTCATGAGATCCTCGGAACCTTCTTGCAAAGATGCAAGCATCCCTCTATTTGGAGCAATGGCTCCTTTTTCCTCTGCATGAGGTGCTAGATCAACTCCAGATCTAACATCGCTATTTCCCTCAATATCTGAAACATGAATGGGCAACCCTCCAATAATTGGATCCCTCATTGAAAAAGAGATCCCCATGCCTCTTTGCTCAAGGTTTTGAGAAGAAATTTTCTCCTCCGGCAAAGTATGGTGCAAGTTTTTCGCCTCTTCTATGGTTTTCTGCAATGGTACTGAGTTCTTATGAAAGGGTTTTATCTGATTTTTATTGTTTAGATCCATCATGTGTGTCTCATGAATCCTTCTATCAAATATTTCCACTAATGCCTTAGTGAAATTTGCATAAGATGAAATGTTTACATTTTTCAAAGAAAAGGATTCAAAGATCCACCAGGTGTAAGCCTTACCTCTGAAATGTAGCACTACAACTTTGATGGCTTCCTCTTCAAGGATTTGGTGCTACTGCAAGTAGGTCTCTAACTCCTCCACCTAAGCTTTGGCTGAATATGTAGGTGAACCCTCAAAGGTAGATATATGAAATCTATCCTGCTACTCTTTCCCATTCACCTTCATCTTACAGAACTCTGAAAAACTGAGATGATCCTGGTATTTCTGAGTTTGAGACTCATACTCCTCCAAGAAACTACTAAGGGTTTCCCTCCTAGAAACTTCTTCTTCTCTTTCCATCTCTCTTCCGGCAATCCTGGGCATGTAGTTGCGCTATACAAGATGGTGTGTAGCTGCATGCTCATACTCCTCCAATCTAGAGTTTTCTTTTGAATCAAACCCTCTAGGAGATTCTATATACTTTCTCCAGATCTCCTCATACTCTTCATGAATCATATGTAGAGATTTAGGAAGAAGTTGGGTAAGCTTATCCCCTTTTTCTTTTTCTTCTCCAAAGGATGGAGTTTTTCTTCTACTTATTTCTTTGTCTCCTTGATGAGAATATGAAGTGAAGGGATCTTCCTCTTCTTTCTACATATCCTCCTTCGGGAGGCTCTTCTCTTCTCTGAAAATAGATGAGATTAAGCTCATATTCTTCATCATCATCTTCTTCTTTCTTTCTTGGGCTTGAAGGCCATAGGCTAAGCCAAGAAAGGTGCTTTGATACCACTGTAATGTTCCTTTTTCAGGAAATTGCTACAACAATGAGAATATCTCCAGATATTCTAAAGTTGGAGCTCCAACAATATTCCTTTTTTAGAAATATCACAAATCTATTCCAGAGATAGACTGTGGGGGCATTTTCTGGATATGTCACCTTTGAACAAAGGATGAGATCCAGAGGCTACCTGGCCCTTCACAAACTCTGTCTATAGATATGTGAAAATTCCTTCCTCAAGAATTGCCCAAAGAATGGGGTTGCAATGATGTATGAACATACAAATGGAATGATAGCGTTATTTTACTGAGACATGGCACATGAAGAAGTGAATAGCTGATCAATGAATAATATAGCAGTAAATGTGTACAATGCTTTGAGGATTCAATCACTTAAGCTTGGAAATGAAAGCCTCAATAAGACAAGTACATAAAATGTGACAAAACATTTCTATGTAATCATGCCCTATCTATGACTTCGCAGTTATGAATAGATCTTGCAACATAAAAAATGGAAATACAATGATATATCAATATCAGCTCAAATAAAGAGGGGGAGAAAGCCCTCAACCCCTGAAAATACTAATACAACACCGATACACAATCCTTAGAAGGATTGGCTGCAATACATGTAAAAAATATGAATATACAATAATGCCAGAGTTGTTGGGAAGCAGCAACTCATAAAAAATATAGGAGGAAATGGCTGAATGAGATCCTCAATCTAAAATGGCCTCCTCCAATGAGAAATCTGAAGTGAAATTCTGATTCTTTCACCAAATATTTCACCCTTCAACTAGATGCAAACCCCTCACAGCATACATATGATGGAAAGTGGTTGGCCTGTTGCCAAAGATGGTGGAATAAGCTCAGAAACCCCCTTTTCTGATCTCCCAAAGAGATGGAAACTCCCACCTCTGAAAATCAAGCCAAGGATGGTGTTGCAGAAAAATTCCCCAGCAACACCCAGCAAAATTGCGCAAACTCCATCTGGAACTGCGCTGATGAAGATGGATGATACTTGAACTCAATGTCTGAATATGGGGAATAGAGCACAATCCTTCAAGAGCTACTCAAGAAGGAGAGGAAATCCTAAACAGGAATTCCCTCGGCAATTCTTGCTAACCAGCAAGATGTTGCTGCAAGTCCACCAGACCAAAGATGAATAATACTCAAGATGATTTGCAATGGTAGCCTTGCCCTCATTTTAAACAATGTGAGCTCCCTCTTAGTGAACCCCACTCATTAGGGTTTCCTTCCTCTAGAAGCTTTCCTCCTTATCCCACTGTGTTGGCCCACAATGTGCTCTCCACCTCATGCTACTGCACAATTTGACTTGGTCAACTTGACCTAGCGTTGTAGAAAAAGCCCCCTTTCACACATGGAGGTGTGAAATCAAGCTCCAAAAGTGATCCTCCCTCATGCCAAGAGGATTTTTATTCTCTACCCAAGAAATAAATGGGTCTCCTACCCATTTTATTCATCTCCTATGTAAAAATGGAAAAATTAATGTTCCAATTTTCTCCATGAAAAATTGGGAACATTACACCTTCTTTACAACAAGGATGATTTTCCTGATGGCTATATTCATTGAATTCTCCTATGACACATCACATAACTGAAAAAAATGACTTCTAACAAGAAACTGACAACTACACCTTAAAGAATACATTTCCTTATAGGAGTCTAACTCCTATTTATTACATAACTCTACCTTATCTTGTGAAATAGTTACATAACAGTTACAAAATAAGCATCACATGTTTGAAAGATAGATGATAGGTTCATTTCCACTTTACATATTTAAGACTCTCCTAGACATGTGGAACAAAACCCTATTTTTCAGGAATGAATAACCCTTATCTTCAATGAGAGATTTGGTTGATGACCTGTCTCCACAACAATTCCTTTGATTCATAAATATTTTATGTTACGGTCCTTTGACATGTTGGAGGAGTCCAGATGTCCAAAAATTCCATTACGATGCTCCCAAACCTTCAAAAATATCTCGCTACGAAAACATGACAATTTCGTAGCGAGCTTTGGTAGCGTCTAAAAAGTATCTTCTGCACCCAAAGACTTTGCTCCTTTATTGTTCCATTGTGTAAATCAAGTCGTGACACATCACCACTATCAATATCCCTCCTTGAAAACTACAAAAAATGACTTTAGAGGTAAAAAGGCTGCTACAGGTTTTTTTCATAGAATTTTCCTGGCTTTAAGCCTAGGAAATGCTACGAAACTATGTAAAAGTGCATAAATTCCAGATTTCAAAACTGTCTCCAAAAAGTAACCTCCAGCTGCAAAAAATTGATCTTCTACATGTAATGAACCCTCTAAAACACATTTAATCCCAACTTATGGCTCGTGGTGTTTCCTCCTCATTTATGATCAGTTGAGCAATGGGCTCCTCAACCATAGTCATCTTTAAGACTTTCTTTTCCAGTTGTTCATGAATCAGTTCTAGTAGTTCTTGAATGTCTTGGACTTGGTCCTTCAGTGTCATGTTCTTAGATTGTAAGTGCAGTTTTACGTTTTTTATGTGCTTTACCTCATTTCTTAGTGGTTGAGTCCAATTTATAATTTTTTTTGTGTTTTCCAAGGTCTTTGAGACACTTGTGACTTGATCCCCCCAAATATTCCTCATATATTCAAACTTCACTCTTTAAGATCTATGTTTCTTTGCTTCTTTCCTCAAGATTGATATCTCTTCACTTGCATCTTTCAAATTCTCCTTAAGGACTTCAACCTCTAACTTTTCAGTGATTTTCTCTTTGCCCTTCTTTTGTTTGATGACTAATTCTTCTTTTGCAGGTGAGGAGAGGTCTATGATACTTGGTGGTGGTTGAGTAGTTTCACTAACATTTTGAGCTTCTTTGTTTCTTTCCAAGACTTTTCTGGCATGTCTTGTCATTTGTTTTCTAGCTTGAAACATAAATCCAGCATCATCACCTGTAAATTCTAACTTCTTAGCTATTTTTCCTTTCTTAATATTCCTTCCTCCCTTATCTATGTCTTCAGCTTGGACTATAGGAGTTTCTTCAATATCAATGGCATGCAATATGTCCTCTAAGTTACCTTTAGCCACTGTTTGGATCCCTGTAACACTCTTGCTGCCATGTTTGCTAACTATTGGATTTTTTTTTGTAGGTTTAACTTTGGGTGTGTCAGCCTTCTGCAAAGGCTTTGTCTCCATGCTAACTCGTTTTAACTGCTTTGCCACTGAAGGTGATGGAATATCTCTAGGTTTGGCATTTATTTTAGGAGTGACAACATCTACTTCAAAACCACTTATGAATAGAAAATATGAAAAATCTCTACCTAATCTTTTTAACTCCTCTAACACCAGCAACTTGATCAAACCATCATGGAAAAGAGAGGTTTTATTTCCTTCTATTTTAACTTGAACCTTATCTGACATTTTAGCTAAGATTTTGTATAAGTAAAAAGGAAAATCAAGAGGCCTCTTACCTACAAAATGCAACAGAAGCCAAAGGTGGTAGGAATGAACCTTGTGATACCTCCCTTCATAGGTGAAGTACTTCTGAATGATCAAAAAGAGCTTTGAGTAGCTTTCCTTCATGTAGCTCCTTGGGATAACATTTGTGAGATCAATTTCACTATGCTCTATCTTGATGAATTATTTATAGTCCTGCGTGGTGAACTTGATGCCTTTGAACTATTTCTCTCCTCCTCTAGGGATTCCTGTTGCTACTGCAATGGTTTCTGGTGTTACTATGAGATTTAACATTCGCACCTTTGAAGCTGATCCACTAAAACTCTTAGCAAAACCCTTTGAAACCTACAAATGAAACCCTGTGAAACTTTGGCATAATTGCAAACAACCTGTTCTTCTAAACACTTCCAATGCAGTTGGGTATTCATTTAACAAGTTCATGTCCAATGGCTCATATCTGAGGTAGTGACCACATTTTTTGGTCTTCTTCTTTGTAGCCATGGTGATTTTATACCTTCTTTGCCTCGCTTGATTAGTGACACCTACAACTTTTGAAAATTCCAACAACCAGCTTGGCTTGGTGAAACAGCTCTCTAGAACTCAATAGCATGCAAAAATAAACTGAAGAATGACAAATACTCAATTAGGTAATTTTTTAAAGTTTTGATGAGAACTCATGCCTTAATCATGACTCATACGTGTTAAAAATTGTAATGATGACCTCAGACATGACTTTTGTACCTTGATTTAACCCTAACTAACTCGAATGAAATCCTCCCTAACTCTTCTAATCATGGACTGACACCTTACACCGATTTGACAAGATAGATAGAAAAACCATTTTTCGTAGCGTGGCTAATTCATTTTCTCACAGTTTCACTACGAAACTATTAGGTAGTTTCGTATGAAAATTGAATTTTTATAGTGTAAAATGCTACGAAAAGAGGAAAAACTGGCTAAAGTGACCTTTTTGAATTCAAAAGCTTGGTAAATGAAATATTTCAGTAAATGATGACTGATGGGACATGATATGACTTGAATGGAGGTGGGTTTGAACCTTAGGATAGGCTAAAGATGAAAAAAATTAAAATTTTCTTATACCAACTTGTGATAAATAAACTCTATGACCATACCTTTGACAAACGAACTCTATGACCATGTCAATTAGTGTTTCACTTTTTCTGAGTGATAATAAAGTGTGTTAGGAGAAGTTAATAATAGGATTTACAGGAGGCAAGCCTACATTTATTATTTGGGGCTCGACATAACAATTTTAGACAAAGTGAGATCACTTTGTGCTAGGCACAACATTGTTTTTCCTTTATCTATTTTTTTTTATATGAGATGTGGCACACTTTGGCTACATTCTCATGTTTTAAACTATTCTAGATAATTTCATATTGTACATTGTCGTGTATAAGTTTTGAGGCACTCGACTTGTGTCAGGTTATATCTCTTGTGCATTGTGCATCTTGTGGTTCTTGCAAACTCTCAGTTAATGTTCTACTTTTTATAAGAACTGAACATACATGTGAAATATTTCCTATGCAAGATATGTTGCTTAGTTGTTTTATGGACATGGTTAGATCATGTGATCCTTGTCTTGGTAACTAGTCAAATGGGACAAGTTGAGCCTATACATGAGTGGCATAAGATGATTTATAGGTATTTCTTAGGTGAAAAGTGCACAATATACTTGTAGTAGGTGCAATTGGTCAAGTTGTTGCAGTTGAAGCAAGCCAATATTGTCACATGAACTACAGTAGCGAAGGAATTGATTGGGTTCCCAAGTCATGAAAAAATTTAAAGGCCAGCTTTAAGGACAGGAGTGCCAAGGCGAGCTAGGGAATGCTGAGATGTGTTGGATAGTGTGAAGGCATGTCAAACATGCTAATATGTGCCAAGTGACAAGGCATGCCAAGATGTGCAAGGGTGTGTTAGTGCTTGCCAGGGACTGTCAAGGAAAAAAATGGAGAAATAATTTAAACTATAAGGAAATGAACACATAAGAGGGTTAATAAGTCATCAATTTACCTTTTCCAAGAGGGGCATGCTAGGCACACCAACACTAGGTGCCAATAGCTGCCAAGTGAAAATTTTTAGTGCATTCTAAGTGTCAAGTCTTCATTTGTTGCTTCTCATCTAATTTCCAACAGTTGATCTCAAATAAATTTAATATTAAACCATGCCAAATTATACCAAGGCATGTCAACGTATTCCATACATGCTAAGAATTTCCAAGCACCAACATGTACCAAGTGAAAATATGTGTCATAGAGTGTTATGGATGCTATGAAGTGGAAGGGAATGTTGAAGAGTGCTAAGGTGTGCTAAAGAGTGATAATGCATGTTGATTAGTGTTAAGGAGTACTAGGAAAAAACATCAAGGGAGCACTAGGTAAAAATTCATGGAAGTTAATGAAGATGAGGAACGTGTGCGAGGGACTAGTGTTAATGAGTGCTAGTTGTCATGCCAAGGAGTGAGTGACAAGGTATGATAAGGATTGGTAAGGAATGATAGGGAATATCAAGGCATGCCAAGAAATCTCAAAGTGTGCTTTGGAATTCCAGGGTGTGCTAATTATATGTGCCAAATAGTGCCAATATATGCCAATACATGCCAGGTGCTAAGGATGTGTAGGGTGCCACGGTATGTCAATATGTGTCAAGAAGTTTCAAGGAAACAAAAGGAAGAACCAATAAGAGGGTTATAAGTTGGGACTTTATCTTTCTTAACCACACTAAAAATAGGTCCCAATACATGCCAAGTGGCATTTTGTGCCAAGTGCTAATGTATGTCAATGCATTCAACCAAGGTGTTCTAGAGAATGCTAGGGGCTACATGCATGCCAGCACATGTTAGGAGAGTTTTATGTTGTGCTAGCACATTCCACCATGTGCTTGGGTGTTAGTGTCATGACAAGATGTTATAGGTACAAATATGTTCCAAGACATGTGTGGTGCTATGAAATGTTAGTGTGTGCCAAAGCATTAATTTAAGTTGTGCATGGATTGTTGAGTACTGTTAGGTCTTTCTCATTAATAGAATTGACAGAGCTTGATTATGTATTAAATAATATATTTCCTACACACACTAGTGGGACTTTATCTAAAGGGGATTTTATAGATAGTAAACTAAATAGATATGAATCATGTGTTGACTCATAGGAAAGCTCTATTCAACTAGTCATTACTTGAGGGAAATGATACACACTAATTACTTCATAAAAAATTGGCTGACTCTAACCACTATGGCCTTAGACATATTATAAAAAATACTCCACAATAATGGTACTAAATCCTTCGCTTTTGAAAAAAAAATATATTAACAAGCACATAACGTCATCAAAAACTCATTGGAATTATCAATGGTGATGAACATTTTTTACCGTCACTAAAAGTAACAAAATTAGCATCGGTGAGGTTCATTGAAAGTTCGTCACTAGAAGTATCACCAAAGAGAGAATTAGTGATGGGCCTTTAATGTCCCTCACCAAAAGTGTCATTGAAAATGGCTTTGGTGATGGACCTTAAAGGAGCATCACTATATACACTTACAGTGACGCATTTTTAAGGACCGTCACTATATGTGACATTGGTGGTGGACCTTAAAGGTCTGTCACAAGCATGACCCTCACCAGTGTCCTTTTTTATTGTAGTGTTCCCATATTAGGAGAATATTAAGATTACTCACTTATTAGGTCCCATGCATATATTTAAAAATGTTTCATCTTCTTTATGGAGGCACATATCATCGAAACAAAGTGACACAATCGTTGTTAGGAAAGATCTTATTACTTCAAAAACTAAAAAGAAACATTGGCCAAGATGATTAGAAAGTATGGGATCAGAGGCAAGCACTGGTACCTCTAATTTATGGTTTTTCAAAGAAGGTAATGCCCCATGGATTTTTAAAAAAGATGATATTTCTTTGGCAAAGGAAGTTATAATGGGTGTGAGAGTGCCAACTTCATACGGGTCTTCACTACGACGCTGCTTCACCATGGATGACCATTTGTCAGAGTTGAAATCACATGAATATTTGAATCTTCTAAGAGTACGTATAATTTCAAAAGCATGATTTTATTATTTGTTATATTAATAAATTCTATCCCATGCGGAGATGATAAAACATAACTAATTTTGTATACTATTGCATGTGTTTATAACGTTGCAGTGTCATTATCCTTTGTTCATGTGTGGGTGTGTGAAACAGGAATTCCCTCAAGACCTAGGACGTGCCATATATAGATTAACTGCATTTGTACAATGGATCAAGTCAAAGGAGATTCATCTGGCTAGCATGCACGGTGGCATCAAGAGATAGTTGAGATTGTTTTTATGTTTGAGAATTAATTACCGAAGAGTTTCATGGACTTACATGTTCATCTTCTAATCCACCTAGTAGATGAGGTTGAATTAGTTGGGGTGTTTTCTTGTCATTGGATGTTCTTCTTAGAGAGGTACATGAAGAAATTTAAAGGTTTTGTTAGACAAAGGGAAAAACCCGAGGGGTCTATGGCAGAGGGGTACATATCATATGAGTCTTTCTATTATGCTAGTGAGTACATCAAGCATATTAAAAATAGACCAAGTGCAGTGATTTGGGACGATGAAAGGGAGGAAGACAAAAGAGAAGGGGAGTTTTTCCAAACAAGTGGAAAAAAGTGCTTGATAAGGAGTAAGCGACTTATAATTTTTCAAATTTAAAAAAAGTAATTAATATTCATGTTGAACTTCGATATAATGTATATTTTGATCTCTAAGTACTACATAATGTTTTTTTGACTTCATCAGAAAATGCAGAAATTGAAGCAATCAATAAATTCGTTCTTTACAATTATGAAGCAACACAACCGTGGGTCGCATTGTACGAACAAAAGAGGATGAAATGGGATAGTGATAGGAAAGAATTCAGACGGTTTAATGGTAGAAGTGTTTCTTATCTCGATCATTTAAAAGAAAATATGCCCCAACAGTTGGGTTTCTGACCAAGTGAGAGAGAAATACGGTGCAACTGGTCGTTACTCGCGTGTTGAAGAGGATGCGCTAAACATAGGGATTGGGTGCAGCAACTTGGTAATAATATTTTTAATTTATATGTAAATTTGAAACTTATATTTCATATTTCATATTTTAATTGTTGGGTTATTATAAGACACATGACACTATGATTTTTTTAACTTTTTTATAATAGGTGCATTTGTTCCCATCTATGTGGGCATATGGACACCATTTTCGCATAGAAAATGACGATTTTGGAAACATCACACAAGACTGTGGAGTGGAAGTCGAGTTCGAGCAATATAGTCGATCTAGCCACCATGATCAAAACCTAGCATGAGGGACATTAGGTTACGTCGGAAAGATACAAGAGATCATTGAAGTGGATTTTGCTTCTTTCCAATGTGTTATTTTTAGGTGCAAGTGGTGGGACACCTTTGATCGGAATAATGTATAGGAATATCACGACAGTAGCCTGGTATGTATTAACTCTAGAAAGATGTGGGATGAAGCTAAGGAGCCCTATGTTTTCCCCAAACACTGCAGCCAGGTGTTTTTTTTACCTAGATGTGTTAGATAGGGATTGGTGGTTCGTATTGACACATGACCCTAGATCAAAACATATTTTTGAGAATAATAGTGTTATCATGCCATGAGAGTTGGAAGATAATGAGGGTGATCATGAGAACTAAGAGTGATATGGTACATGTGTTATTTCATCAATATTTATACTTTTTAAGATGGATTTTTCGAAACATTATAATATATATTTTGAATTAATTGGTAATTTTCATTGTGCTAATGTTAAAATCAATATTTCACTTGATAAGTTGCAATTATTTTGATCTAAAAAAAAATGGTGTACTGTATAAATTAGTTCTTTTTTTGTATGTAAGATCATAATAAAATAATGATAATTCTAAAGTACATGAATTTATTTGCATTATTTTCTAAACTTTATTATGTTACAATAATTCATATTATTCTAGATTTATTATTTTACAATTATTTAAAATTTACAAATGTACAAATTTAAATTTTAATAAAATAATTCCATATTAATAAAATTAAAATTTTACAAATATTTTACATACAATTACAATTACAATTACAATTACAATTACAATTTTACAATTTCACATACAATTACAATTAAAATTACAATTACAATTCTAGAATTTTACACAAAATTACAATCAATTCACAGTAATACAATTAAAATTTTACAAATATTTTACATACAATTAGAATTAGAATTAGAATTATAATTATAATTAAAATTACAATTTTACAATTTCACTTACAATTACAATTAAAATTTTACAAATTTACATATATACCATTACAATTACAATTTTAGAATTTTACGTACAATTAGAATTACAAGTATTACAATTTTACAATATCATGATCATTTAATATTAAATTAATTAATAAACATCACGTTCATGATAACCATTGTACAAACATCATATTTGACTAAAAAACGTATTCAAAATCGTTAACATCATCATGATCACGATCATCTAACAAAACACAATTAACATTATATATTGACATCATCACAACAGAAACATCAAATATACATCTCATGTCAAATAACTCATGATATCACATACACATCTATCTACAAGCTACACATTAAATGAACACATCTAACATGACCTAGCAATATACACATCATGATGATCACCAACATGTAAATTAAGTACAATTGCAACATGAACATAAAAAACATGGACCATATATATATATATATATATAACTGAATAATGTTAAAAATATACAACTGTAATATAAATGTCACAGATCAACTGGTGGTAGTACAACACCAATAACAATACTAGTGGAGGCCTGCTCAGTCAATCGTGTACCCTCGACGATCGATGGTCCAGCCTGCTCATGGCCATGAGTACTAATGGATGTTGCAGGCTGCTGACTGGATGTGGCTGATGGTTCAAATTCATCTCCATGATGATTGCTGCTAGATGCTATTGGAGGTTTCTCATCTAGCGCGGTGCAAGGTGAACAATCATGAGATGATGAGTAGTTTCTCACGGACTTTCGATCACGTGCTGCATCTCGAACATGCCTATAATGTGCAACAATCCTCCTCAACCACGTAACTAAGGTCATAGCTCCTACGACATGCCGCATCAGGTTGTACATGTCACGCAACATGCATCTTCACATCTGTAATAGCCTATCATCGGCCTTTATGTATCTGTAATGAGTGGGCCTGATCCCCCCTCAACAATCAATGCAGTGAGTTGGTCGCCCAACTCCATCCTATATTTAGCATAAAGTCGACCATGCCTAGAAAAATGTGGTACCAGCGCACCAGCAGGAGTAGGTCTCTCTGCACCAGCCTCGTGATGATCCTCGGCATCTATCATGCCTTGATAGTCATCAGGATCCACACCTAGATCAAGTTGTGGTGCCGGAATGTCCCCACCATCAAAAGAGCCAATGTTTGCAAACTATATACAAGTACACAACAATAATTAGACAATTTCATTACATAATTTAATAAAAACAAGTTAAAGAACATGCTAGAATAAATTTAAGTAAAACAATAATATTACCTCTATCATCTGGCGGCTCATCATTTGTGAAGAGGATTTTGGAACACCCTCGCCAATCCAAACTCCCATAAGGACAGGAGACCATAATGAAGGGATGCTCGTCAACACTTGATAGAAACTCTAGTGCATCATGCGATAACCTCATTGGAAATAGAGTCTTTCCCCTCTTGGGCATCATCTGCCCCCACATGTGCATACATGCCTTGAACATCGGCCTACGAGGCTGCCAAAAAAAGGTATGCCTTGTCTCTAGAAACCTATCAAAAAATAAACAGAAAAGCTCCAAAGAAAAAGGGAAGTTGACCCTCCCTTGTGCATGAGCATGACATCTATCTAAGGTTGTACAGAACTGCCGCAAAAAAAAAGGCAGACCACCTCACAAGTCATGGCTCCCATACTAAAGCATCAAGATAATATAGAAGCGAGAAACTAATGCATTTCCCGTCACTGGTGATGTGTGAAATGATCAAAATGAGAAGTGAGAGACACTGCACCTCCTCACTACCAAATGCACCAATACGTAACTTTCCTCCAGCGACCTGAAAATCTGCAGGAGACAGTACATTTGCTTCAATGTATCTCTGGGAGTAAAATAATTGAATCCCTTCTACACAACCAGCTGGAACCTCTAGGAATGAGGGAACATCCACCCCTCTCCTTGATAGCCTTGTAATGAAATATATATCCTCCTTAGTGGGCGTGTAGCATTGGTCAATACCAACTCGGAAAGCCTGTTGGTAGGCATTCCACCTTTGGATAAGATGTCTAAAAAAAAAACCATGAAACAAACCATGGGCCTTTAGGGAAGTAGCCTCCTCATAGAACTTGAGGAGGCCTACTTGCCTTAGGAGCACCTATGTAGCTACTGTAATAGGGTGAGGGTACGCATCTCTCTCCCTCTCTCATGCCTCCCATAGGCGAACCATGTTATAATGCTTCGCCTGTTGTTGTTCCCCCTCTTCTCTCCTTTCACATCTCTGAATGATTGATATATTAAATACAATTTTTTTATTAAATGAGACATGTATTTAGAAATATACATATATATATATTTCTTTTGAAAAAAAAATAGAAAAATAGTCGGTGCACCAAGAAAATAGTCACGCATCGGTCCTGGTGTTTCTTTTCATGGAGTGCACCGGCGTCGGTGCACCAGATAATATTTAGTGCACTGGCGTCGGTGCACCAAATAATATTAAACGCACCGGGGGCGGTGCTCCATAAAAAATTGTAGCGAACCATTGAATATGTATGGCGTCAGGAGGGCGGTGCGCTGACTAAAATCTACGCCCTGGGGCTTATAGTTAAGTCAGTGGACAAACCTACTTCCATTATTACATAGTGAACAGTGCGGTCTTTTACTAGGCCGCACTATTGACCCAGGCGAAAAATGGAAATCCATGTGCTGAAAAAATTAATAGCCATCCCGGGGCAGCTATTTTGGTCAACACACCGTGTCGCCGCTATTCTACTAGGTCAACAATGCAACCGAGTAAACGACCCCACGGCACTTTAAAAAAAATTAAAATAACATGGTGCGCCTTAAGTACCACCCCGGAACCGGTGCAGATACTGTTAGCACCAGTTTACCAGGTTGAACCATTGACCCTGTCGAAATGTGGAATGAGGTGCGGTAACAAGATTACCTGCCCCGGGGCATATAATTCAGTCAACACACTATGTTGTCTCTATTTGACATTGTTAACGGTGAAGCCTGGTAAATGACCGCACCACACTCTTTTAAAAATTTTAAAATAACATGGTGCGCCTATCAGTACCGCCCCGGAACCGATGTAGATACCATTAGCACTGGTTGCGGTGCACTGCGCGATTTTTTTTTTAAAGGTTAAAATAACACGGTGCACCTATCGGTACCACTCTGGAACCAATGCAGATACCGTCAGCACCGTTTTCAGTGCGACCTGTAAATTTACAGGTAGCATCGCAAACCAGTGGAAGCTGAATGGCTTGAGTGCACCGCACGACGACAAATTTTTTTTCTTTTAAATGGTTAATTTTAAGGTTATTTGAAATTCTAATCTGCTAAAAGGATTAATTATGGAAAAATAAGAAAAACATAATTTGTAAAAGAAATTTTTTCCACCATTTTGCAAAATTCAAGCCAGATATTGGTGGGAAATGCGTAGTAGTAGTGCATGAAATGAGTGCAATGAGAGCACCGATGTTAGGGCAGCTTAGAGAAGGATAAATTGCACCGGTGCTTGAGAGCTCTGGAGCACTGAAAAAAGTGAAAAATGTGGTTTTTTTGCCATAATTTTTTTTTATTTAACCTTGTTTCGGTGCGTGGGGTTTTTATGGGTGCAACGGTGCATTTGCTTCATTCCGCACCAAGACATTTCTATTTTCACACACTTTTTATGAGGCACTAGTGTAGAAGTGTTGTAAAGCACCGGTGCGCTACAATAATACGACGCACTGGGCGGGTATGTATGGAGCAGATGGTGTCTGGTGTGCCAATGTTTTGTGTGCACCAGTGCTTTCTCTTGTTGAACGCACCAGTGCATTTTACGGTGATAAGCGCACCGGATGAAATACATCCGCAAAAACCTCTGCCCGCCAACATCCTCTAGTAACCTCTGCTAGAAATGGATGTCTGGGGTATTTTTATAAGGGGTTCCTCAAAAACATCCACTAGAGGGTATTTTCCTTGTAGTGATTTTTATGTGAGTGCTATAGAAAAGCAATGCCTTGACTCTAGATGATGAATTGAATATATTGTGACTTTCAGGTAAAAATAGTTGCCTTCAATGGCACTGCTACAACAATATTCTAGACTGTATGGCTTCTTACATTTATCATAGTTCATAATTGAGGATTTTTTTGTCAATAATTATATTTTAGATCATACATGTTTTGAACTTAATGCTTATTATTTGTGTTTCTGAGAGGAAGGCCAACCATCATGTTAGAAGATTCTCCTCATTTGATCTAGAGGTCGACTTTACATTGTTGGGTGTGTTCATACTATCTGGGAGGTCGTGGTACCTCTTATTGGATGTGAACTTCTTATGGGTGGCTGAGATCACAAGCAAGGACTGTTCACTTCCTTCCTGGGCAGCATGGATACCTGACTGGGTTGTGTACATTACCAACAAGGGTTTTATACCATCTGGGAAACAAAAAGTTTAACCCAACTTTGTATCTTCCAAAATACATTTGATGGATTATTTATTAATTCTGATGTACTCCTAACAGGAGCATGCAAGTGCAATTCAACAGGGATACTAGGAACATCAGTATTTGATGTAGAGGGCATGTTATGGGGTTCTGGTCTAGGTTTCGAGGGAGTAAAATGACCCTCTGTACCAACATATTGTATACTTGTTGGAGTCACCCTAGAAACATTCTGCAAGGCACAAATACAAATAATAAGATGGAATCATAAAGGAATAATGTTGAAATATTTAACTAGGTTCGGTCTTCATAATGACATATATGATCATGATTTATGTAATTTATGTAAAGAAGGAAAAATAAAATCATTTTTGTTATGTTTGAGGCATGGGTTTCATTCTCAAGGATTTTTATTCTAGATCAAGCTCCCATTCTGAGAGAAGGGAACTATACAAACCCTTAGACACTATTCATAATATAGATGAATAGCAAGGAAAATTTAAAAGATGAAAGACCATTTCCATGGTTGAATGCATCTTAGTGAGAAGGCATCATGGTAAGCATGCAAGAGCTCATATTTGAAGTAAAATTATACAAACAAATAACATAATCAAGTGAGAGTCACCTCGGTTTCTAAGCCCTAGATTTCTCAACAAACAACATAATCAAACTCGGGCAAATAGATGGTTGAATCTTAGATTTTGTGTAACATTGGATGTATTAGGGGGCATAAATGATACATGCATGCTAAAATTTAATGTATTCAGTGACATAAATGAATCATGCATGCCAAAAAAAAATGCACGCTTGACAAAAACACAAATATTAATAAATATATAAGGGTGAAAATGTGAAGTTGGGTTACACTTTTGTGAGAATCAGGAACAGAAAAGTTTTTTTCTCAATAGTTTGGCTGAACATTTTCAAAAGTTTGGTCGAACTATTAGAGATTCTGGTCAAACTTTCGAAATTAGTTCAGCAGAACTCGTTCTGCCGTTTACATTGATGGTGTACTGACGGCATGGGCAAATATATTTTTGTCCAGAGATGGGAAAACCGGCAACAAAATTTTGGCCAAAATCCTGTTTTATAAATATATCGCCCGCAAACGTTCATAGGTTTCTTGTCCACATTTGTATCGCGCGTCTGATTTTTGTTTATTTCTTTTCTGATTCTCTGTTGCGCTCTGTGGCTTTTGTTGTTCTATTGTGCTCAGTTGCTACTATGTTTCGCTTTGGTGAGTTTTGTTGTGCATTGTTGTTGCTCTGTTGCACTTTTGGTGATTTGGAGTTGCGCAACGACGACTTTCTGCGAATTTCTAGGTAATTATCTGCATATTTATACAACAGAGCTGAAAATTTTGTAAATTTCAAAGGAGAATTAAACTGAAGTGTAAATAATTATGTGTAATTAATTATGTATAATTGTTATATTTTAAATTAGGATGAATGAATCTTGATGTTATGTGTAAAAAAAAATATGGAAATTATAAACTAAATGTTTTGAAAATTCAAAATGTGCAATGTGATTTGGCCTAAATTTTTTATGTACAATTGTTATATTTTAAATTGTGATGAAAGAATTACATGTGTTTGAATATTTATAGTGATTATAAACTAAACGACCCACAAATTTTGTAAATTTGAGAGCAGAAATAATTATGCGTAACTAATTATGTTTAATTTTTATATTTTAAATTGTGATGAATGAATATTAATATTACATGTCTTTAAAAAATTATGGTCATTATAAACTAAATAATTAACTAGTAGGTAGGCCTTCACAATGGCACCACACTTCCACCCATGAAACCATAGCATGTGTTGTTGCCAAATAGTTTCAATGAACCTATTATCCTTGCAAAGATTTTATATAGAATTAGGACACACGGCACATGAGGTCATAGCATTGTTGGCTTCCATGACAAACAATCTTTTTCCAAAACCAATTTTTCAAATTCTCTTAACTCGCTAATCAATCCACAGAGACGTTAAAGAAATCTTATGAATACGATGGTTATCATAGTTAAGAATCACCTCTTGCTCAAATAGTGTGATCTATGTTCTAATCTCATATATGAAGCTGATTACTTATTAGATATGGATGTCTCTACTTATTCTATACGTTCTATTCAGACTCTATCACCTTTATGTTCATAAGCATGGGTACTATATTGGATAATGCATATCATGATTAGGTAAATGAGGAATATCACATTCCCTATTTATCAGAGCTATAACTATTAGCTATGTTCAAAGCTGTAATGGGTTTACTTATTCTATCAAGCTCAACAAGTACAATGATCGCATTATAAGAATCTTATGTGCAGTGGTTACTCCTTGTTAGATAGGGTTGTATAGAGCTTATTGAAACATACCAGTACTCCTTGTCTGTTAATTTAATAATAGTGCACATGTTGAGTATAAAAAATGTCAATATGCAACGTTAGACAATCTCTCAAAATCTATTATTTCCATCTAAATGGCATGTTATACCCTGATGATGGATTATAACAGTTTATGCAACAGTAATGTATAAAAGACAATAGTTTATGCTATTCCCTCTCTCTCGAATCTGATCCTCTCTGTGATTAAAGTATCAGTCACTCCAAGAGTATGAGTCTTCATTTTGTAAGAAAGTTATTATATAATGCAAGTGTTGAAGTTTGATGTATAATTGTGAGCCTGTGAACTTGAGTTGATATGAAACAGTAGCAGTGAAAATTAAGTGCTTAGTTTATTAAGTTTTTTGATATGAAACAATAGCAGTGAAAATTAGTTTATTAATCATTTTAATATGAAACAATAGCACTGGTATCTGAGCTTGAGTTGATATGAAAGAGTAGCAGTGAAAATTAATTGCTTAGTTTATTAAGCTTTTTGATATTAAACAATAGCATTGAAAATTAGTTTATTAAGAATTTTAATATGAAACAGTAGCACTGGTGTTTGTTTGTTTAGATACCATACTTAGTATCAGTCAATCCAAGTGTCCGAGTCTTGAGTCTGTAAGAAATTTCTTATATTTAATGAAAGTGCTGAAGTTTGATGTATAATTGTGAGCCTGTGAGCTTGAGTTGATATGAAACATTAGCAGTGAAAATAAAGTGCTTAGTTTATTAAGCTTTTTGATATGAAACAATAGTAGTGAAAATTAGTTTATTAAGAATTTTAATATGAAACAGTAGCACTAGTGTCTATTTGTTTAGATACCATACTTAGTATCAGTCACCCCAAGAGTCCGAGTCTTGAGTCTGTAAGAAATTTCTTATATTTAATGCAAGTGTTGAATTTTGATGTATAATTGTGAGCATGTGAGCTTGATTTGATATGAAATAGTAGCAGTGAAAATTAAGTTCTTAGTTTATTAATATTTTTGATATGAAATAGTAGTAGTGAAAATTAGTATATTAAGCCTTTTAATATGAAACAGTAGCACTAGTGTCTAAGCTTGAGTTGATATGAAATAATAACAGTGAAAATTAAGTTCTTATTTTATTAAGCTTTTTGATATGAAACAGTAGCAGTGAAAATTAGTTTATTAAGCCTTTTAATATGAAACAATAGCACTCGTGTCTGTTTGTTTAGATACCATACTTTCATTCCTTATAATAAGAATCTAATGCTCTTTCCCTTCTCGCTAATATAACTCTCTATCTCCCTCTCTCTTGAAGCTGATCCTCTCTGTGATTAAAGTATCAGTCACTCCAAGAGTCCGAGTCTTGAGTCTGTAAGAAAGTTCTTATATAATGCAAGTGTTGAATTATGATGTATAATTGTGAGCCTGTGAGCTTGATTTGATATGAAACATTAGAAGTGAAAATTAAGTGCTTAGTTTATTAAGATTTTTGATATGAAACAGTAGCAGTGAAAATTTAGTGCTTATTTTATTAAGCTTTTGATATGAAACAATAGCAGTGAAAATTATTTTATTAAGCCTTTTAATATGAAACAGTAGCACTAGTGTCTATTTGTTTAGATACCATACTTTCATTCCTTAGAATCAAAATCTAATTCTCTTTACCTTCCTACCTAGGCTAGGAGAATTTATGCATCTATATCTTTAAACTACTCAACTATTTTATTACATCACAGGAATCATTTCTATATATCTCCCATTTTAATGGGGTCTATCACATTTTGAGAAAGACATATTAGCCATAAAAGTTTCCCAATGAAACCAAAGTGTTTTGATACAAAACATAGGTTTTGACCTTATATAGTTAATTGTTTCAAATAGATTCTTAATAAAATGAAAAATATTCATTGTAAAACACATGCATTAACATATAATTGTGATATTTTCCCTTCTATCCAACTTAGTGGACATCCTTCTAGAAAAATATATTTTAATGAAGTAGATATATCCATAGTAATCCATTGATATTTGTTCACCAACAACTATTTCATTTTGGACTTGTATATCTCAAAACTATACTCATTGAATTTATGCATCTATATATTTAAACTACTCAATTTTTTTATTAAACCATAGGAATCATTTCCATATATCTCCCATTTTAATGGGGTCTATCACATTTCGAGAAAAACACATTAGCCATAAAATTTTCCCATTGAAACAAAAAGTAATTTGATACAAAACATCCAGGTTTTAACCTGATATAGTTAATTGTTTCAAATAGATTATTAATAAAATGAAAAATATTAAATGTAAAACACATGCACATTAACATATAATTGTGATATGTTCCCTTATTTCTAACTTAGTCCATCCTTATAGAAAAATCCCTATAAATGCCCCTACAGTCAATCTCTAGAATAGATCTAAATAGAAGTTCTTCATTTTAATATCCATAAAACACAACCACTTTAAGTCAAATTGTGTACATGTGTCACTTATCCCATAAATTATTAGGCATAGTTTTTAAAGCATATATGTCATGTTGGCTTTCTCCCATTAACTTTAAAGCATGTTTTTTGTAAGTGCATAAAATAATTTTGCAAACCATGTAAATGTCATTTCTCTCAAGCTTTAAGGCCTAAAAATTGAACCTAAAGTGGTTGAACACTCATAGAATTTTTAACTTCCGTAGGATTTTAGTCTGTTTATTGAGTGTTAAATTCTACAAGTTCTAAAGACAGAGTCTGTAAAGGGCTGGGTAGCCTCTGGATCTCATCTTTTCTCAAAGGTGACATATCTAGTAAATGCCCCTACAATCAATCTCTGGAATAGATCTAAATAGAAGTTATTCATTTTAATATCCCTTAACCTCAACCACTTTAAGGAAAATTGTGTGCATTCTCCCATAAATTCTTAGTAAAATATTTTAAAGCATACATGTCATGTTGGATTTATCCCATTAACTTTAAAGCATGTTTTTTGTAAGTGCATAAAATAATTTTGCAAACCATGTAAATGTCATTTCTATCAAACTTTAAGGCCTAAAAATTGAACCTAAACTGGCTGAACTCTCATAGGATTTTGAGCTTCCATAGGATTTTAGTCTGTCTTTTGAGTGTTAACTTCTACAAGTTCTAAAATTAAGTGCTTAGTTTATTAAGCTTTTTGATATGAAACAATAGCAGTGAAAATTAGTTTATTAATCCTTTTAATATGAAATAGTAGCACTGGTGTCTGAGCTTGAGTTGATATGAAATAGTAGGAGTGAAAATTAATTGCTTAGTTTATTAATTTTTTTTATATGAAACAGTAGCAATGAAAATTAGTTTATTAAGCCTTTTAATATGAAACAGTAGCACTGGTGTCTGAGCTTGAGTTGATCTGAAATGGTAGTAGTGAAAATTAAGGTCTTAGTTTATTAAGCTTTTTGATATAAAAGAGTAGCAGTGAAAATTAGTTTATTAAGCTTTTTAATATGAAATAGTAGCACTGATGTCTGTTTGTTTAGATACCATACTTTCATTCCTTAGAATCTGAATCTAATGCTCTTTCCCTTCCTAGCTTGGCTAGGAGAATTTATGCATCTATATCTTTAAACTACTCAACTATTTTATTACACCATAGAAATCATTTCTATATATCTCCCATTTTAATGGGGTCTATCACATTTTGAGAAAGACACATTAGCCATAAAAGTTTCTCATTGAAACCATAAGTGATTTGATACAAAACATAGGATTTAACTTTATATAGTTGATTGTTTCAAATATATTCTTGATAAAATGAAAATTATTCAATTTAAAACACATGCATTAACATATAATTGTGATATTTTCCCTTCTTTCCAACTTAGTGGACATCCTTCTAGAAAAATATCTTTTAATGAAGCAGATATATCCATAGTGATCCATTGATATTTGTTCACCAACAACTATTGCATTTTGGACTTGTATATCTCAAAACTATGCTCATTGAATTTATGCATCTATATCTTTAAACTACTCAACTATTTTATTAAACCATAGGAATCATTTCGATATATCTCCCATTTTAATGGGGTCTATGACATTTCGAGAAAAACACATTAGCCATAAAACTTTCCCACTGAAACAAAAAGTAATTTGATACAAAAAATCTAGGATTTAACCTTATATAGTTAACTGTTTGAAATAGATTCTTAATAAAATGAAAAATATTCAATGTAAAACACATGCACATTAACATATAATTGTGATATTTTCCCTTCTTTCCAACTTAATCCATCCTTCTAGAAAAATCCCTTTTAATGCCCCTACAGTCAATCTCTAGAATAGATCTAAATATAAGTTCTTCATTTTAATATCCATAAAACACAACCACTTTAAGGAAAACTACGTACATGTGCCATTTCTCTAATAAATTCTTAGGCATATTTTTTAAAGCATACATGTCATGTTGGCTTTCTCCCATTAACTTTAAAGCATGTTTTTTGTAAAAAGTGCATAAAATAATTTTACAAACCATGTAAATGTCATTTCTCTCAAGCTTTAAGGCCTAAAAAGTGAACCTAAAGTGGTTGAACTCTCATAGAATTTTGAACTTCTATAGGATTTTAGTCTGTCTATTTAGTGTTAAATTCTACAATTTCTAAAGGAAGAGTCTATAAAGGGCCAGGTAGCCTCTGGATCTCATCTTTTCTCAAAGGTGACATATCCAATAAATTCCCATACAGTCAATCTCTGTAACATATCTAAATAGAATTTCTTCATTTTAATATCCATTAACGTCAACCACTTTAAGGCAAATTGTGTACATGTGTCATTTCTCCCATAAATTCTTAGGCAAAGTTTTTAAAGCATACATGTCATGTTGGATTTCTCCCATTAAATTTAAAGGATGTTTTTTGTAAGTGCATAAAATAATTTTGTAAACCATGTAAATTTATTTTCTCTCAAACTTTAAGGCCTAAAAATCAAACCTAAAGTAGCTAAACTCTCATAGGATTTTGAACTTCCATAGGATTTTAGTCTGTCTGTTGAGTGTTAACTTCTACAATTTCTAAAGGTAGAGTCTGTAAAGGGCCAGGTAGCCTCTAGATCTCATCTTTTCTCCAATGTGAGATATCCAGTAACTGCCCCAATAGTGAATCTCTATAACATATCTAAATAGAAGTTCTTAATTTTAATATCCATAAACCTCAACCACTTTAAGGAAAACTATGTACATGTGTAATTTCTCACATAAATTCTTAGGCAAAGTTTTTAAAGCATACATGTCATGTTGGCTTTCCCCCATTAACTTTAAATCATGTTTTTTGTAAGTGCATAAAATAATTTTTAAAACCATGTAAATGTCATTTCTCTCAAACTTTAAGGCCTAAAAATTTAACCTAAAGTGGTTGAACTCTCATAGGATTTCGAACTTCCATAGGATTTCAATCTGTCTATTGAGGGTTAACTTCTACAAGTTCTAAAGGCAGAGTCTGTAAAGGGACAAGTAGCCTCTAGATCTCATCTTTTCTCAAAGGTGGCATATCCAGTAAATGCCCCTACAGTCAATCTCTATAAAAAAAATGTGTACATGTGTCATTTGTCCCACAAACTAAAGGCTTCCTCCCATTAATTTTAGATGCGAATTCTACCATAAAATTTTTAAGTCAAAATTTAAGATAAACCATGCACATGTCATTTATCTCATGCACGTGTCATTTCTCCCATGCATTTGCAATAAATGTCAATTTAATATATATTTTTAATGAATTTGTTTTTTTTAGGGATAAAAAACAACAAAATATGGTTGAAAAATGGAAATTTTGCATAGATTTTTCTTGCTATCCCAATCCAGGGAAAGCAATGATTACATATGTGCTTTCCAATATTTTGACTAGCAAAGTTGTCCAAAGTAAAATGAATACACTGAGAAGAACAAAAAACAACGAGGCATATTATATTGGATTGATAGAAGGCTTGGGAACATCTATGGAGTATGGATCAAATTGAATTGTAGTTTTCACCAATTCTGAACTTGTGTGAAACCATATGAATGGTGTGTACCAAGTTAAGATGGAGAGGCTGAAAGAACTGCATGGAATAGGAAACAATATTTTCAGCCAATTTCAATTTTTTAGTATCAGACATTTTACAAATGTGAATAAGATGTCTGTTTATATATTGCGTGGGGCAATGCAAATTTAGGATTCATATATCAAAGATAAATTAATAGATGAATTAGAATTATATGGGGCAATTCCAATACAAGATTCATCTCTTAAAGATGAATTAGTTTTGAGACTCTCTTCTTCAAAAATTCAAGATTCATCTCTCAAAGATGAATTATTTTTGAGACGCTCTTCTTCAAAAATTCAAGATTTATCTCTCAAAGATGAATTAGTGTTGAGACGCTCTCCTTCAAAATTTATTGATGGACATTGTAACATATCTTGGATATGTGTATGTTTTGTACTTATAAATGTGTCTTTTTTAATGACCATGTGTTTTTTTTAATTATATACCAAGTGTGCTCCCACCACACCATGTAAAGCGCAACTTGGTGAACTTCACATTCGCAACAAGTGGTGAAATTCACATTTTTATGAAATTAAAATGCAAAGAATTCAACAATTTTTTGTTTAAATGGAGTTTAACGCGTATTTTTTAATGACCATGTGTTTTTTTCAATTTAATACCAAGTGTGCTCCAACCATGTAAAGCACAATTTGGTGAACTTAACATTTTTTATATTTTTTTTTGCTTAAATAGAGTTTCACACATCAATTAGCACTTTGAAAGTTAGGTTTTACATAATTTGTGTACACTAAATTACATTAATTTTCTGAAATTTATTTTGAATTTATTTTAAATAGTAATTTAAAAAAATAATTGTAAATTTCCACTGTAGATATATATATCATGGAGGATGAACAACGAAGATCAATGGAATCCCATATCTCTACGAGAGAGGGGGGTTAGGGACTGAGGGATGCTCATGGTATTTAAATATAATCTTAAATCTCCATACATATACATACATGTGTACATATGGAATTGATTTTTTTATCAACTTTGTGAGTTAAATTAGTTGTTAATAAGTTTCACTTTTTTTTTTTAGGAGCTAAGAGGAGAAGGGTCTCTACTCCATCAATGGAGCATGCCTATGATTCACCCAGTCGTGGTATGGTTTACGCAATTTAATCAATGAATATGTACGTGTATTTATATGTATGAATGTATTTTTAAATTGATTATAAATTCGTATTTGTTTATGAAGTTTCTCTCTCGTCTTGAGAGGTTGGTGGTGGTTAAAATCCCCTTAGAGGGCCATCAATAAGTGCTAGCAGGTTGCGTGAAGGTGGTGATATTTATTCCCCCGGAGATCAATTAACGGATGGTCGTGTTGGTTCTCAGTAGGGTCATTCTAGTTCTCAACAGTTTCAGGGTGGGAAAGATGCTAGCCAACCACATCGAGGTTGCCATCAATTTTAATATTTTTTTTCATTCAATTGGTACAAATTTGTTTACATGTGTGTTTCTTCTAATATATAAAATTTTATGTATTGACGCAGAGGCTAAAAATGCTCCAAATGTTGGTAAAAAAAGGCGTAGGGCAGAACGCTTCATTCAAGAAGGAGGTTGTCCACCCACCATGAATTATACGGCCGAAATTTCTGATATACCATGGGAAAGAAACATGCAACAATGTACCTTAGAAAGGTGTAAACATCTTCATGCAAAATTGCAAAGAGATCTCATGTCTTTGACTCTACCTGCTGGGAGTTGACAAATCTTGGAAATAGTTACAAATTCTTTAGGCCAATTAGTAGATGTGTACCAAAAGCTTAGGCCAACCATGGATACTTTTGTGGATGTCATGATAAAAAGAAAGAAAATAGTGATGGGTCTCGATAAATGGGAGGTTGTTAAAGAAATAGTTACAACAACAATGGCAAAGTCTATGTTTACTTTCAAAGAAGGGCCGAAAATAAAGATGTTGAAGGTGCAATATTTCAAGAACTCTGATATAGCTCACTATTTGTATGATGGACACCTTGAGGCTTATGGAAGACTCCCATGGAACGACGAGGTTCCACTTTATTTTGTAAAATTATTTTATGCATAATTCTTTTTTCAAATGAAACCCAATTACAATGACCTTCCTTCTGAATTTTTTGGTCCTAGAAAAGGTTGATTGTGTGACCATAGGGGTGCTAGGCGTGATGCTGAGTTGCCTCATCCTGAGCCACCATTGTTTAGTCGACCTATTCATGTCGAAAATTTGTGGTTAGAGATTGAAGCCACTTCTCAAATTAGTTGAGAAGCAAAGGATGCCATCATCGACAATGTTCACAGTGGATTGGGTGGAGTCGATGTTTGTCTGAATCTAAAAAGAGCACGTGAGAATGCACACGCCAATTTTGTCTATTATACAGATGAAGAGATTGACAACATGAGTGTTGAAGATCTCAAAACATATGCAAAGAATTCTCGCAATGGTTGGCATGACCTAATTTTTCATGAGGAAGAGGGCATGGGAATGGTATGTGTTAATGGTTAGGGTTTAATTATTTTAACACATGTAAAATTTGTAATAAATACATATATTTACATACATTTATTTGTATACATTAATCTAACAAAAATGTATCATTATATATGTTAACATCATTTGTAGTTTTCACGCTTGATGAATGATGAAAATGTTAATATCACGTTCGGAGCCTCTGGTTCAAACAATCAAGATGGGTCTCACCATCAAGATATGTTGGAAAATGTTAGTGTTTTTTAAGTGATATTTTTAAAATAAATAATTGTGCACACATGTACATGTACATATATATAATAAAATGTTTTAACAAATTCCGATTCCGTTTGATGTTTTTGGGATGGCGGTACCTTCTTCTTCCTCAGGATATGTACCTTCTACTTTCTTAGGAGATGTGCCAAATCCACAACCACAAGTATGGACAAATTTTCACTTTTAAAATTTATGTTTTTAAGTTATATATTCCAACTCAAAAAGGTCCATTAAAATATGAGATATATCTATATCTTGAGTTATTTTAAATTTTTTGAATTTTAGGTTTTTGGATATTTTCTTTCTAAACCACTCTTAGGAGATATGCCAAACACGACAGCACAAGTATTCAATTTTTCACTTAAATATATATATGTTTTTAAGTTATAAGTTATAAATTGAAGCTTAAAAGTTTTATTATAAATTGAGATCTAGAGATTTTGAGTTATTTTAAATTTTTTGAATTTTAGGTTTTTGGAGATTTTCTTTTGGAGCCTCTCTTAGGAGATGTGCCAAATCCACTAGCAGAAGCATCCAATTTTTCACTTAAATATATATGTTTTTAAGTTATAATTTATAAATTGAAGTTTAAAAGTTTTATTATAAATTGAGATCTTGATCTTAATTTATTTTATACTTTTAATTTTTTTGAATTTTAGGTTTCTATAGAGGATTTCTTTTCTCCACGGAATCTAGCGATGGAGATAGGAACATCCACACCATTTCAACCATTTGAACAAGTTGTCTAACTTCTTTTTTTACTATTATTAAAAATAAGTTTATATATATGCATTTGAAATTTGAAATTTTTTAATATATATATATATATATATATATATATATATATATATATATAATTGTACATGTATATTGTACAATTTACTGTTGGAGATGTTCCCGTGGGGGAAGTTGTAGCAGACGAACAACAAATGGAGAGGGAACCTCATGTGGTATTGCTTGATTTTTTTTTATATTTTGTTTTTTATATGAAGTTCTATATATTCTCACTCAATTTTAAAACATCAAATTTTAATGTTTGTACACATTGTGTACAGGTTCCCCATGCTTCGCAGGATAGCTCGAGGATTGAGAATTTTCTGAGAAAGACACTACATCCATCTATATTTGATGGATGATGCACATGCGCTATTTGATGGATGATGGACATGCACACATGCAACATTATATTTTCAATAGATTTAGTCTTAAATTTACTTTTTTATATATAGTCTTATCTAGATGCAGTCATATATAACTTGATACTTGATACTTGTGAGATCTACAAATTTTGGACATATTTTATGTGAACTACATTTGGTACATGTGAATGTGATATATAATGTTTTTAAAACTTAAGTTTTGGATGGTTGAACTACATTTGGCATATGAAGTAATGTTACAGTGTTATATATAATTTGTTTTGCTTTTAAAATCAAGTTTTGGATGGTTGAACTACATTTGGCATGTGATGTGAAGTAATGTTGTGTTAAATAATTTGTTTTGTTTTTAAAGTGTTATGGTTGAACTACATTTGGCATGTGAAGTAATGTTACTTGATACTTGATACTTGTGATCTATAATGTTTTGTTTTTAAAACTCAAGTTTTGATACTTGTGATCTATAATGTTTTGTTTTTAAAAAGTTTTGATACTTGTGATCTATAATGTTTTGTTTTTATAACTCAAGTTTTGGATAGTTGAACTACATTTGGCATGTGAAGTAATGTTGTGTTATAATTTGTTTTGTTTTTAAAACTTAAGTTTTGGATGGTCAAGAACTACATTTGGCATGTGATATAATGTTAAATGTTTTTATTGGATAGTTGAACTACAATTGGCATGGCATGTGAAGTAATGTTGTGATATAATCTAAAAGTTTTTAAAACTCAAGTTTTGGATGGTTGAACTACATTTGGCATGTGATTATGATATTATGTTTTGTTTTTAAAATTCAAGTTGTTGTTTTCCAAACAAAAAAAAAATCACATGAATATATGTACATGTAGAAATGATTTTACACCTGTTTGAATATATATGTTAAAACGATTGAAGTACAATACATATTGATGTATATATATATATATATCTAAAAAGAATCATAAGATTCTAGGTCTTCTTATATGTGTTGAAAACAATCATTAAATTTTAAAAATGCAATCTATAATGTATATATATCTAGTTAATTTCATTCTAGAACATATATATTCAGTACATGAAACATTTTTCATCAATGCACATGGGAAAACTACTTGAACAATTAATTGCATTCTATTGTTCATATATATATCCTATACGTGCAACATTTTTCATCAATGATCATAGAAAAGCTACTTTCGGTTAATTCCATAAAACATATCCGAACATTGGATAGAAAAATTCTATACTTTTTTCTATGAGGAAAAGAGATGTGGGTAAAATCCCACCAAAAGTCAGAGAAGTGCTCCGAGTCTCTTGTATGAAAGGAATCTTCGTACAAAACTATACTATGGATGATTTATTTACATTGTGGATACTTTTTACAAGAAAATCCCATGAGAAAAACTAGTCACATTCAGTCCTTGTATATATCCAGTACGTGCAACATTTTTCATCAATGCACATAGAAAAACTACTTTCAGTTATTTGCATTCTAGAACATATATATTTAGTACGTGAAACATTTTTCATCAATGCACATAGTAAAACTATTTGAACAATTAATTTCATTCTAGAACATATATATATATCCAATACATGCAACATTTTTCATCAATGCATGTATAGAAAAGCTACTTTCAGTTGATACTAGTGTGCATGTACCAAAACAATTTGTACATGACTTTTAGTTGATACTAGTGTGCATGTACCAAAACAATTTGTACATGTGCAAACACTTGCACAGATAACATAACAAGGCAGCTCAATTTTCAGTTGAGTTCTGGAAGTTCTAAAACATGAATTCAAAGAGAAGAAATTGTTGGGCAGTTCAATCAAAAAAATTCCAATGGAATGTCATCTTCAATGATCCGTTCATGATCGGATTTTGACATTTTCCATTTCTTAATTTTCGTTTTTTCTTTGATTGAACCTCTATCAACTTTATGTGTGATGCACACACCAAGTGACTATATTAACAACTTATGACATCAGGTTCATAGTCTTCAAAGTAAACAAAATCCCCACTTTGATTAGTTTGTCTGAAAAAATAACTTTTCAGTATAATAGATCCTATTTCATATGGAAACCCGTGATCATTATATTTTTCTAATAATTTCATTTTTCGTTCAGTGCAACGCATCAAATAATACTTCACATTTTCATTGTTGTCAGTAGGTTCAATTACAACAAAAATATCTCCTGCACAATAAAATAAACTTTTAACAAACTTATGTATTTAAATTTATTTCTAGATATTTATCATTTGAAAGAAATTCAAATGTTACCTTCTCTAACAAGATCAGAAACTCAATCACCATCGGATGATATTGTAGTCTCCTCTGATTGCATTTCTTCAAAAATTGCAACGGACATTTTGCCCTTTGTATTTAGATCTATATGTTTCCAATATTTTACATACATTTTGTTTTCATAAACGTCATTCGATTCTGTGTTGTCTATGCAAACATGACAAAAACAAGAATATTTTCTTTTATCCAATGCAAACACATTTCTGGACAACTTTGTTTTAATTGAATGCAATTTTCGAGTCCCTTTTATTGTTTCAACGTCAATTCCAATTGATCTATCTACATCTTCGATCCCAATATGCCAAAAAAAAATTTATATGGAAAATTCAAAGAATAATGTAAATAAGATATCAAAATACCATCAAAGATAATCATTGTGATAAATGTACACTGTTTAAAATTATTTATCCAATAAAAATTAAATTTAATGCACCTTCACACTTCCCTTGATCAATTAGTCTCATGGCTTAGAGAAGCGATGAACCATTGAAGAACTTCTTTATCACCCACAAGTTTTCTTGTAGAGGGGTTCATTTGATATCTTTGAAGTGTTCGTTTTATGCATGCCCTTGCACCATCATGGTCTCCTTTTCCATGGCCAATCTCAAATAAATTCCAAAAATGTTTAATGCAGGTTTTCTGATGAAGACAACACAACAAAAAGAATGATCGTGCAGATTTGAATTGACTTGTGCATCCATATGACCATATCCAATGTTCATTGAATGTTATTCCACGACTTTTCAAAGAGTCATAAATCTTTCCAAAACAACGTTGTACAAAATATGTATCATGTGTACGATCTTCACTGATATAAAAGTGATATGTATCATGTCAATTTTCACTGGTGCTTTCTATATGATCGACGTTTTGTTCAGCATGTCTATATAGAATATGGAAAAGCATAGATACTTGGTCAGAATGATACTATTCAGTATGAATTTCTTTTTCTGGAACAAATGTGCAGTTTTCTGTAAAATCAATTTCTGACAAAATGGTCCCTGGTGGAAAAACTTCATGGGATTTTTTGAATTTCAAGTACTGCCATCGAGCTCTATGGGAATGCTTGGTGTATTTATAAATTTCTGCCTCAAACATTCTCAAAAAGTCTATCACAAAAAATTCTTCTTCTCGTAATTCAATTCTTTTAGCACTATTTGCACCTTGAATCGATGTATGGATATATTCACAAAAAGTGTCGTGTACGGTGACAGGTTTTACATACCATGGTTTTTGTTGAACAAAAGCACTGATTGAGACATTAATTTCACGATTCTCTTATTTGAACTTGTTGAAAAACTCTATATGAATGGTTTCCAAGAAATGTTTTTCATATTCTTCGTATTGATTTCATGCTACTCTTCTTCACATCGCATGCTTTGCAGTTGGTGAAACACGTGAATTTTTCTTCCAATATTCATATATTATCTTTTTTAACATTTTCATCAAGTCTATATTTGTATGGTTGCCTACAAATAGCTCTCCAACAAGTGAGTTCATCATTTACATCTATTTGCAGCCAAAATTTCCTATGTTTGTGTAAAGTTTTTCGTGAGGTTCCTAATGCTCGTGCCACAGATTTTACCAAGAGATTCTCTTTAGTAGTTGATGAAACCACTGCCATATGTATTGCTCTACGTAAAACTGAAACATTTTTCTGTCTATATCTTCTAATTGAATTTATAGCACTATTTATATTTTGTATCACATTTTCCTTCATTTTTTAATCTTTGGTTGATTTTTGAATACCCAATAAAGTCGTAGCTTCTTTTAGTTTCATTAATGAAAGGATACCTTTCAACATTTGGGCTTGAACTGCCACATTTTCGTTTATGAAGTGCGTATCAAAAATGTGGTTAACACGATATCGTATAATATGGTCAGCTCTTTTATCTCTATATGTGTGAGTGTCAAAATTTTCTGACATCTCATCATCGACATTGATTTCATCTGTACATATTTGAATGAATAGTACATAATAAATTTACATACTCAATAAATAATTAAATTAATAAATATGTATAATTTAAATAATATGTGCATGTGCCAACATATATATATATATATACATACCTTGTGATTCAATTTTTTCACTTGAATTTCTATCAACATTTTCACCATCTTCAATCATTGGTTCAATATCTCTTTCACTTTCTCTTCCAATTTTTTTTTATCTCATCATCAATGTTTTGAGGAATATCTCTTTCTATTTACATTGCAAAATATTTTTCAAATTAGTTCATCAAATAAAAATTAAGCTTCACATTTTATACTAGGAAAATTTTAAATATATCAAATTCATAATATTTACATTTACATACCTGCTTCAAATTCTAGTTGAGGTTGATTTTTGCCTTCAACATTTGAGAGTGCTTCTATCTTTCTTTTGTGAGATTGTCTAGTCTCTTCTCTACGTTCCTCATGATCTCTTTTTCGATCATATTTTCTCCTACAATTCCTTCGATTTCCCATGATAATAAAGTATGAAGTTCAAAAAATTTCCTTCAAAAATTTAGAAAAAACTTAATTAAAAAAAACATCACAAAAGATTTAATTTTAAAAAAAGCTCATTTTAAATTTTTTTCAAAAAATACATACTTCCATCCAAAACACTTACTTTAAAAAATCCAAGAAAATTATGTCTTATAAAAATGAAACGAAGCTCAAAATATTTCCTTCCAAGTCCTACAAAAAAATTTCATTTAAAAAGTTAGACAAAAACTCATTTTAAAAATACATTATAAAATATTTTCTTCAATCCAAAACACGTACTCTAAAAAAATGTCACGTCAAAAAATGCCTCCAAAAATGTCCATTGAAAATTAATTCCAACTTCTTAAAAAATGCCACTTTAAAAAATACTTCAAAAAAGCCTCTAAAAAAATATCACTTTAAAAAATACTTCCAAAAAATGTCCAAAAAATGTCCTTTGAATATTAAGCCTAAAAAGAGTCCTTTCGAAATTAAGCCTAAAAAGCGTCCTTTGAAAATTAAGTCCAAATCCATACCTTCAAAAACAATGAAAATTAAGCCCAAATCTATACCTTAAAAAAAAATGAAGCCCAAAAAACATCCAAAAAATGTATCAAATACCTCCAAGAAATGTCCTTTGAATGTACCTTCAAGAAAGTCCTTAAACCCAAAACAATCCTTTACAAAAATGTCTTTTCAATGTACCTCCAAGAAAAGTCCGTAAACCTAAAAAAATTCTTTGCAAAATCAGACCAAGGCCTTTGTAAAATCAGACCAAATGTGTGAAAATATGCAAAAATAATGAATGCTTTCGCGGAAATTTATATTGCTATGAAATGTTTTTTTGGAGGGGCTTCTTGGTATTTTCCAGCCGATGGAAAATTGGGTAAAATTTCGGCCGAATTTCTATAAAAAATTCGGCCTAACTTTTATGTCGGTAGACTTGACGGGCTGTCGGCGGAAAAAAAAAATCGGCCGAACCTTTTTTAAGAGTTTGGCTGAACTAACATGTCAAGAATTACACAGAGCCGAGCTATGAATACATATCTTCCACTTTGGACTGATTAAACTCCATGAAACATTTTGAATTAAGTGTCGAAACCAAGACAAGAATTTTCAAAATTCAATCTACTTTCAGGAAATATAACTTTTATGGAATTTCATAAATATTTACCAATTTTAACTAATTTTGTAATAAAACAAGTGCAAACAATTTCTGAAGGTCATTATGATTAAGTGAAATCATAATTCTGTATCTTCCAAAATACATTGTAAAAAAAATTGAAAAAATTATGGTGCATTACATTGGTCCGTCGTCTCTAATGGGTAGTTTTTAGATTTTTAATTTATAACTTATATGTTAAGAAATTTCTTGCGTTGCGAAACATATTCAAAATATGTAGTTTTTTTCATATTGGACCAGCTCAAAAAATTCTAGTAATTATGATATGCATCTGTTGTCTTTGTAAATATGATGAAACTGAAGTAGACTCTGTCTAGATTGTTGTAACACATTTTGATTCTAAAAAATACCAAGTTTCAAAGAATACAACATTGTGTATTAACATGACTTCTTATGAATCATTTGATTGTTAAAAAACACACACTCAAAGAAACACTAAGTTGACATATCAAATGTGTATAAACAAATTCCAAAAAATAAGTAATAGAAAGCTAATAAAATTTCTGAGAACTTTTATTTTTATTGCAAAATAAAATTCTAAACAGAAAAATTGTTTTGGCTTGTAGAAAGTTGAATAATAGAAAAAAAATGAAATTTTTTTTCTCAAAAAATGGCAAAAAGTGTAACCAAACTTCACATTTTCACCCATGCTCTAGATGTCTTAAGAGTTTTGAATATTGTATATACTTATAAAAATCATTTGTTGCACTATGCAAACTTTTGGCAAACAAAATACTTCCAAAGGAAAATAATTTACCTCATTATGATAGATAAGTATCTTGAATAATGAAAGACATTGGAATGGAGTAGAAGACATGTGATGCGTGTCCAAATGACCATATAATGTACTATGGAGAGAATTCAAATTTACAACAATGCCAGTGTGTCACACAAATAGATATCGTGAGGATCAACCTTCTTGGATACTTGATCCACTAAACCTTGTCTTTAGTGAATATCAGTTCATGCATATTTAAACATGGTTATTTGTTAATGGTCATGCTAATATGGTGATAATATCGTCTCATGTATATTTGAACATGATTATTTGTTAATGGTTATGCAATATGTGTTGCCTGCAGAGATACCAAGTATTTTTGACCATGATGTCACTTTGACTATTTACAAAATATCCAAATATCTGAGATATTTTCAATCCATCATGCATACTCTTCCATGAATCTTATCATTTGAAGTGCATCATTGGTTATGCCTTTATATGAGTTTTTACTTTTAGTTGATGAGAAATCACAAGTCTTTATTGTAATAATTGAAGGTGGGTCTCATCTAAAGAGATACATCTGGATGAATTGAAGTATTGGAAGAGGAATATTTCACTTTTGATGTGTGAATTAAAATGTGCTTACCTCCAAGCTTCTTTAATTCTCAATAGCACTACCTTGTACACCTTGTAGAAGAGATTTCACAATGTGGTCCTATTCATATTCGAACAATGTGGCTCGTGGAGAGATATATGAAGGTCTTAAAATATTTTTTGAGGAAAAAGGCTCGAACATAAGGTTCCATAGTTTACGAGTACATGGTTTTCCAGGAAGGAAATGGTTCATTTGAGTGAGAACTTACCTCAATTGCATCTTGAAGCTCCACGATTATGGAATTATAACCAATCTGAATCATTTGAAGGAGAAAAATTAGAGGGTGAAGGGACTTCAAAGAGCATAAAAGGTATACAAAATGTTAGTAGTAGTTATAATTTGTATCTTAAATTTTATAATACATGGATTTAAACAATTATTAATTCATTGAACAAATATATTTTTTAGTTTCTGGGTTCGGAATCTCCACAGTGAATAGACACAAAAATGTTCACTATGGAGATTTCGAACACAGAAACTCAAAAATATCACCACATAAATCTAAAATCTACAAAATATATTTTTCATTGTAGATGCTAAGGAGTGGGAGACATTAGATTTGTATGTTGCATACAATTCTGACTTTATGTTGGAATGGATGGAGAAATATGTTGAATAAAAGAAATTATAATATGAAAATGCATGGACCAATATATATAATAGATATGGTGAAAACACTAATAGAGGATTTCCTACAAGCGATAAAAGAAAGTGGCTAGATAGATGATCATAGAATTGGCTAAAGACCAATATTGAAAACAAGGAAACAAAAGGGAAGGATAGAGTGACACAACAACAATTGAATTTGATTAAAGGATATATAAATGGGGAGGTGATATATATTAATATGTTGCATATATTTAATAAATTGTATGTTAAATTTTGTATCCTTGAATCTAATTAGTTAATGTTTTTATGGATTTAGGTGAGATATTACAAAGGAATGTGGAATGTAGAATTTTGATCATCATCTTCACATCATAAAAGTTGATGAAAAGAGACAAACTTATGATTGTGGAGTTCTAACATCATTTGAGGTGGAATGTCATTCAGATGCAAATGATAGACAACCAATCACAAGCACACTTCACTACTATGGTGTTGAGCCAGAATTGTAATCTACGGATAAATTACACTTCCCTAGATAGGTGTTAGTCTATAACAACAAGTGAAAGACTATACTACCATTTCCCCTAACTCAGAACAGATACACAGAGAGGGTTGGATGCTTACTTGTTTCAGTCACTTCTGCTACAGCTTCAAATTCAAGCAGTTCGTTGGTTGAATGCTTCTTGCAAGAAAGAACACTGAAACAACGAAAGATGCAATAATATAGATATCTATTCAAGCTAGTTAGCTAAATTAGTTAAGCATAAACTACATTCATCAACCAAGATATTACAATATGGAAAATCAAAGTTAACATAGATGCATGAAGGGAAAAACAAGAAGTACTCTTTATTGATGATAGAAGGAGAGGTTACAACCTAGTGACTGATTTGAAGTGACCTTCCAGCAAAGTTCCCAAGTCTCATCACAGCATAAATATCTCCAGTAGTAGCTCTACAAACCAAGCTCTCAATTGAAAATTCTCCAACATTTCTCTACTCAAATTCTTCCTTCTCAAACACTTAGATCTGTGTTTAATTTATACATGAACTGTAGGTTGTTTTGCAATCAATATCTTTCCAAAAATAGGAAAGACATGTTTCCATTCATGTAGATGTCAAATGGACACTTGGATTCGAAGCTTAACACATGTGAACTCTTTTAGAAGGCACTGGCCAAGTGGAGATTCTGAAACAATGAGAATTTCACTCCCAATGTGACCAACACGCCTTTGAATGTCAGGAAGTTCTTTACAGAGTAGCCTTACATGGGGCTACCTACATATGAAACGCACTTAGGCCCTTTAGAGCCTGCGTTAGTTAGCTTTCATATGCTAAATAATAAGCTTCAAACCATGGAAACATTTTCTTGATGAAAGTCTTGCTTGATTTGTCTTGTTTTCTGTCTTAGAGCATGTAGCAACTGAAATTATAGGGAATGATAGACCCTTGATCATTGGTACTAGAGATGATGCCTAGTTAACCAGGTCACTAGGAATGGTGCCCAAAATGACCTATAACAATTGGCCCCTAAGGCATGAGATCCAAATAATAAGAACATTTGATTGAGATGCTTTACACTGTGATGAGCCTGAAAACAAAGCAGAATGGTCACCTGCATCAATATTACAATACATTACATCATGATATATCCTCTATTGATCATAATTTGTTAGGGTATTCATTCCCATAGTCAGCACATAAAACAATCTAATAACATGTACATAATTCAGAAATTCGTCTACATTGGAATTTTGCCTAGATGCAGACACGCCTATAGATATATGCCCATGTTTGGATGACAATCTGTATGTAAGGTCACTGTACAGATGATGTGTACAAAAATTCTGAAATCATAGCTCGGATGGCTGAAACTAGATTTGGGGTCTTCTTATCTCATTCACTCGATCATTCAAGTACAAGTCTAGCCATGCGAATATATGATTTGTCGTCGAACACGGAAATACATCATTTGATTACCAGCCAATGATGTGAGCTGGTAACAAACACGAGAGAACCACCATTAATTAAAATGGCCCTCAAGGTATTGTAGTACATTTCGTAAGGTGTGAATAGATTATTCAATGTCGAACACCAAACAAAATATTTCGGTCAAAATTCTGGAAGCGAGCATATTTTTGATGCTGTAACAAGCCTCATGGTACTGGAATCTGATGTTTCTAAGTGAACTTCCTAGATATTGATTTGTTGTTGACAGGAAGTCACCTTATTGCAAAACTGGAGTTACTGATTTCGGAGACAAGGGTATGACTTGATATAGCAATTTTCAGGGATGACGATCATGAAAATAAAGGTTTACGAGTATTGCAGATGGATGATTTTTTAATCACTGGATGGTTTCTCTTGAACATATCGGCGACACTGTGATGAGTTGGCAGCATTGACCCAAAACCAAAGTGAAGGAATGATGAACCATAGGTGTGAATAAACCGTGAAGATGATTACCCAACCCAAACAATCATGGACATGGAGTGAAAGAAGTGTCATGTTCAAGAGCGACTTGCTACCAAAAAGAAACTTTGCTTACTTTTCCCAAATTTTCCCCGGTCATTTGTCGACTAGTACCTCTTTATTTTTTAACAAGCTTGAGGAGGATAACATTTTCTTGATCTATAATTCAACCCTTTGGGTGAATAAAGTATCGCTATTTAATAATTTAATGAGTCTAGCGATGAATGAAACTCGATTCTTGCCATGATTGGCAAGCCTGTCGCTATTTTAGGTTTTAACGAGCTTAACGATAGTGATATCCCGGTCCGTTTTCATATTTAGAGAGTCTGAAAAAGAGGACAAAAGAGAACTCCATAAGTTATTTTTCATAAATTTGTCTCTCATATCCGAAAAAGTGTAAAATAATATCTAAAAGAGCCTCTTTGTTCATGTTTAACCAAGGTATTCCTTTTTCATAAATAATCCATCGCAGTCTAGAAAAGGGTTAAACTTATACCGAGTAGATATCAATTCATTTACTTTAACGAGCTCGAAATGACAAGTGCTCGGCAATATTTTCACATTATCGGAGTCTAAAAAGAGCTAAAAGAAGATTCTAGGGGTTCCTTTTTCGCCGTTATCGAAGCTCGAAAAAGAGATAAAAGTGCGCCTCAAATCCTTTTTCATTTTTAACAAAGCTCGAAAAATAAAGAGAAAAAGTATGCTTTGTGGTCTAGTTTTTCTTTGAATCAATTTTCATGACTAACCTGTTCGTTAGTTGTATTTCCTGTTCAAAACAAAATCAAATGGATTAAAAATACCTGTTTGATGATAAAAACATAATAAAACTATAGTAATAGTTATAAATTTAACTTGAAATCAACTAAATGACTATATAAAGTAGTTTCACTATTCATTTTTACCATTCTATAGTTACCATTTTCATTTTGAAGCTCTGAACCTGATTTTCCCCCCGAAATTCAGTCGTTGATTGCAGTTGTTTCTATGGATGGATTTCATCGTTGTTTGATCCAGGTTAGTAGCATGAACCTCCTCTTTCTTTCAGTATTAGTGTCATTCCCATTCCTTGCAAATTTTTAGGGTTTTAGGGCCCCTAGTGTAAATTATGCTCAAATTCAGGGCAACGCACCCTTGAACATCGAAACCTGTGTTGCATAGCAGGTACAGTGAAGGGTACCTGCATATGCAATGCATTGTCTCAACCCAAGGAGTGCGTTGGCTGCAGTTCAAGTTTTTGATTTTCATGATGTGTCCAAAATTTGCCTAGTTTTTTGCAATGAATGGTATCTAATGGATCTTGTGGTTGATTTTCAGGTTTCCATCGGATAATAATGATGATTACATGGAGAGAAAGAGAACATGAGGAACAAGATATGATTGCCTTGAATGATCCGGGTATTGTAAGAGCTTCAAGACATTGCGGACTACTTAAGTACTTCAAATTGTCAGGAACAAGGCAACAAATAGAACTCCTAGAGTTCCTTGTTCGAGCATGGGATCCAGGGATAGAGGAATTTCACATAAAAAATCAAGTGTTGTCCATAAAATTTGAGGATGTGTATTTTCTCACAGGTTTGTTGAGGAGAGGTTTGCCCATTTCTCTCATAGGTTCTACCGTTAGAGGCGAGACAGTGAGGTATTATGTTATGAAGTATTGCTATCCAGGGTTACAACCTAGCAAATATGGAAAAATAAACATTCGTGATGTCAGGGACTTTCCTTTGAGAACCATCCTATTCATGATCGCTAACCTAGCTAGCATCATTACACTCCATGTAGCGAACAGATCGTATATGCAGTATGCGCTAGAGTGCTTAGAGCCAACAGTTTTCAACTGGTATGAAGCTGTTCTATCTCAGATAAAGGAACAACTGAATAAATAAAAGGGAGGAAGGGAGAAAAATTTCAGTTATGGTTCCATCCTTATCTCCTTCCATTTGGAACAGATTCCACTGATGCAGCCACAACATGTAATATTGGATATATCTAGTCCTAGAGATCCCCAAATGCAGATATGGGTAGAACTCATGGATCGGCATGTAGGCCAATCGACCGTTGTGTTCTTGACTGCATTCTTCGCCTACTTCCGGTGACAGATCATTACCATAGATGAGTATGCATACGCAGGCATCGACTTCCGAGGAGATCTAGATCTAGTTTTACCAGAAGGTGCTAAGTGGGGTGCAATAGGTAAGAATTATTTAACCATGTTTTTTTTTTTTTTTCTAAGGTTTATACATTGCTTTTTTGTTTTTATTTCTTTCCAATACTAAACTAAATGTTTAATGTAATGCATATATTGGTCGTGTTCAACTAGTAGAGGAACCAGAGCACGAAGAGGATGCACCAGCAGAGAGGGTTGTTGGGAGAGTAGTCCTTCAGGACCTTGATATGGATGAGACTCTTGCTAAGCTCCAGCAGTACATAGAGGGGTTGACCTTTAGGATTCTGGATTGCCGGATCGAAGAGCTTCCCATGTGACTGCAACGACAAAAAATTGGGGTTCCTAGCCATTGGATGCGGTTGCTCTGTAGGATTGCTAGATATATAGCATGTTACCATGAGCACCACTAGTTTACTTATGACTTTTTTCATACATTTTGAGGTCAGATGACCAACATGTCTTGGGCACAAATTCTGTAAAAAACCTATAACTATCTATCTATATGTTTTCAGAGTTTTTCCTATGTTTAATGCGCAATCCTATTCAATGATGCGAATATTTTCTTTACCTATGTCACAAATTTCTCTATAAAACTTGATTAGCTAATGAATCAGTTAAATTTCAGATTTATGGAAATGTGTTGATATTGAATGAAATCAAAATATCTCTCCAAAAGTCGAACTCTTAGGAACAATCTAAGAAGTGTTGTATTTATAACAAAATAAATACTAATAATTTGTAGTACCACAAGTTGTGAGTCCAACCTTATGATTATGCAGTTAATACCAAATGAAATGGAATCAAAGAGAAGTTCGATTAATGCGCTATATTCAACAATATTGTTCGTCGATCTACCGATAAAAATCCCTTGAAAAATCACTAACTCGTCGTTCAGATAAAAAATGGCCCACGCTGCAGAGGATATATTCTGCGTACTACGACTAGCACCATCAACATATCCAACAAATGGTTCTAAACATTTAGTGCTCTATGATGAAATGTAAAGAGGATTAATAACGTTAAGAAAAATCTAAAAAACAAATTAAGATAGTGAATTCAAATCAACAACATATAAACAATATAATAGAAAAAATTACTATGCTCATGATTAAGCATAGTAACGTTTCAAATACAACCCATTTCTAGGATGTGCAAATGGAATTCCATTGTAATCAACTAACTCGTAGGCACCCTTAGCAAGAACTCTTTTGACAATATAGGGGCCATGCCATAATGGCTCGAATTTCCGTATGCCTATTACATTAGCTTCTTGGTCGTAAAGAAGGACCAAGTCGCCCTATGAGAAGATGCGAGGCTGGACATTTTTGTCGTATTGCGCATTTATACGTCTCTTATGCACTTCGTTGGCCAATTGGGCTTCACGACACGTTTCATCTAGATTGATGAGGTTAAGGAGATGCACTTCTTCTTCTGAGCTGTTAGGTAACAAGTATATCACGAGTTTTAATGATGATATTTCGCATTGGATTGGTAAGATAGCTTCCATACCATACACCAATTGAAAAGGAGTAAATCCCATTGTGTTTCTCACCGAGGTTCGATACACCCACAAGGCGGAGTATAGGATCAGGTGCCAATTCCTTTTACGGACTCCTATCATTTGTTGAAGCATTAATTTAAGAATTTTTTTAATAGCCTCAACTTGTCCATTTGATTGTGGATAGTAAGGAGTAGAATTATCATGAGACAATCCTAACTTGGTTGTCAATTCATACATCATATGGTTTCGAAAATGCTTCCCATGATCTGTAACTATAGCCTGTGGGACCTCGAACCATGCAATAACATGATTGAAGAAAAAAATGCGGTTGTTTGTCCTGTGTTGTTGAATGTAGGCATCGCTTCGTCCCATTTGGTAAAATAGTCGACTGCGACGATAATATAACCATGCCCCCTGGAAGAAGGAGGGTTATAGGTCATGAAGTCAATACCCCATTTCGTAAATGGTCCAGTAGAGACAACAGGATGCATTGGCGCTGGCGGTTTGTGGATTTTACGGTAAAAAATATGGCATGCATGGCAACTTATGACTATGAGGATACAATCTCAAAAAATAGTAGGCCAAAAGTAATCGGTGCGGACTATCTTCTGTGCGGTAGCATATCCAGATAAATGTCCACCACAAGCCCCAACATGGCAATCATTTAATACTTTTTCGGCCTCCTCATGTGTGAGGCACCTCCTTAAAATGGTATCGACACCACGACGATAAAGTGTATCACCGACGATCAGATAATATTTGGATTGGTATCGAATACGTCGTTCATCAGAGTGAGAGTTATTAGGTCGAAAATTTTGGGTTTGTAAATAAATGATGAAATCTCCATACCAGGGATCAGATGATCCGATCAGAAATAGAGACTCGTCTAAAATAGATGGTTCCAAAGTAGTTACATTAGTATTATAGGAAAGGTCACAAAGAAGCTCAACCAAAACTAAAGACTTCTTTTACTTGGATTTGATGAATTCCAAATCAAATCCCTGCAAAATGATGATCCATTTTGAATATTTTCACCCTAGAAATTGATGTGATAAGATGTAAGTCATGGGGTTGCAATCCAAAACTATTTTTGTTTTTCGGAGCAGGATATAATGGCAAAATCTTTGGACAGCTTGAACAGCTGCCAAGGAAAGCTTTTCCATGTACGAGTACTTAACTTCCATATCATTGAGATTATGACTCAAACAATAGATCGGATGTTCAATTCCATATTCTACTTGGACCAAAACCATAGAAATGGTCGTTTCAACCGTAGCGATATATAGGAAATAATCATTTTGATAATTAGGAGGATACATTAATGACGCTCGAAAAATATGGTCCTTGACAGCATAAAAAGAAGCTTGTTCAACTTGGTCCCAAAGGAAGGGAACCTCCCTTTTTAATAATCGAGTAAATCCTTTAGCCATTTCGACATAGTTTGGAATGAACCTTCTCAGGAAGTTAGCCTTTCCTTGAAGTTTCTGTATCTAAAGTAAGTTTGATGGTGCAGGAAAATCAAGAATGGCCTGAACCTTTAGTGGGTCTATTCAAATTTCTTCTTTTGAAACTACGAATCCGAGAAATTGACCAGAACCAACACAAAACACACGTTTGTGTGGATTGAGGCGTATCTTGTAGTGTCGGCAGCGTAATAAAATGGCTCTCAAATGCATCAGGTGATCAGTGCATTTTCATGAATGCGCTGGTAAATCATCTAGATATGGTTGAACAATGTGCTTGATGTTGTTGAAAGCATAATCCATTACTCTCTGAAATGTTGCCCCAGCATGATTTGAACCAAATGCGAGTTTCCTATATGCGAATGTGCCCCAGGGACAAATGAATGTTGTCTTAGGTTGGTCATCTAGGCGGATTTTGATTTGATTTTAGCTAGAAAATCCATCCATGAATGAAAATATTTCACATCCGACACAGTCGTCAATAATCTGGTCAATAAAGGGAGTAGGATAGTTGCCTTTTGGACAAGCATGGTTAACAGCCCGATAATTGATGCACACTCTAATTTTTACTTGTTTTTTCATAACTGGAATGATATTGGAAACCCAATCAATTAGCGGAGTGGTAAATGAAACCAGCACGCAAAAGTTTTTCAACTTTTTCTTTGTTGGCAGCGGCTTTCCTCGGATGAACAAGATGAAGTCGTTGACACACCGGTTTGACATCAGGATACATACTAATAGTGTGTTAAACTATACTATTATCTATGCCTAAAATTTCCTCATAAGACCAAGCGAATACGTCATGAAATTCACGAAAAAGAGAGCGATATAAATCAAGTTCTGATGGAGAACAAGATACGCCGACATGAATATTTTCTACAATGCCTGCTTTAGTCGAAATATCCATAGAAATTTTTTGTTCAATATTAGATAAATTTCGCTCAGATTCAATTGCATTAATCGGAAAAGAATTCAAAAATAAAGTTTGAATGGATGGGGATATAGTTCACTAAGATTATTTTCTTCATAATCTGGAAAATGGGAATGATGATGATAATATTCCCATGGTTCTCCTTCTTCCATCATAACTTCCAAAATATTTTCATTTGTCAAAATTTTTGAGGAAAATGGATTAGATGGAGTACCAAAATCTAATGAACGATCAACCCAAACACTCGGCGACGTTGATTTCTGATTTTCCACCCAAGAAAAATAAATTGATTGCTATTGTAGCTCAAAAGGGCTGAGTGGTAAAACATCATCCAACGTAGAAATATCATAATCACCCGTACTCTTCCATAAGCCAGATAGAGTGGAAGAGATCATGTAGCAGGTCTCTATGCTTGTAATTTCTGCCGACGTCGCAGGCGACGATAATGCAAAGGTTCCCATAAGAGTGGAATCCTTTAAGAGTCCTACACCAATGTTCTAGATTTCTAGTTGGGGTAAGTGAATATAAGAAACACTTATAGTTACCTGCGAAGTAGAGACAAAAAAGGATAATTTATTAATGACTGTGATTGTACCTTTATGTGGAAAGACAATCATTATAAAATATTTAGAAACAATGGCAGTCATTGCATATACCCATGGTATTCTGAGTAAAATATTATAGTCAAGGGGTCCATAAAAAACCTCAACATCAATACTTACTGTTTTTCCCTCTAATTCAACTTGCAAGTTATTGATAATACCACAAGGTTTATATGTTCTTCCATAAAAAGCCTTCAACGTCATTGATGATTGTGATAATCGCGGTGAGCCAAGTGACTTCCAACAGTTTAGAGACATAATGCATGTAAATGCTCCCTCATCAATAATAGTGTGATGAACAAGGTGATTGAGAACATTTACTTGGATGGAGAATTCCAATTCTGCTGGTAATTGTGGCACATAGCCCGTATGATTAAAGACGACAAGATTAGAATCGATCAGATCAATTCCATCAATGGCCGACAATAAAGCCTGCTTCTAGGAGGGACAATTTTGTAATACCTCAAGAGCAGAAATAGCTGAAGGGTATTGAGCCAAATGTTCAACTATATTATAATTTTGTGCAGCTCTTTCTGGAGGATTATATGTCGATTTATGAATTACTCCCTTTGGTGGCTTGATTGTAAATTTAGGAATAATAGGAGGTGGTATTGATTCATTAGATGGATTCTTTGTCGAGGTAGTAGGTTGATCAATGGTTGGACTACCATAGTCTTTATTCCGCGTTCACACCAAAATATCTTGTAAAGGTTTTATGGTGGATAACATTAACACTTGGGAACTAGGAGTTGGATCTGTAGCAACCAAATTTGTGTCTGGATTTGGGAATGGGTCTGTCAACACAACTGATGCATGAGAAGTCTTGATGATTTTTGAGACTTCAGCATGGTGAGGACAATCCCTAACAAAATTTCCATCGTTATAGATTATGCATGGATAACAAGGTTTTCGTGGTCCTGATGGTTGATCAGATGATCGTTCCTACGGGTTAGAAGTTTTATTTTTCTTTGATTTCCCATTTTTCTTACTTATTGGTTTCTTATCACTTTTACCTTTGTCAAAGGACACGAAATTAATTTTGGAAGTAGGATCAGGATCAGATGCAGTAGGGTGGTGTGTGTTTGCAGTGCCTATCAAGCCATCTCCGGCATTAGAGTCATTTATTTGAGGAGGAACATTGAAATTAGATCGCGATGCATTCATAATTTTTTCATAGAGTGTGTCAGACTGAGTATAAATCAAGTCTAAATATTGGGCACGAGCAATAACTTGCTCTTATGTGACGATGCCACCTTAAGCCACATCCTCGGTTATAGATGGTAATAGGGACTTAATGAACCATTCAGCAAGGAGATTATCAAGAACAAATGTCTTAACCATTCATCGATGGCGACGCAACTCATGAATATGATCTGAAATGTGAGTAGCATTACTCTGTTTGAAGTTCGTCAAGAGTTCCGTTCCCGTTTTGTATCTGATAGGTAACTGGAAATGGGTCAAAAAGATAGTAGCTAAGGCAGTGAAATTTTCAAAAGAAGATCTAGGTAATTCAATGTACCATTTAGCTACCAGACCTATGAGATTTCTCTGGAAAAGATGTAATCGAACAGAATCATCATCTAGGGAATTTGATGAACACCATAAATGATAAGTCATAACATGAGTTTATGGATCTTCTCCAAGGTTTCCATTGAATTTAGGAATGTCAAAGGGTAATTTATGTGGTATCACCGGCCACCAAGGAGCATAATTGATAGGATCATTGGTTAACCGATTTAAATCTAGTAATTCCAAGGTTGCAACAAAAGGAAACTGTCGGTTAAGGTCGGGTTGAGCATAGCCAGGATAAGATGGAATTGCTTGGGAAATAAGTTTTTGAGCACCAGCATATGGCATTTGATGTTGGTAACCCAGATAGGGGTTGTTTTTCATAGCAAACACTTGAGAGTTCTGTTGACCAAAACCTGGATATGATATTTGTTGAAATGAAGTTTGAGGGATTTGTGCCTGTGGCCGCCAAGGATTCTGTCCACCAATGTTATAACTAAAATTGGTGTAAGTTAGATTCGGTCGATATGTATATCTATATTGCATTTGTGACACCCTATAAAATGGTACACCATCTTGTGAATAAATAATTCCTGATATAGGTTGTTGTAAATTAACAAAAGGATTTTGAGTCTGTGGACCAAACATTTGATGATATTGAGTTGAAGAGCTTGCCGGATAAGGTTGATGTACAAGATTTTGATTCTGTAACAGGGGTATAGATGTATTAACAAGCGATAGTGAAGTGGGTGTAACAGGTTAAATTGGTTGATACGATTGGACAACTGTTTGTGGTTGGATAGGCAGAGTGGGATGCCATTGAAAAACATTCATGTCAACATTAGTTTGACCAAAATGTGACTGAGTACTGTCGTATTGGGTGACCATAGGTTTCCCCCCAGCATAAGGAGGATAATAAGATGGAAAATATTGTTCCCTGAATGCTGGGAGTCCAGTTGATAGGGACCAACTTGATATTTCCATGATGATGGATTTAATGATTCAAGTCATTCATTACTTACTATAGGACTACCAGTTAAAACACCATATGATGAAATTGGTAAAGACCATGGTCTTGAAGATTGACCAGAGAAAGTGCCAGAAAATTATTTGTAGCCTATTGGGACTGAAGGGCCACCATGAAAATATGACTCTGATGAGGTTGTGAACATCGACGGAGTAGCGAGGCTAGGATCTGACGTAATTGGAACAATAGACCCAATCGAAGATGTTGGTTCAGGCATGGTTGTATGACAAAATGTATACTCTCTGAAATCAATAGGGGATTGAATGGAAATAGGATCAACAAAAGAAGATGGAAATGATTGGAGAAAAGATTGGTATAGGTAAAGGTCTCCCCCAAAGTGGGTTTCACTTAAAGGTGTATCAAGTTGTGGGATTTCTTTAATCGCGATTAAACCAGGAGGAAGAACTTCACCGTCGGGCCCAAAATATATTTCAGATAGTTGATTGTGTAATATAGGTGTTTCAGTGGCTACATATATTTATGGAGTGACCAAGGTAGGAAAAAATTCCGGTTGTTCAGGATTCAGATGTGCTAGCAAAGAAGAGATAGGATCTGGATCAATTTGTGATTGAACAACGTCGGGTCCAGGAGGTATGGTCTCAGTGATTGAATGGATCGTGACCACGAGTAGTTGTGAAGACTCTGTTTCGACAACAGTAAACGAACCGGGACGTGTGGAAACAATTTGAGCTAACTCTGGTTTAAATGATGATGTTTTGCCAGAGGTACGAATTGTACTTGATTCGACAGATCTTGATTGCCTTCGCCTACCAAAAGTAACTTCTGGTGGTAAAGGTGGTTTTAAAGGTAATCTACGTGAACGACGGGGGGTAGGATTATGTTCTTCTAGGATTACTAATTTATTTTATCCAAAAAAAGATAAACAAAAATAGGGTAATGCTAGGTGTTAGTGTCAGTCTAGTCATACTGCCATCAGTGATCAAAATTTCTCTTTTTCATTTTTCATATTAGTTGTCTCATACCGAATAAATTTCACCATTCTGCTAGGTCATGGATTCATTGATGGTAGTAATTTTTATCAGTTTTCCCTCATGAGGTACTCGCTGATTTTCCTCCCTGTGGTCTTCAGTCATTAGTCACTTTCATTCTCAAAATTATATAAGTAGGTCATAGGATGGGTCTCATTAGTTTCTAGGGTCTCACCATGGTCAAATTAATGATTCAAATGTCAATAAAGATTAGCAAGTTCATGAGGAAGTCAATAAACTCAAAATCATAGCACCAGGAGGATCAAAGATATCATTCATTCAGTTTGATGTAATTTTCGCCTCAAAACCATGTTTTGAGGTGAAAACATAATACTTTGCCTTTCAGTCACAATTCAGAAGTTGTTATCTCCACAAAATGATGTCCCTGCCTTCAGAGAAGTTTTACACAACATGTTCAGTGCCAGAGCATCTTCAAAATATATCCATCAGAAAGAGCCCGGAAAGAGCTTTCCAACGGTATACTGCACTCTCAAGACTGACTTCTCGATTGAATTTTATGCTTAAGTGAAGTAAAAGCTCTCTATTCCCTAAGCCCCCCCCCCCCCCTATTTCCCATGTTTTCCTTTCAACTTTATGTTCAAATCCATTCAAAAATCCATTTCTTCCCCCTTCCGATTATAATATCGCATTATAAACCATTTAATAAAAATATGTGATTCATTTGTAAACCACTTCCCCACCATTACCCTTGAAACTTTATCATAAAATCAAAGTTTCCATTATATATAACCCCCACCGTGTAAACCACTTCCCCTTTCCATCCCCGAAAACTATGTTATAAAGTTTTATATCATAAAACGCATAACCCAAAGTCCCCTTCCCTTTATTTAATCACACCATCGCAAAATTGCAAAGTTCATTTGTATGCCCCGATGAGCCCATCGCAAATATTTGCGATGCGATAAATCACACAAAACTCTGATCACATCGCAAATCCTCCAATCGCATTGAAAATCCTCTGATCGCATTGCAACTCCCCTGATCGCAAGTCCTGCCCCCTCCTCCGATCGCATCGCAAATTTTGCGATTGCGATCATTCCGCTCCGCTCCCCTCCGATTTGCGATTGCGATTATATCCTCGGGCCCACCATACGGTACTTACTCCCAATTATAATATAAAGTCCCTTTCCCCTTTGTAAGTCCCAAATCGCATTTTATTATGTTTATTAAAGGATTTCCCATGGTTTAATCTAATCGCATCGGAACTTTTGTATGGTCCATTCCAAATGCGTCCCACCTCCCGATTCCTGATTGCAATTACTGTGTTATATCATATCTCTGCCCTGCTCCCGATCCCGATTGCGATTTCCATATGGGTCCCGCCTCCATTTCCCTTCCCTTTTCCCATTTAAACGCATTTTTCCCTTCACAAAAGCATAAATTCATTTTATCATCATTCTATTAAAGTCCAGAGAATGAAGAACTAAAGGAAAGTGAAACGTCAGGGGCCGAGAACAAAATTGTAACAGTCACCTCTCCAGTAATGATTCAAAAAGATCCATGCTACTATGTTTCGCCTTCTCATTGGATATCTGAAAATTTCAAATGAAATAATGTAACGCATCTCTTCTTTTACGAAGAGACTATTGGCTTTTTGCCTTCTATCTTCAGTTGTGATTTCTCCTCTTCCCATCGATTTGTATTCCTGCAAAATCTGTCTATTTATTGTAAATTCTAATTATTTGCAAAGGGCTGGAGAGTCTGAGGTCTGAAAAATCAGAAGTAGGGGAATAGTGTGGCAGTGAGCTCTGCACTCCATTGTACAGTTTGACAGGGAGTTAATAAAGTGATGCAGCTCTGATTTGTCGAATTCATGTGGTATGAGTTTTAGCATATGTCTCTCCTTTGTGTTTCATATGTACATTGTTATGTTTCACCATTCATTCATAAACATTTCCAGTTGAATGCTTTCAAGTTAGAAAGGTAGAATCCATTTTATATGCTCTACCTTGGGGAATCATTCATACTCTGTGTGTTTTCTTCTGTTTGAAAAGGATTCATTTATTATGCCCTTTTCAACTTCTCAATAGTCTTTCCACTCCATCTTATTTCAACTTGATTGCTAAATCTCCTGCCTATCTTGCCCCATGACATACTCTGTGTCCTTGATTTAATTCCTCGGTTCACGCTGTCCTTTTGTCCCATACGTCCCTGAAAATTCAGTCATTTATCGAAACCCCTCTCACATTTATATACCTAGCCTAAAATCAGTTCATTATTATCTTATTAAGTATCTATCCTACGGAGAGAGCCCTCTCCTGTCCTTGTAGGGCTAGCTACAAGGTTGAGCGTGATTTAGTTGTTACCCTGATTTTCCTTTTTCAGCCTGGGGTCCATTTCAGGTGCTAATACTAGGCAAAAGGGTTTACCAAGAAACTGTGAAATGTAGAATACCTCCTCGTGAACCAAGAAGTACAGGCAGGTAATCTCCCTGAATGTTATGTTTGGTGTATCACAGTTTCAAGGCAGCCAACTCGGTTCACTATGGATGGATAGCACCTAAAATTTGTCCTCCCAAATATACCCGAAGGTACATGGAGGCCCAAGTCCATATTAGCATTGTCTGATCCGAAACAACACAGTGAGAGCACCCCTTTATACTTATCATACTGTAACATCACCCAATATACCCAAGAGTACATGGACAAGCTACTATATAATTACGTACGTGGAGTGAGGTATCACACTCGGAATGTATCGCAGAAAAGTTAATGACGGCTACTATGTTTTACGATGCCAGAACACATCTCTAGCCTAGGCCTTCTAAATGTTATCATTAATGTTCCAAAGCGTTGTTAAGTAAATTGAGATTTATTTTATATTGATCTTTCTTAACAATTTTCCTTTCAGGTTCACCACGATGATGTATATGAAATTCCTAAAATGTAGCTAAGAATGATAAAAAAACTTTCACTTTCAGCTTTTTCAATGAAGAACCTAGCTACTAAGGGAAGAGAATGCTAATTTTTTGGAAATAGAGAAAATAATTTTTGAGCAAACAAATTAATGAACAAAAACAAAATCAATGAATCACAAACTAAATGCAGAGTTCCTAATGTCCCTTTTGCAAAAAACACACAATCCTACATGCAAATGCAAGTTTTTATTTTCAGTTTCCTTAATGATATGAATGCAGAAAAGAAACTAGGTGCACTAGATCAATAATCGAAATGCTTTTTACTTTCGAGAAATGAAGAATACAAACAACAATTTCTCTTTTGAAAGAAAAATGAGGATTTCAACAACAATTTCTCCTATTAAGGAAATGAATATTTTACGAAAATTTCCTATTTTGAAAGAAAATGATTCTTAATGTGACCGTAAAAAAAATACTTTGAAATCAACTTGTCAATGATAAAGAAATTTTTTTCTAAACAAACATTGAACAAATTTTCAGCCAAAGGAGGAAGAAGTATATAGAGTCACTGGTCAATTGAGCATTAAAATTTTCATAACAGAGAAGAAAACATAACTAAAGCAAGTTACAAATTCAGATTCAAGGGAATTTGGTCCCTTTTAGGAGCCAACGTGGTCTCCAAGGAGAGACAATGCTATGCAACGCAGGATTGGAAGGGAGACAGTGCTCTGCAAAGCACTGTGCCCTGACTAAGGGTGCGTTGGGTGTATTAAACAAAGAAAAAGTTACTGTTTGGCTCACTGTCTTTGCAAATTAAGGTCTTAAAAAGTATAATATTTATGTGTAACAGCCACTGCGTGGATTTAGAAAGAAAATCAGAGACTAAAACACCTAAAACGAAGAGAAATTCTCCCCAGCGGAGTCGCCAGTTTGTTGGGCTAGAATTGTAATCTATGAATAAATTAATCCTCCCTAGACAGGTGTTAGTCTAGAACAATAGATGAAAGTCTATACTACCATTTCTCCTAACTCATAACATATACACAAAGAGGATTGGATGCTTACTTGTTTCAGTCGCTTCTAAATGACTCCTTCTGTCGCTTCTGCTACAGCTTCAAATTCAAGCGGTTCGTTGGATGAATGCTTCTTGCAAGAAATAACACTAAAACAGTAGAAGATGAAATAATATAGATATCTATTCAAACTAGTTTTCTAAATCAGTTAAGCATAAACTACATTCATCAACCAAGATCTTACAATATGGAAAATCAAAGTTAACATAGATGCATGTAGGGAAGAACAAGAAGTACACTTTATTGATGATAGAAGGAGACGTTACAGCCTAGTGACTGATTTGAAGTGACCTTCTAGTAAAGTTCCTGAGTCTCATCATAGCATAAATCTCTCCAGCAGTAGCTCTACAAACCAAGCTCTCAATTCAAAATTCTCCAACATTTCTCTACTCAAATTCTTCCTTCTCAAACACTTAGATGTGTGTTTAATTTATATATGAAGCGTAGGTTGTTTTGCAATCAAAATATTTCCAAAAATAGGCAAGAAATGTTTCCATTCATGTAGATGTCAAATGGATACTTGGATCCGAAGCTTGACACATGTGAACTCTTCTAGAAGGCACTGGCCAAGTGGAGATTCCGGAACAATGAGAATTTCGACTCCCAATGTGACCAACGCACCTTTGAATGTCAGGAAGTTCTTTGCAGAGCCGCCTTTCATGTGGCTACCTGCATATGAAATGCACTTAGGACCCTTAGAGCCTGCATTGGTGAGCTTTCATATGCTAAATAATAAGCTTCAAACCATGGAAACCTTTGCTTGATGAAAGTCTTTCTTGATTTGTCTTGTTTTCTGTCTTAGAGCATGTAGCAACTGAAATGATAGGGAATGATAGATCCTTAATCATTGGTCCTAGAGATGATGCCCAGTTAACCAGGTCATTGGGAATGGCACCCAAATTGACCTATAACATATGTAGTGTTGGAGGATATTATAGAGCTTGATTTTATGTCTTTCAAGAAAGTTACTTTTTGTGTTGAATGGTACAAGCTTATGAATGTGGGAGAAGAAAAACTATCTTGCTCCATAATAATGGATTCCATATAATCAATACATATAGGTTTGAATCTATTCTGAACCTCATGTGTTTCCAAGTCAATGTGACCAAATTTTTCTCATTCCAAATTTAGAACAACCTCGTTAGTCATTTATTATTGATTATGGTCCAAGAGGATGAAGAGTAATATTTGTTCTAGATGTAGAGGACCATGATATACTTGAAGATGTAGAAGTTCCCCCTAAAGACATAGATGGCCAAGATGGAGATGATGAAAATTTCATTGTCAGTGATGCATATGACCAAGACGAAGATCATGATGAGTTTACTAAAGTGTCTAAAGGACATGACCAACCACATGGACATCAAGTCATGAAGATGATGAATTTACTAATTTTTATTTACATGTAGTTGAAGGTGGTTAAGACTATGAAAATGATAGTATTAATTTATTTTTGTATTTAGGGTCCATTAATGATGGGGTATTTATGCCATCAGATGAGAGAATTTCATGTGTGGATGACATTATTTGATCACTATTTTTACTTTAAGATATTTCGAAGGATTAACTAAAATATAAATAAATCTTTGCAAGTTAAGTATTGAGCTTCTAATTGTAATGAACATTAAGTAATTTGAATGTTTAAGGTTTACTTTAAGAAAACATATATATTTGGTGAAGGTAACTTTATAGGAATATCAAAACCAACCTTAATATATTATTAAATCATGTGTTTTTCAATCCACGTGTAACCCTCAAGTTCAACAACAACATAAGTGTCGCCAATATAGATTATTCGTCTTTTGGAAAAAGAGGCATCCTAGCCAATTGAGTGAGGGGTGAATTAATAAATTCTTCAAAAGATGTGTAGAAGTCATGGATAAATTCATTGACACCAACCTCATTTATCTTCGAAGTGGTTAAATCCATAAATGTGTTTTTTCCTTCATCTTGAGAGTGGCTATTATCAATATCATCCATTGGTTCTTCAGGAATATTGGGAACAAAAAGCAATTTTTCATCAAAAAATAAAATAATTGAAATGATAAATAATAATGTATTAAATAATGTGCATATTTATTTATTATCATAAAAAAATAATTTAATTATAGTATACCTCTTCTATATAAACTCCATGGTCAATCTATGGATACCAACTAACCTTCGCTTCTTTCGTTTCCTATTTTGGCACATTTTGCAACTGCAATACATCATTTCATTGAAGTATCCATCTATCCCTAGAATAGGTCTTATCGCCCATTAATCTGAATATTTAGATGATGTTGTGCTATTTCCTTGAATGCACCATGTACTATGCTCAATAAGGCTGCAAATTTTAACTTTATTATTAATTCTTTTTTGAGATAACATGACCAATGAATAAACCTAGGGAGTAAATCTATGAATATTTAATTTTTTAGCGCTGAGTGATCATTGAAAATTTGTTCAACACTTCATGGAAAGTATCTCAAAGTGTTCCAACAAGCCTCTAACTGGTCACAAACAAACTTTTTAAGTATTATTTTAGAGTTATTTCTAAAAATAAAACCAGGGGCTCTAACTAGATCAACAACGTAAATACTACAAATACCAAAAGCAACATAAATACCTGGTCTTCCATTTTGTATATACAGAAAGAAAATAATGTAATAGAAATCTGCAAAGAAAAATGTGTGGACATTAGTTAGGATCATTACATAAATAACTCTTGAAATATATGATAATGTGTATACCAAAAAGACTTTTATTGTTTTTTTTTCTAATTGTAAATTCACAAAATGCAGGAACACAATGGATAATAAGAGCTCTTCAATGGAAAATTGGACTCATGATGAGAGCTAAGGCATTTCTAAGTCACCTCATTATGCTGATAAAAATCAAATTATTGTAGTTACATTGTGATTTGATGGCTTAATATTAATAGAGAGCCACATGAAGTTTTCCAATAACCAAAAATCAAATGTTATTTTGATTTTAGATGAAGGATCTAGGTGAGTTGCATTATTACTATGACATTTTAATGACTAGAGATATGCATAATTATAAGTATAAAATAATTTTCCTCATACAATTTTGAATGAAGGACAACAAGCCTATATCAATTTTTATCCATCAAAACTGAAAATTATCAAACAACAAGCAACTATAATGATGTTGATTGGGTTACAAACATTGATGGAAGAAATTTGATGAAAAATTATGTATTTAATATTTATTGGGGGGAATCAATTGATGTAGAAGACAATATTTTGTTTCTTGACCAAGTCTATATGGCTCGTTATTTAACTTGGTTGGTCATGGAAGTGGCACATTAATTTGTTTTAGCATGTTGGCATTCATATTAATCTTCGTGCACCTTGATATTGGTAGTGGTTACTTGGATAGATGAGATGGTTTCTAGAAGAGTATTCCCCTTGTATTGTGATGAGCATAGAAAATCACTAGACCAATAGAATGAGAGAACACTGGAGCTCACCAACCAATGAATAGCCAGGACTTCCCAAAACAAAACCCAAACGCGTTGTAGGAAGAAAATACTACCAACAGAATTGAAATACATGTACATACAAATAAAATACTATAAAAAACTTACCCTAGTCAATGAAAATGCCCAAAAGGGAGGATGTTTTTAGGGAAATAATTCTATTTATAAGTATTACCTTCTCCGAAAGCCCAAGGAAATCTAGAAAATAGATGGAATAATTACTTGTTGTCTTTGTAAGGCATTCATGGAAAAAACTAACAAATGATATCATTTGCATTCCATATCCATACAAGTGTTATTTGCACTCATAATTATATGTTTTCTGCAACTTTAATGGCCATACCACTCACAATATTCTTCTTGGATATTATTTACAAAATATATTGCTGCCTCAGTTGACCTCGGAATGAAATGAAGATGATAATGTACCATCAAGGAATATCAGGACCAAATCCCGTGTTTTTTCTCAGAAATCTGCTCCACATGAATAAAATCACTGTTACAGCTACCAAGATGAATTATCCTACCAACAACAACTTGGAGCCTCACTTCTTCTCATAATAAGGTGTTTTCCCAAGTTATCTCCAAACTGTTGTTTGGGAGTAGCTACCAAAAAGGATTTCAGATACTAGATAAGCTCAAGCTTCTGCAACATGTTATTTTCAGAGTTAACAGATTTGTTGGGATCCCTGGAATTAATAGGTGCAGTAAATATTTCATTATATCTCTATTATGTAGCTTAGCTTCTTCATTGATATTAAAACAAAGTCAGAATTTTGTGTGCACATTGTTAGGTTGATACCCAACAAGAAAGCTCGAGAACTAGGAGTTGATGCTAACTTTTTAATGATGAAACTCATTAAAGAGTGGCTAGAGAAATCTAGCGCCGAAGAAGGCTTTCGAGATGATATTTTGGGGCTTTGGTTATCATAAATGAAAATGGAATATTATATGCCTTGTATGAGCAGCAAAGCATTAAATAATTGCATAGAAATTCAAGATATAGTGGACGAGTGAAAAACGCTTTTGATAGCAGGGTATGAGACAAATAAACTATCATTGACCTGGACAAGGTTTTGAAATCATCTTTGGCTACCATCCATGGGAATGTATATCACGTGTATTTATTAATGTGGAAAGTATTATGTTTGGCCAGCCAAATTAATAGTGACCTTGAATATTATAGAGTGGGCTTAGAGCATCCTCATTTTTTTTCCTTATTACATTATGAGTTGCATTATTAATATGACATTCTAATGACTAGAGATATGCATAATTAGAACTATCAAATCATTGTCCTCAAACAATTTTGAAGGAAGGACAACAAGCCTATATCAAATTTTCTCCACCAAAACTGAAAATTGTCAGACAACAAGCAGCTATAATGATGTTTATTGGGTTACAAACATTGATATAAGTCTCCTCCATGTATAGTCTTGGTAGTATAATTCTGGCACTATTATTTCAGTACAATATATTGATCTCTGCACCTAATATACATATACACACACACACACACACACACACACACACACACACACACACACACACAGATATATATATATATATATATATATATATACATATAAGAAAAAATGAACTATATTCACCATGACATGATGGATGAGGTATAATACATTATAATAGTGATGTATACGACACATGGACAATGATACTCCCAAAATATTATGATAGTACCTACAACTATGGACTGTGACCTATATGTATCGTTGTAACCTCATGCTATAACAATAATTCATATGTCAGTGACTTATATTTAATCAAACTCGAAGCTCAAATCTCAGATTATAATGGACTAGATGCTGATATCTATATGATCTTATACATCTTTGTGATTAAGGCATAAAACTTGGATTGTTTATCAAAGGTTTCTTATGGAGATTAAGACCTTATTTTCTGCAGACTATAATTTGGTAGACTTAGGAACAATATTTGAAGTAATATGAGATATAATCTAGTCATATATAGCTTACTAATGTAATGTGGCCTTATCACAGTGCCTTGAAATTTGTAGTAGTGATATATCTCCTAGATCTGGGTTGTAATTTGTCAATATTCTTGCATAGAAGTATCGTTGACAATTTTGAGTCTCTAGCACAGTAAATCTTGTAGCTATTGATATATGATGTAGATATGAATGGAACTATCCTGTGTCTGAAGATAAATGACAAAGGTGTGTAGAAAATCATATGTAACATCAAGGGTTTAATTTGAATACACCCTTGCATTGTGACAATATTTGAAGATCTAATTTCATTAGTTGAAATACCTCTGTGGCTCAAATATAAAGAGTATAAGCTAAGGTAGTCTGTCAAAATATTTTATGACATCATATAATTTTTTGATCTATATTGTAGAGAGCACCCTTGGAATATTGTGATGATTACCTTCTTCACTTGAACATCCATAATTGTTGGTAGCTTACTACTATTAAATCTTGCTATATCCCTTATGGAGGTTGGAATATCAAGTCACTGTCTCTAAAGCAATAGCTTGAAAAAAAACATAAATATCCTCTCAAGATATTCTATTGACCATATTTTCAGATAGTTACATTTTTTGAGTGTAGGTATTGTATGCCTTTTGCAAAGTCTGAGAATTGTGAAAGACGTGACATTGAGATACAACAAAGTCATTGTACAAGAGTCTGTATTGTTGAATACATTGTTGTGAAATAATGATTGCAGGGTAGTATAATGGCTCACAGTTTATAGACTCTAGCCCACTTGGTGTTCAGAGGCATTGTAACATGTATCTATATACTCCCACAGAGGCAAAGCTATAGTCAACACTATATTTGTTTCAATGGCATAACTATATTAGAAATGCCTTGTTATGCCCCTATCCATGGTGAGATCAATATATTCATACTACTTTGTTCTTTGGCTCATCATCGTGGATCACTTCAGTAGCATGACAGTGACTCATTATGAAAACCATATATGTATAATAGTCTACTCAAACTCCTTGGTTCGATTATTTTTTTCCCTTGAGATTCATATTCTTTATGGTACAAATTAATTTCTCTAAGGCAAGGCTTATCTAAAGTAGGTAGCAATGTTTTGTGACTCATGATCGTTGTGATTCGCATTATGATCAATGGTACTCATTTCAGTATTATATATATATAGTAATCCTTGTGTTGATCTCTCATACACAGTAACATAAACTATTACATATATATACACAATAACATGGAGTACTACATCACATATATATAGATACAGAAACATACACTCCCTCATGTGCTTTTGGTAATAAATTAATAGTCGAGAATGTGGTGTTGTAATAGATAGGTGGTAGTTACCCACAATTCAGGGTCCATTGTAAGTTTATCTTGAACGTAAGAATCATGATTCCCGTAGCAAGAGATTGAACATTATTACCGAAACCCCCCAAAACGGTAGTTAGTACTAGAAAATATATAGATAAACATATATGAAGAAGATTTGAAGCAGTCTTAGATATAATCTAGCCAGATACAGCTTACTCCTAAAATGTGGCCTTATCGAAGTGCCTTGAAATTTGTAGCAGTGATATATCTCCTAAATCTGGGTTGTAATTTGGCAATACTCTTGCATAGAAGTATCATTGACAATGTTGAGTCTCTAGCACAGTAAACCTTGTAGCTAACGATATATGATGTAAATATAAATGGCACAATCATGTGTGTGAATATAAATGACATAGGTGTGTAGAAAATCATATGTAGCGTGAAGGGTTTAAGTTGAATACACCCTTGCATTGTGACAATATTTGAAGATCTAATTTCATTAGCTGAAATACCTTTGTGGCTCAAATATGAAGAGTAGAAGCTGAGGTAGTCTGTCAAAAGCTTTTATGGCGTCATGTCATTCTTTGATCTATCTTGTGGAGAAAACCCTTGGAACATTGTGGTGATTACCTTGTTCATTTGAACATCTGTAATTGTTGGTAGCTCACTACAATTGAATCTTTATATATCCCTTCTGGAAGTTGGAATATCAAGTCACTATGTCTAAATAAATAGCTTGAAAAATAACATCAATTTCCTCTAGATAATCTATTGAAAATATTTTCAGATAGTTACATTTTTTGAGTGTAGGGATTGTATGCCTTTTGCAAATTCTGAGAATTGTGAAAGGCATGGCATTGAGATATAACAAATTCATTATACAAGAGTCTGTACTATTGAATACACTATTGTGAAATAATTATTGCAGGGTACTATAATGGCTCGTAGTCTATAATCGTTGGCCTACTTGATGTTAAGAAGCATCGTAATAGGTACCTATATACTCTCACTGAGGAAATGCTACAGTCAACACTATATATGTTTCAATGGCATAACTATATTAGAAATGCCTTGTTATTCCCATGTCCACAGTGACATCAATATATTCATATTACTATGTTCTTTGGCTGATTATCATGAATCGCTTCAATAGCATGACAGTGACTCATTATGAGAACTTGATATGTAAATAGTCATCTCAAACTCCTTGGTTTGATTCTTTGTTTTCCTTGATATTTGCATTCTTTATGGTACTAATTAATTTCTCTAAGGCAAGGCTTCTCTAAAGTGGACCTCCAATTTTTTTTGCTTCATGATAATTGTGATTCAGATTATGATCAATGGTATTATTTTCAGTATAAGATATATATATATATATATATATATATAGAAATCCTTGGCTTGATCTCTCATACATAGTAACCTACACTACTACATATATATACATAGAAAAATTACTACACATATTTATACATAGTAACATGTAGCACTACATCGCATATATATAGATAGAGAAACACGCACTCCATGATGTGCTTTTGGTAATAAATTAATATTTGAGAATGTGGTGTTGTAATATATGTGTGGAAGTTTCCCACAATTCAGGTTCCATTGTAAGTTTATCTTGAACCTAAGAATCATGAATCCCCATAGCAAGATATTGAACATTATTACTGAAACCCCTGAAAATGGTAGTTAGTACTAGAAAATATATAGATAAATATATATATATTAACACTATTAACTTATAAGGAAACATCTCTACGTTGTGGGCACAGGGTTATCCCTACTCCCTTCACTTTGTTTCATGGATCACATTTTTATTCATCGCAATGGTAACATATTTAATTTATGTTAAGTTGTTTATGTCCTAAAAATATGTTTTAAACTTTTAGAAGGTTCAGAGTGGTTGGGAATGTGAAGGGATTAATTAAACTAGGATATTGGAATCGCCAAAATGACTTACATGATTGCCTCATTACTACTTCCAATGTATATACACCAATAAATGCCTATGATAAATAATTCACATTTCCAATGACGAGAGAACCCTAAAAAAATTATTTTTTTAAAAGAATGTCGTTTATCTTCTAATAATTTTCAGGGCCACGTTTTACATTTAAAGTTCCAATTGAATGGACTCTATTTTTTGCATGAACTATAGAGGAAGAGGGTTTTGAGATGCCTCATGAGTCACAACCCACTTAGACAATGCAAATTCAATCAAAATTTTACCAATTTAAAACAACCTCTAAAAATCTAATCAAACTTTCACCATTGAAAAAGACTTGTTGAATTTCTTAAACGATGGCTATAAACATAGTTGGTGCTCTAATTCTAGGAGAAAAGAAGCTTAAATACCTTGATCTAGATAATGGCTTCCAGAAAAATATGGCATTGATCTCTAACTTGTGAAGTAGGAGGAAGAAACATATTCAGCATGAAATTAGTAGTTGGAAGGTTCAGATTTCTTACATTTCAATGTCTCCAAAATCCTGCTCTTCTTGACCACATCATTAGATCACTGTGGAAAATTTTTAATACAAGGGAAAGGAATATGAATTTAATATTGTGTTCTACACCCCAGATAAATGGAAAAAGAATAAGTCTTCAAATGGGGCTCTAGCTAATGCATTTATTTCCATAGAAAACACTTCCAATATTTTAACAACATGATAAAAAATTATTGGCAAGCATATAATGTGTCCTTATCACAGTGCCTTGAAATTTTTAGAAGTGATATATGTCTTATACTAGGGTTGTAATTTTTCAAGAATCTTGCATAGAAGTATCGTTGACAATGTTGAGTCTCCAGCACAGTAAACCTTGTAGATACTGATATATGATGTAAATATAAATGGAAAAATATTGTGTGTGAAGATAAATGACATAAGTGTGTAGAAAATAATATGTTACATCAAGGGTTTAAGTTTAATACACCCTTGCATGGTGAAAATCTTTCAATATCTAATTTCATTAGTTGAAATACCTCTATGGCTTAAATCTGAAGAGTATAAGCTGAGGTAGTCTTTCAAAATATTTTATGGCATCATATCATTCTTTGATCTATCTTATAGAGAACACCCTTGGAACATTGTGATGATTTCCTTGTTCACTTGAGCATCCATAATTGTTGGTAGCTTACTTCTATTGAATCTTGCTATATCCTTTCTAGATGTTGGAATATCAATTCAATGTCTCTAAAGCAATAGCTTAAAAATTAACATTAATTGCCTCTTCATATATTCTATTGAAATATTTTCATATAGTTACATTTGTTGAGTTTAGGTATTGTAGCGATTTTTCAAAGTTTAAGAATTGTGAAAGGCGTGACATTGAGATATAACAAATTCATTGTGCAAGAGTCTGTACTGTTGAATAAATTGTTGTGAAATAATGATTCTAGGGTAGTATAATGGCTCGCATTCTAAAATCTCTGGCCCACTTGGTGTTCAGAGGAATCGTAACAGGTATCTATATACTCCCACAAAGGCAAAGCTACAGTCAACACTGTATTTGTTTCAATGGCATAACTATATATAGTAATCCTTGTGTTGATCTCTCATATACAGTAACATACACTACTACATATATATACATAGTAACATTGCTACACATATATATATACATAGTAACATGCAGTACTAAATCACATATATATAGATACAGAAACATGCACTCCATTATGTGCTTTTGGTAATAAATTAATGGTTGAGGATGTGGTGTTGTAATAGAGAGGTGGTAGTTTCCCACAATTCAGGGTAATTCTAAGTTTATCTTGGGCCTAAGAATCATGAATCCCCATAGCAAGAGATTGAACATTATTACCAAAACCCCCCAAAACGGTAGTTAGTACTAGAAAATATATATATAAACATATTTGAAGAATTTTTGAAGGAGTCTGAGATATAATATAGTTAGAGATAGCTTACTCATGTAATGTGGCCTTATCAGAGAGTCTTGAAATTTGTAGTAGTGATATATCTCCTAGATCTAGCTTGTAATTTGTCAAGAATATTGCATAGAAGTATCGTTGACAATGTTGAGTCTCTAGCATAGTAAACCTTGTAGCTATTGATATATGATGTAAATATAAATGGAACAATATTATGTGTGAAGATAAATGATAGAGGTGTGTAGAAAATCCTTTGTAACATCAAGGGTTTAAGTTCAATACACCCTTGCATTGTGACAATATTTGAAGATCTAATTTCATTAGTTGAAATACCTCTGTGGCTCAAGTTTGAAGAGTATAAGCTAAGGTAGCCTATCAAAAGATTTTATGGCGTCATATCATTCTTTGATCTATCTTGGAGAGAACAACCTTGGAACATTGTGGTGATTACCTTGTTCACTTGAATGCCCATTATTGTTGGTAGATTACTAGTATTGAATCTTGCTATATCTCTTCTGGAGGTTGGTATATCAAGTCATTGTCTCTAAAGAAATAGCTTGAAAAATGACATCAATTTGCTCTTTAGATATTCTATTAACAATATTTTAAGATAGTTACATTTGTTGAGTGTAGGTATTGTATGCCTTTTTCAAAGTCTAAGAATTGTGAAAGGAATGACATTGAGATATAACAAAGTCATTGTACAAGAATAGTACTGTTGAATACTATTGTAAAATAATGATTTTAGGGTAGTATAATGGCTCGCAACCTATAATCTCTGGCCCACTTGGTGTTCAGAGGCATCGTAATAGGTATCTATATATTCCCATAGAGGAAAAGCTACATTCATCACTATATTTGTTTCAATGGCATAACTATATTAGCAATGCCTTTTTATCCCCCTGTCCACGTTGACATCAATATATTCATACTACTCTGTTCTTTGGCTCATCATCGTGGATCACTTCAGTAGTGTGAAAATGACTCACTATGACAACTTGATATGTATTAGCTTGCTCAAACTCCTTGGTTCGATTCTTTATTTTCCTTAAGATTTGCATTATTTATGGTACCGATTAATTTCTCTAAGGCAAGGCTTATCTAAAGTGGACCTCCAATGTTTTTGGCCTAGTGATCATTGTGATTCTCATTATGATCAATGGTATTCATTGCATTATAATATATATTTATAGTAATCCTTGTGTCAATCTCTCATACACAATAACATACACTAGTACATATATATTTACTAAGTAACACTACTACACATATATATATACACAGTAACATGTAGTACCACATCACATATATATAGATACAGAAACATGAACTCTATGATGTGCTTTTGGTAATAAATTAATAGTTGAGGATGTGGTGTTGTAAAAGAGAGATGGAAGTTTCCCACAATTCAGGGTCATTGTAATTTTATCTTGAACCTAAGAATCATGATTCCCCATAGCAAGAGATTGAGAATTATTACTGAAAGCCCCCAAAATGGTAGTTAGTACTAGAAAATATATAGGTAAATATATATGAATATTATTAAATTATAAGGAAACATATATTCGTTGTGGGCCCGGTGTTAGCCCTACTACCTTCACTCTGTTGCATGGATCACATTTTTATTCATCACAATGGTAACATATTGAATTTATGTTAATATTTTTTGAAATTTTAGAAGGTTGAAAGTGGTTGGTAATGTTAAGGGCTTAGTTAAACTAGGAGATTGGCATTGCCAAAACGACTTAGATGATTACATCCTTACTACTTCCAATGTATATACACCAAGCAATGCCTATGATAAATAATTTCCATGTCCAACGACGAGAGAACCCTAAAAAAACTAAACTTTTAGAATAATGTGCTTTATCTTCTGATAATTTGCAAGGCCAATTTTTACATTTAAAGTTTCAATTGAAAGGATTTTGTTTTTTCATTAACTATAGAGAAATAGGGTTTTGAGATGCCTCATGAGTCACAACCCACTTCGACGACGCAAATTCAATCAAAATTTTATCAGGTTAAAACAACCTCTAAAAATCTAATAAAAATTTCACCCATTGAAAAATACTTGTTGAATTTCTTCAACCACAGCTATAATCATAGTTGGTGCTCTAATTTCATGAGCAAAGAAGCTTAAATACCTTGATCTAGATAAGGAATTCCAGAAAAATATGGAATTAAATTAGTGGTTGGAAGGTTTAGATTTCTTACTTTTCAATGTCTGCAAACTCATGCTCTCCTTCACCACATCATTCGATCAGTGTGGAAATTTTTTAACACAACAGAGAGGAATATGAATGTCACATTGTGTTCTACACCTTAGATGAATGGAAATATACTGAGTCTTAAAATGGGCCTCTAGCTAATGCATTTCTTTCCATAGAAAACACTTCCAATATTTTAACAACATGATCATACATTATTGGAAGGAATCTAATGCGACCTTATCATAGTGCCTTGAAATTTGTAGCAGTGATATATCTCCTAGATCTGGGTTGTAATTTTTCAAGAATATTGCATTGAAGCATCATTGAAAATATTGAGTCTCTAGCACAGTAAACCTTGTACCTATTGATATACGATGTAAAAATAAATGGCACAATATTGTATGTGAAGATAAATGATAGAGATGTGTAGAAAATCATATGTAACATCAATTGGGTTAAGTTTCATACACCCTTGCACTGTGAAAATATTTTAAGATCTAATTTCATTAGTTGAAACACCTTGTGGCTCAAATTTGAAGAGTATAAGCTAAGGTATTATGTCAAAAGATTTTATGCATCATATCATTCTTTGATCTATCTTGTAGAGAAACCCTTGGAACATTGTGATTATTACCTTGTTCACTTAAACACCCATAATTTCTGGTAGCTTACTACTATTGAATATTTTTATATCCCTTCTAAAGGTTGGAATATCAAGTCATAGTCTCTAAATAAATAGCTTGAAAAATAGCATCGATCGCCTCTGAAGATATTCTATTGACAATATTTTCAGATAGTTACATTTGTTGAGTGTAGGTATTGTTTTCCTTTTGCAAAGTCTGAGAATTGTGAAAGCCGTGACATTAATATATAACAAAGTCATTGTACAAGAGTATGTATTGTTGAATACACTGTCACGAAATAATTATTGCAGGGTAGTATAATGGCTCGTGGTCTATAATATCTAGCCCACTTGGTTTTGAGAGGCATCGTAATAGGTATCTATATACTCCCATAGAGGAAAAGCTACAGTCAACACTATATTTGTTTGAAAGGCATATATATATTAGCAATGACTTGTTATCCCCCTGTCCATGGTGACATCAATATATTCATACTACTCTATTCTTTGGCTAATCATTGTGGATCACTTCTATAGCATCAAAGTTACTCATTATGACAACTTGATATGTATAGTAGACTTATCAAAATCCTTTGTTCGATTCTTTTTTGTCCTTTAGATTCACATTCTTTATGGTACAAATTAATTTCTCTAAGGCAAGGCTTATCTAAGGTGGACCTCCAATTTTTTGTGCCTCATGATCATTGTGATTCTCATAAACAGTAATATACCTTACTACATATATATAAATAGTAACATTAATACACATATATATACACAGTAACATGTAATACTACATCACATATATATAGATACAGAAACATGCACTCCATGATGTGATTTTGGTAATAAATTAATAGTTGAGGATGTGGTGTTGTAATAGAGAGGTGGAAGTTTCCCAGAATTGAGGGTCTATTATAAGTTTATCTTGAACCTAACAATCATGAATCCCCATAGCAAGATATTGAAAATTATTACTGCACCCCCCAAAATGGTAGTTAGTATATATATATTAACATTATTAACTTATAAGAAAAAATATTTCATTGTGGGTGTAGGGTTAGCCTTACTCCCTTCACTCCATTGCATGGATCACATTTTTATTCATCACAATGGTAACATATTGAATTTATGTTAAGCTATTTAGCTCTTATTTTTATTTTATTTTACTTTTAGAAGGTTTGGAGTGGTTGGGAGTGTGAAGGTCTAAGTTAAACTAAGATATTGGCATCAACAAAATGACTTACATGATTACCTCTTTACTACTGCCAATGTATATACACCGAGAAATGCCTATGATAAATAGTTCCCATGTCCAACGACGAGAGAACCCTAAACAAACTAAATTTATAAAAGAATGTGGTTTATCTTCTGATAATTTGCAAGGCCACTTTTTACATTTAAAATTTAATTTGAAAGGACTCTGTTTTTCACCTGAACTATTGAGGAGCATGGTTTTGAGATGCCTCACGAGTCACAACCTACTTCGATGATGAAAATTAAATCAAAATTTTATCAGGTTAAAACAAACTCTAAAAATCTATTAAAGATTTCACCTATTGAAAAATACTTGTTGAATTTCTTCATCCACGACTATAATCATAGCTGGTGCTCTAATTTTAAGAGCAAATAAGCTTAAATACCTTGATCTAGATAAGGGCTTCTAGAAAAATATGGAATGTCTCTCTGACTTTTGAAGTAGGAGGAAGAAACATATTCAGAATGAAATTAGTAGCTATAAGGTTCAAATTTCTTACTTTTCAATGCCTCCAAACTCATGCTCTATATGGACTCGAAAATGGTAGTTGAACCTGTGCTTTATTAGATGCTTCTGGTGCCTTCACTGCTAGGTCAAAATATTCTCTCTATGTGATCAAACCCAGTATAAATCCTAACTCCAAATAACACGTTGGAAGCAACTCTGTACATACTAAAAATTTGGAGCCAAATGTTTCCCGCTCTCCATGAAAGAATTTGTAGTTGGCACCGTGTACCCTACGCTCCATATTTTTCTATGGCAAACCATTTAATTCCTAGGCTAAAAATTTGGTGCCAAGTTTTTCCCGCTCTCCATGAAATAATTTCCAGTTAGCGCCGTGTGCCTTGCACTCCATAATTGTCTGTGGAAAACCCTTTAATGCCTAGGCTGATAATTTTGCTGACATGTAGGCTTAATGAAATGTGTACCTATTTCAGCCGAATATTATTCGATGGAGAAAAATTAACCAAATAACCTTCTCGTAAATACTTAGCAGTTTCTTGTAACGTCAAACCCCCGGTATGGATGTATTGAGGAAGGGTCGATTGGTGAATTTCGTAGGTGATGTGGATTGGGCGGTGTGGACGTATTTTCCCATATATGCATACATATATATTAGCTTCCTCTCTCTATGCAACCGGATGAAAATATTTCATACAGGAATGCAAATATAAAACAATATTAGAGAAGACTTGTAATCTTGGACAATTAACCAAATAGTATTTATAATATAAAAGTGAATTTAAATTTATTTGATTTATTAAAAATAATTTAGCGAAATAAATTTGAAAGTTGAATCCCGATATTAAAAACCTTATTTACCTAAGAAATGCAATTTTTTTACTTCAATGTAATATGTCAAAAAGGGGGAAAAATGGGCATTGTTTGTTAATTTTTTTTTTTGAAGAGCATAGGAAACATCTCAAAAAGATGCAAGTCATATGTAAATTTTTTTCTAAGATTTAAATATATTCATTTGCACATTTCGATGTTTGCCATCATATTTAAATTTGAATGGTTAAATGGTTTTCCATCAATTTTATGTTATTTAACTTGTAAGTTTACAAAGAATCCAACAAAAGAGTCAATCTAAGCACTTCTCTATCATATATTTGGGTGATTGGAGGGAAAAACAACAAATTTAACAATTAACTTTATGGCTGAACCTTCTCATGAAACTTGGAGTTCATTTGGAAATTAATGAATATTCTCTTACCATATATATAGTTTCTTATCATATTGATTGACCATTATATTTATTTAGTTATTAATGAATCATGCAAAACAAACTTTTTTATATCTTGGAGCAACTCAACATAACCACACTAATCACTTTCAATCCTTTTCCCTCCACCTTAATTACTAGTGTCTCCTCTCCATCCACCATAATTACTTTATCATTAAATAATGTAACATGTTTCACTTAGATCTTTTTAAAACATTATTATGGATAGATATTGGTATTTTATTTCAAAATAATATTCTTTAATTTGTTATTTATTTGGAATTATTACATATATTTATGATTTAACAAGGTGATAAATTGAGTAACTACTTAAAAAAAATTATAATAACATTGAATTTAATGAAAATTGATATTACTCACATGGGGAAATATTTGTCCCCTAAGTTTGATGATTTTACATTTTTTACTTCTTTATGAAATTTGGTGATACGAATCCAAATCAACTTGCCATTATTTATTATTTAAAATGAACTTTTGAATGCATAAAAGCATTCAAAACACTAAATCTATACATGTCGATCATTTAAACAAATTTTTGGCTAACTCATTGGAGAATATGAAAAATAGAATGTAAAGAGTTTAAATTACACCATATTTGTTTGCATAAATATAACACAACTTGCTCCTCTTAAAATTGAAATAACAATTAGAGTGTAAATCTATACGTAGTTAGCAAATCAAGTTGACCATTTCAACGATTTTTGGCTAACTCATTGGAGAATATGCCGAATAAAATGCAAAGTGTTTAAATTACACTATATTTGTTTGTATAAATATAACACATCTTGTTACTCTAAAAATAGAAATAAAAATTAGAGTGTTATTACCAATACCAAATGTTTGAGAAGCCACATTTGGGGTGCATTAAACTACCCAAGGGGGATAAAGCTAATCAATGACCAAGCCATCTTATGGGAGATTTGTTTCTTGTTACTTCATTGTATGTGTGGAACTGAGGTGACCTCCAAAACATGAGTGAGACTTAGTAGGCAAGGGTTGTGCAACACCTGCGTAGCACACTTTGTTTTGGGTATATCTACCAAACCGTAACATATTTTTCAAAAATGAAGGACGTTTTTTATATGAAATTGTTGGGAAGAAATACCTCTCTCCATTTTTCCAAATCCTTCCCCACATTCTCACAAAAACCTTTTCAAAACCATGGCTCAAAAAAAGAAATTTACAAACTACAAAAAATGAGTTGTAAATATGCATTCATAATGCTTGATCTGTTACACGTGTATGAAAAATAGAAGACGTTTTTATACTTTGGCCCGTCTTAAATAACAAACTATCTCAGTTTTCCATAATTTTCCCTTATGAAATTTAATGTTCAACTTGCGTGCATGGATATCAAATTTAACAAGATGTAGAGCATAATATTCTTCCTTTCAATCTTTGAATATTGCGAGGTAAGTTGACCAATCAACAGGAGGCATGGAATTTGGAAAACCAAGAATACAATATTTTTGCATAAGTGGATACCTAGCATTTCTTCTTGAACCCATATTGAATACAGTCAACAAAAATTAATGACCTTTGACCAGTGGAGTCACCATGAAATTTCAATCTGTTGGATCCTTTGAACTCGGAGTCGCCATGTCAATGAAAACTAGGCTGAGATGGCATCCAGGTCTAAAGAAATATGACCTCTCAAATCTCTCACAATTGGCAGCTCCAACACATGAGTGAGACTTAGTAGATAAGGGTCGCGCAACACCTACATAGCACACTTTGTTTTGGGTATATCTTCCAAACCGTAACATATTTTTCAAAACTAAGTGAGGTTATTTTATATGATAGTGTTGGGAAGAAAGACATCTCTCTGTTTCTACAAATCCTTCCCCATATTTCTCATAGGTGCATACCTGGCATTTTTTCTTAAACCCATATTGCTTCAAAATTTGGATGTCCAACTGTTGCTCACCATCAACAATTAGATTTCATCTTTGTCGTTCATACCCGAGGAAAATAGAAACAACAAAAAATCATAGAAAAGTTGTCAGTGAACTAACAAATCTACACAGTGGCTGGGTAGCACAAATTCATCTTTCATTTATGGTTTACAACTTTTCGATGAAAGCTGGGCTAAGATGGTATCCACGTGTAAATCAAGCTTACCTGTCAAATCTTTGACAGATGGAAGCTCCAAAACATGAGTGAGACTCAGTAGACAATGGTTGCATAGTGCCTGCGCAACACCTACATAACACACTTTGTTTTGGGTATCTTTCCTAAACTGTAACATATTTTTCAAAATTGAGGGAGGTTATTTTATATGATAGTGTTGGGAAGAAAGACCTCTCTCCATTTCTCCTAATGCTTCCCCATCTTCTCATAGCTGCATATCTAGAATTTGTTCTTAAACCCATACTGATTCAACATTTAGAATTCTAATTGTTGTTCACCATCAACAATTAGATTTGATGCTTCTCGTTCATACGTAGGGAAAATTGAAACAAAAGAAATAGAAAATTTGCCAATGAACTAACAACTTTGCGCAATGACTGGGTAGTACAAAGTCATCTTTCCTTTATGGTTGACACATGTTCGATTAAAGCTAGTCTGAGATGGCATCCAGTTGTAAAGAAAGTTGAAATCTCAAATTTCTGACAGCTGGCAGCTCCAAAACATGAGTGAGACTCAGTAGCCAAGGGTTGCGCAGTGCCTATGTAGCACCTGTGTAACACAGTTTGTTTTGGGTATATCTCCCAAACCGTAACATATTTTTCAAAACTAAGGTAGGTTTTTTTACATGATAGTGTTGGGAAGAAATTGCTCTCTCTGTTTCTCCAAATCATTCCCCATATACTAATAGGTGCATACCTGGAATTTGTTCTTGAACCCATATTGAACACAATCAACCAAAATTAATGACCTTTGACTGGTGGAGTCACCGTGAAATTTCAATCTGCTGGATCATTTGAACTTAGAGTCGCCATGTCAATGATTCAGCCTTTGGATGTCGAACTATTTCTCACCATCAACAATTAGATTTGATATTTTTTGTTCATACCTAGGGAAAATGTGATCATTCGGTCCCCAGCAAGGGCACCAATATTTTAACACTCCTTGGTATATACTATGTTGGAAATAGACTAAATAATGTAACCACTAACCACTTTTTTTTAGGTAACTCGTCTTTCCCAACTAGAGGAGGCTCCCTCACTAAAATGAAACTAGAGATTTGACAATTATAAACCCACAAAGACTAGGTCTATTGTAACTATTTAAAAATTCATTCTATTGAGGGTAGGTAAATATTTATCTAAAGAGAATGTTTACAGTAAAGAAAATAGAAACAACATAAAATCATAGAAATTTTTTCTGTGAACTAACCACTCTGTGAAGCGACTGGTTAGCAGAAAGTCATCTTTCCTTTATGGTTTACACCTGTTTGATGAAAGCTGGGCTGGGATGGCATCCAGGTGTAAAGCAAGTTGACTTCTCAAATCTCTGACTACTAACAGCTCCAAAACATGAGTGAGACTCAGCAGGCAAGGGCTGCACAACACCTACACAACAGACTTTGTTTTGGGTATACCTACCAAACCCTAACATATTTTTCAAAATTGAGGGAGTTTATTTTATGTGATAGTGTTAGGAAGAAATACCTCTCCCAGTTTCTCCAAATCATTCCCCATATTCTCATAGGTGCATACATGGCATTTTTTCTTAAACCCATATTAATTCAACATTCAGATGTGCAATGGTTTTTCACCATAAAAAATTAGACTTTTTTTTTTTTCGTTCATACTCGAGGAAAATTGAAACAACATAAAATCATAGAAAAGCTTCCAGTGAACTAACAACTCTATGAAGTGACTGGGTAGCACAAATTCATCTTTCCTTTATGGTTGACACCTGTTCGATGAAAGATGGGTTGAGATGGATCCAGGTGTAAAGGAAGATGACCTCTCAAATCTCTGATAGTTGGTAGCTCTAAAACATGAGTGAGAGTTAGTAGGCAAGGGTTGCGCAACACCTCCACAAGGTCTCCATATCACCTGTATAGCACACTTTGTTTTGGGTATATCTCCCAAACCGTAACATATTTTTCAAAACTAAGGGAGGTTATTTTATATGATAGTGTTGGGAAGAATTACCTCTCTTCGTTTCTCTAAATCCTTCCCCATATTATCATAGGTGCATACCTGGAATTTGTTCTTGAACCCACATTGAACATAGTCAACCAAAATTAATGACCTTTGACTGGTAGATTCACTGTGAAATTTCCATCTACTAGATCCCTTGAAGTTGGAGTCGCCATCTCAATGATTCATCATTCAGATGTCCAACTGTTGTTCACCATCAATAATTAGATTTGATCTTTGTCATTCATGTCAAGGGAAAATGTGACCGTTCAGTCATCGACAATGATGCCAATATGTTAACACTCCCTGATATCTACTACGCTAGAAATAAACTCAAGAAGGTAACCACTAACCACTTGTGGTCGGGGTACTGGTATTTCCCAACTTGAGGGGGATCCCTCACTGTTGGGTCGTGTGAATATGACCACTTTTTAACACTTATTTCATCCATTTTTACTCTTATTTATCATATCATTTATCATAATTTATTATATAAATCCATTTTATAATGATTTATGCTCTTATGAATGAATATTATTTCTTCTCCTTTATTTTTAATAAATTGATGATTATTATACATAATTTTATCAATGATGGTTTATTAATATATTTTGTAATATAACTCACCATTTTAGCCTCCAAGATATTTTCCAGATTGAAGATTTGATCTCCAAATCATCATCAAATATTCCAACTCAGAAATTCGCTGGAATAAGAAGTGACAGTTTTGTGGTTGAGATTCTGGGCAAATGAAAAAGAATCTGGAAAATCAAGAACATGGGTTTTGTCCAGAACGGGCCCAATTAACTTTATTGAAGAATGGTTTGCCCAAATTCGGCATGTATTGAGAGAAACACAGGGTTCTTTGAGCACAATTTTCTCATATTTGTTGTTGCGGCCGTCCTCGAAATCCCAGCTGCAAAGCCAAATTCGCCTTGCTTTTGTTGAAAGATTGTTGGAAATGTATTTTCTGGTTGATCAAGTTGTTGGGAAAAATCCAATATTTTTATGGGAGATCATATTTTCTATTTAATTTCTCCTCCTTCTGATTATAAAAGGAGAACATGTATTGTGTATTGAAGAATAATGGATGATTATTGAATTTCCTTTGTAACATTATAATTCCTTGACTCTTGTGAGCAAAGAGCAACTGATGTAAAAGCTATTCATGTTTTATTAATACAAAGAGACGTTCTAGTTCCATTCCTCAAGCTCTACAGTAGCCCAGCGGTTGAGGGCCCGGCCCTGGTGGAGCGATCCGTTGTTTGTATTTCTATTCTTTTATTTCTGTTGTGTGAAGCATGTTTAATGTTTGTTTCAATTACAGAACTGGTTTACTGTTGTTAGATCAAATATAGATTCATTGCTATTTCATCTTTTACAAGAAGCACATCTGCCGTTCGATTATCTTGTTATTATCATAAAGCTTTGTTGTTCTGTATCTGATTTAAGTTGTTGTTCCATTAGTTTATAATTTGCTATAATTGGTTGTTGTGTGGTGAGTGACTGTCGACAGAATTAAAGCATGAAAATCTAGTTGCTTGAGTATGTTAGAATTGTAATTGTTGTTCATTTCATGTTGTTGTTCTATTTTTGTTCATTGTTTATTCATAGTCTTCGATTAACAAACATATGAGTTATAGTTACATGTTGCCGTTCCTTTCCAGATTTCGTTTCTTTTAAGTTACGTTCATTGAATTTGCTTTCGTTTCGATTGCTTCAAGATCTCCAACTGTAGAGGATAGAGGTTATTGCTCCAAGTCGCCATATTGGTTATCTTGCATCGATTTCTAAGGGAAAGAGTTATTGCTACTGCATCCCTGATAGATGTTTTGCAAGATTGATGTAGTTTAATCTTTCCATTCATGTCACTGTAATTAGGTTTCTTTACACGAATTTGTTACTTTTGTATTTTTTATTCTGTACTACATCTTCACAGCATTTCTCTTGGATGAATTGCAGCCTCAGACAGAGTACACTCTTGAAATAAAAAGTCACTCCTAGATTGATAATTAATGTGAGATAAATAGGTGTTGAAAAGATACATTTTTATACCTCGACATTTTGGGGCCATTGCCGGGGAGAGTGTATGCTATTTAGAAGGAGTGATGCACATTTGACCTTTTTTCTGCTTGGGAAGAATTGGGTTTTAAAGACGGAAGGTAAGAACCTGCGCACCGAGCAAGGAACATACTTGCTCACTGCCCGCTTCACAGCAGAATTGGGTAATTTTTTTTTTCTTTAGGTAGGAATGAAGGCTTTTTGTTTTAAATGACTAGAAAATCTAAACAAGACAAAATTCCTCCTAAACTTGGAAAACCTGAGGGATTGGTGACCCTTGGGAGAACGACCTTTATTGATGAAATTCTTAAGAAAACTGAATCTCAGCCATCAGTGGGACCTAGGAAAGTTATTTCTAGACAACCTACTAGTTCCCCTTGGGCCATAGAGTCACCATATATAGCCTTTGTTGAGTTACATAGCCAAACAGAGGATACTGAGCAAGATTCCGAAGAAATTGAGAATTTTTTCCAAATTTTTTTTACAAGAAGGGAAGTTGGCCTCTCATATCCTACTATTTATCAACATGCATTTTTGGAGGCCTTATTTTGGAAATAGATCCACTAGAAAAACTCTTATATATAAGCATATTCAATTTTCAAAGAAGAGTAGATTAGTGGAGAAAATAAAATAAATAAGGAAATAAACACATTTTTTTATTTTCGTAAAAATAGTTGTTTTTGTTGCAACACGCTGTGGAAATCAACATTGATGATAAATATTCTAACTTATTTGTGTATTTAGATGAATTATATTACAAATAAAAATTCTACAAACACTTATATTCCTTTTTATCATCAATATGGAAAAATTGCTTGAATATCATTTTTTTGGCTTGCAGGCTTGATGAAAATCCTGAAAACAAAGTTGGGACAGTCCTGTTTTGGAGGACCAAAATTGAATATTTTTAAAACATGTTTTTATTCTAAGTAGCCCTTGATGTCTTCTTTCCAAATCAATTTGAATCACTCCATTTGGATTTGAAACAGAAAAGTTAGAACTAAAACATTGACAAGGTGTCTAGTAGGAAGCTCAAGAACAGAGTTGGGACAGTCAGCTTTTGGAGGTCTAAATAAATATATTTTTAAAAATTACTTCTATGGTAGATTTATTTATTAATCTAGTTTACAACTCAATTTTAATCACTCAATTTTGATATCGTATGAGGAATTTATGACCGAAATACTGACTGCCTATCATAAATCAACATTCTTGAAACTCTGTTTTCTCGGTTGTTCATTAACGTATTTGACCCATCAATTCTTCTTGTCTTAAAAACTTGTTTCTATTGGAGATCAATAAATGAATCTACTTTAATCTCCAATTTGAATCGGTTCAATCCGCCATCAAAAGAAAAATTTATGCTTGAAATATTAACTGTTAGTCTAAGCTGGAAAATCGAAAATGACTCTATTATGCAGGTTGTTCTAAGCCAATTTGACATATCATAGAATTGAATTTTTAAAACCTGTTTCTATTGGAGATAAATATTTGAATTAGCTTTCATTTGGCTTTAGAATCACTCAAATCAGACGAAAAACAAAGAAGTTATGATTGAAACACTGCTGGTTAGCATGATTGGTCACTGCTCTCCCGCAGGTAATAAATTAATTTTACTTTGTCCGTGGATTTGTTCTATAGAGTAACTACTTGTTAGATTTTTTTTGCATAATTCTTGGATCGGGAGAGTCCACGCACCTCTCTTTCTCCATGATTTAATGTTTTACTGCAGGTAGACACTCGTTTTTTGCTGGTATTAGCAAAACAAAGAAGGTCAATTTATGGACGAGCGATTCTGGAGAGAAACTTTAGTGAAATAAGGGCATTTCATCTATTTTATTACCTAACAGATTCATAACAAGAAGAAATGAATAATTGGTTTCCATTTGAAGATTCATGTCACTACTGCCAAACATTTTTAAAAAAGATCATTTTTTTCCATTAATAGATTTGATATTCTCTTAGAAATAATATCATAGCTGTTGTAACTTAATAAAGTGTTGTTTCTTTTCTGATTTCTTTTATGTTTTTGTGTTTCAGGTGTTAATCTCTTCAAATTATGATTTCCACTCCAGTGGAAATTGAACAATAAGGACCCCACCATGCAAGTTTCAATTGCAGAAGGCAATTCTTCAGTAGTACAAATTCTGTAAAAAAATATTTTTTCTTGAAACCTGTACATAAACTTTCCTTTCGATTAGATTTGCTTGGAAATGGATTGCATGTTAGCTTTGTTCTTTCATCTGTTTTTTTTTTTCCTTTTTGCGTGTTTATATTTGTTTTTTGTTCCTCTTAAGGGGCAGTTATTGTTCCTCTTAAGGAACAACAACTGTTTCTCTTAAGAAGCAGTGCGTTTATGTGTTTATTTTTGTTGTTCCTTCCAAAAGGAACAACATTTTCACTAATTAGTTTTGTTGTTCTTTTAAAAAAGAACAACAATTTTTTTGCATGATTTCGTTGTTCCCTTCAAAAGAAACAACACCGCTCGTTTTTGCTGTTCCTTTCTAAAGGAACATCAGTTTTGTTGTTCCTTTCAAAAGGAACAACACCGACTGTTCTTGTTGTTCCTTTCCAAAGGAACAACATTTTCACCGATTGTTCTTACTGTTCCTTTCCAAAGGAACAACACTTTTTGAGTGCATTTTTCTTGTTTTTTTAAACAACATTTTTAGAACTTTTTTTGAATTTTTCATGACTTTTTGAAAGGAAAACATACAATTTATGGAAGGATACACAAATTAGAGCTTATTGTAATCAGAAAATCAAAATAAATCGTTATTTTTAAGAAAGTTGTTTAGTAATGATAAGAAAAAAGAAACGGGGACGTAATCAATAACATGATTTTTTTGTCTTATTACCACTAAATTCATATGATCGATTATATTTATCATGTTGGTTCTTTCCCATATTTTGTAACTTTCTTTGATTTTTACTTATGGAGTAGGAACAAGGGCATATTATTTTCTATTGAGTTGTTCAGAATTTTTCCACCATCCCTACTCTTAAGGAGTGTTGAGCCATCTTTTATGAATAAATAGGAAAGTGTTATATGAAAAGAAAAATATTTACATATTTCATTAATAATTTTATAATTTGACAGATCGAGGATAGGGGGTCTCATCAAGAACCGGCCTACCATGTTCATAAGGAAGCAAGTGAAGTGGCATTCCCATCATGGCCACCAAACCAGGGATATGGTCCAATGGACAATTGAAAAAAATAAGAAGTCCTTGGAACAGGAGGTCTCATCACGAGCCGGCCTGCCCACTTTTCACTTCTTCCCAGTGAATGGCATTGTGATTTATCTGGTCACCAAGCTAGCACAATGGCCTCCATTATGACAATTAACAAGCACTTCCTCAGCACAAATAAAAGACAATGGTTCCAAGGGTGAGAGAGCAACTCTGTCAAGGTTATGGACAACTATGGGCAACAGGGCTCTGCTGATGGTATTGGAGTCACATTTATACACATCAATAGTAATATTAAACCCTTTTTCCTATATTTCTATTTAAATATCAGATGAAAGTATTAGTCCTTAACCTTTGATTTTGAACCTATTATACATGAAAATCATCATAAATCAATCACATTAGTTTAATTGGGTAATAAATGCATTTGTACTTATGTTTATCTTAAGCTGTCCCTTCTCCTTATCCTTGAATCTTTACAAAACGCTTCTATATCTGTTTACGATTTATCACATGCATGGATTTCAGTAAATGTTATAATTTCATTGATTGTATCATAAGTATGTATGTCTTTCCATGTTGTATAATTGCTGTGCAGTATGCTACCATTTTTCCACAACATTCATACTACATTTCTACATAATTTTTTTCTGCTTGAACTTTTTTTGCATGCATCTTATCTGTTGCCATTCCAAACTGAAACTGCGGATTCAAGAAAATTGCATACAGAATTGTGATTTGTTTACAGGAGAACAAAAAGTATGGGGGAAAATTCTATTCGCAGAACGATCACACTATTGCAATTAACAGCGAAGGCTCGTGAACGCGCACAATTCTTCAGACATGATGTGCTTTCATGGCTTCCACCTTTTGCATCACTTTTAGTATCCACTCAGCCTACATCAGCTTCAACAAAGGCCAGTATCGACATGTCCTTCCACATTTTTTTGGAGGTAACACTTGAGGTAAAATAGCATAATTTTCTGATTTATTATGAATTTAGGAGAATTTCATGAAAATCCATTGAGAATTATTTATCATCATTCATTCCATATCTTTACCACTTCCCATTTTTCTAGACACGTCTCATCTTTCAGTTTGGGGGAGTGTTGATTTCTTTCATTTCTTTCTTATGACCATGTCAATAATCTTCTTTAATATTCTTATTCATTCTCAACACCTCCCTTATTCCATGTTGTTTTATAACAAGCATAGATTTCAACAGATTGTAGCAACCACCTCTCTTTGTTTTCTAGCATCGCATGAGGACATGCTAATTCTTCAGTTTCGGGGGGGGGGGGAATTGCTACACATGATGGATGTTTTCCACTTTCTTTTTCATTTAAGGAATACAATTTCATTTGTATATGGTGCAGAAATTGTTTTGCATATATCTTTAAAACTATGAACTGAATTCTTGTGATTTCTGGATAATAAAGAGGAATCATTAAAATAAACAAACCCAGATAATTTCACGCTAAATTAGTTCATAAAATTTTGAAAATTATGCACTATCACCTACAACCATTTTGTTTATATCTCATGATCCGTCCATCAAAACGATACGATTTTTTAGAAAATGATTAATGAGAGTTGTTGTTACTTATGTCACATTTTTCTGCAACTTCATATGCATATAGTTGAACATCAACTATAAAAATTGTTATGCCTCTATTGCTAAAACTGAATATTCATTATTTGAGGAACCATTCATTTGGTCCATCTATTTCATGAGTTGGGATGAACAATTTTCTTTGCTTGGTTAACACATGGGTTTTGTCTTTGGGTTGCATGAGAACATGCAATATATTCAGTTCTAGGTTGCATGAGGACATGCAATATATTCAGTTTGGGGGTGTGTTGGGTCGTGAATACGACCACTTTTTAACACTTATTTCATCCATTTTTACTCTTCTTTATCATATCATTTATTATAATTTATTATATAAATTCATTTTATAATGATTTATGCTCTGATGGATGAATATTATTTCTTTTCCTTTATTTTTAATAAATTGATAATTATTATGCATAATTTTATCAATGATGGTTTATTAATATATTTTGTAATATCACTCACCATTTTAGCCTCCAAGATATTTTCCAGATTGAAGATTTGATCTCCAAATCATCATCAAATATTCCAACTCAGAAATTCGCTGGAATAAGAAGTGACAGTTTTGCGGTTGAGATTATGGGAAAATGAAGAAGAATCTGGAAAATCCAGAACATGGGTTTTGTCCAGAACGGGCCCAACTAACTTTAGTGAAGAACGGTTTGCCAAAATTTGGCCTGTATTGAGAAAAAAACAGGGTTCTTTGAGCATGATTTTCTCTGATTTGTTGTTGCGGCCGTCCTCCAAATCTCAGCTGCAAAGCCAAATTCGACTTGCTTTTGTTGAAATATTATTGGAAATGTATTTTCTGGTTGATCAAGTTGTTGGGAACAATCCAATATTATTATGGGAGATCATATTTGCTATTTACTTTCTCCTCCTTCTGATTATAAAAGGAGAACATGTATTGTGTGTTGAAGAACAATGGATGATTATTGAATTTCCTTTGTAACATTATAATTCCTTGACTCTTGTGAGCAAAGAGAAACTGATGTAAAATCTATTAATGTTTTATTAATACAAAGAGAAGTTCTAGTTCCATTCCTCAAGCTCTACAGTAGCCCAGCGGCGCTTTCACCGGCAATTAAGGGCCTGGCCCTGGTGGAGCGATCCATTGTTTGTATTTCTATTCTTTTGTTTCTGTTGTGTGAAGTGTGTTTAATGTTTGTTTCAATTACAGAACTGGTTTACTATTGTTAGATCAAATACAGAGTCATTTCTATTTCATCTTTACAAGAAGCACATCTGTCGTTCAATTATCTTGTTATTATCATAAAGCTTTGTTGTTCTGTATCTGATTTAATTTGTTGTTCCATTAGTTTATAATTTTCTATAATTGGTTGTTGCGTTGTGAGTGGCTATCGACAAAATTAAAGCATGGAAATCTAGTTGCTTGAGTATGTTAGAATTGTAATTGTTGTTCATTTCATGTTGTTGTTCTATTTCTGTTCATTGTTTATTCATAGTCTTCCATTAGCAAACAGATGAGTTATAGTTACATGCTACCGTTCCTTTCCAGATTTCGTTTATTTTAAGTTACGCTCATTGAATTTGCTTTCGTTTCGATTGCTTCAAGATCTCCAACTGTAGAGGATAGATGTTATTGCTCCAGGTCCCCAGATTGGTTATCTTGCATCGATTTCTAAGGGAAAGAGTTACTGCTACTGCATCCATGATCGATTTTTTGCAAGATTGATGTAGTTTAATCTTTCCATTCATGTCACTGTAAGTAGGTTTCTTTACAAGCATTTGTTACTTTTGTATTTTTTATTCTATACTACATCTTCACAGCATTTCTCTTGGATGAATTGCAGCCTTAGACAGAGTACACTCTTGAAATAAAAATTCGCTCTCGAATTGATAATTAATGTGAGATAAATAGGTGTTAAAAAGATACCCTTTTGTACCTCGACACTCACTAAAAAGAAACTACATATTTGAAAATTATAAACCCACAGAGACCAAGTCTGTTATAACTATTTCACAATTCATTCTATTGGGGGTAGGTAAATATTTATCTAAAGAGAATGTTTACAGTAAAGAAAATAGAAACAATAGAAAATCATAGAAAATCTTCTAGTGAACTAATAGCTCTGTGTAGTGACTAGGTAGCACAAAGTCATCTTTCCTTTATGGTTGACACCTGTTCGATGAAGGTTGGGCTGAGATAGTATGCAGGTTTAAAGCAAGTTGACCCCTAAAATATCTAAAAACTGGCAGCTCCAAAATGTGAGTGAGGCTCAGTGGGCAAGGGCTACGCAACACTTGCGTAGTACACTTTGTTTTGGGTATATCTCCCAAACCGTAACATATTTTTAAAACTGAGGGAGGTTATTTCATATGATAGTGTTGGGAAGAAAGACCTCTCTCTGTTTCTCCAAATCCTTCCCCGTGTTCTTATCGGTTCATAGCTAGAATATGTTCTTGAACCTATATTGAACATCGTCAACCAAAATTAATTAACTTTGATTAGTGGAGTCACCGTGAAATTTCAATATGTTGGATCCTTTGAAATTAGAGTCACCATGTCAATGATTCATCATTTAGATGTCAAATTGTTGTTCATGATCAACAATTAGATTTGATCTTTGGTGTTCATACCCGGGGAAAATGTGACTGTTCGGCACCAATATGTTAACACTCCCTAATATCTACTAGGCTAGAAATAGACTCAAGAAGGTAACCACTAACCACTTTTGGTCAGGATATTGGTCTTTCCCGACTAGAGAGGGCTCCCTCACTTAAAAGAAACTAGATATTTGACAATTATACACCCATAAAGACCAGGTTTTCTATAACTATTTCACAATTCATTATGTTGGGTGTAGGTAAAGATTTGTCTAAAGAGAATGTTTACAGTAAAGAAAATAGAAACAACATAAAATCATAGAAAAGCTATCAGTGAACTAACAGCTCTGCGCAGCGACTAGGTAGCATAAAGTCATATTTCCTTTATGGTTGACACATGTTCGGTGAAAGTTGGGTTGATATGGCATCTAGGTGTAAAGCAAGCTCACCTCTCAAATGTATGATAGTTGGGAACTCCAAAACATTAGTGAGACTCAGTAAGAAAGGGCTACATAGCGCTTGCGAGCACTTGTGTAGCACACTTTGTTTTGGGTATATCTCCCAAACCGTAACATATTTTTCAAAACTGAAGGATGTTATTTTATCTGATAGTGTTGGGAAGAAAGAACTCTCTCTCTTTCTCCAAATATTTCCCCATATTCACACAAAATTCTTTTCAAAACCATGGCTCAAAACAAGAAATTTACAAACTAGGAAAAATGAGCTTTAAAGATGCATTCACAACGTCTGATCTATTACACCTGTGCGAAAAAATGGAAGAGGTTTTTGTACTTTGGCCCATCTTAAAGAACATCCTCTCTCAGTTTTCCATATTTTTCCTTTATGAAATTGAAACTTCAACTTGCATGCATGGATATTAAATTTAACCAGATGTAGAGAAACATCTTCTCCCTTTCCATCTTTGAATATTGGGAGGTAAGTTCACCAAACAACAGTAGGGATGGGATTAGGAAAACCAGGAATACGAAATCTGTCCATAGGTGCATACCTAGAATTTGTTCATGAATGCATATTTAACACAACCAACCAAAATTAATGACCTTTGACTAGTGGTGTCACCGTGAAATTTCAATATGTTGGATTTTGAACTTGGAGTCGCCATGTCAATTATTTATCATTTGGATGTCCAACTGTTGTTCACCATCAACAATTAGATATGATATTTTTCATTCATACCTAGGGGAAATGTGATCGTTCTGTCCCCAAAAATGGTTCCAATATGTTAGCACTCCTTGATATCTACTAGGGTGTAGATATACTCAAGAAGGTAACCACTAACCACTTTTCGTCGGGGTACTGGTCTTTCCCGACTGGAGGGGAATCCATCACTTAAAGAAACTAGATATTTGAAAATTATATACCCACAAAGGCCAGGTGTGATGTAACTATTTCAAAATTCATTTTGTTGGGGGTAGGTAAATATTTATTTAAAGAGAATTTTTACAGTAAAGAAAATAGAAACAAAATAAAATCACATAAACATTGCCAGTGAACTAACATCTCTGCGCAATGACTAGGTAGTACAAAGTCATATTTCGCTTATGGCTGACACATGTTCGATGAAAGTTGGGCTGAGATGGCATCCAAGTGTAAAGCAAGCTAACCTATCAAATCTCTGACAGCAGACAGCTCCAAAACATGAGTGAGACTCAGTAGGCAAGGGTTGTGCAGTGCCTGTGTAGCACACTTTTTTTTGAGTATATATCCCAAATCGTAACATATTTTCCAAAACTGAAGGAGGTTATTTTATCCCTGTTTCTCCAAATCCTTCCCCATATTCTAACAAAATGGTATGCAAACCATGGCTCAAAACAGGAAATTCACAAACTATGAAAAATGAGCTATAAATATGCATCAATAAAGCCTTATTTGTGACACCTGCGCAAACACTAGAAGAGGTTTTTGTACTTTGGCCTGTATTTAAGAACAACCTCTCTGAGTTTTTTGTAATTGGCCTTTCTATGGTTGGAATTTTCATTTGAAAAGGGTGTAAAAAAATATTATGCACAACGAGAAAATCTACGTAGCATTGTGATGCTTTAACATGATGTTTTGGAGCGCTCCACCTAACTTGGCATGTGAATCACAACATAGGTAATGATTAAGTAAAAGGGGTATGATATCCATTTGTTATGGGAGTTTTATATATAAGAATGGGGTATTATGCATGCAGGTTATATGACATGATTATGGGAAATGGTAATGTTAATATATGGAATGGTTTAGAATGAAAGGGGGGAATAAAGTGAATTTAATATGATGATAGGTTAATGGTATATGGGAAGGGTGTAGGATGTAAATTTATATGAAGGGGGATGAATGGAAGGTAAATGGGTAAATGGGGAAATAGGAGGTGAAATGGATAAGAATAGGGTATATAAGAATGAGGGATAAAATTGTAGGATGTTTCAAATGACCATACCTTGTAACCATAAGAACTCTGACTGAAAATGAGCTCATTTTAGAAAATTCTGATACAAAAATGACTAAACCCGCTTTGAATTTACATGACATAAACATGTGCAACTGTGACTCCCATTAACTTGACACTCTTTCAGAATTTGAATAAACCCTTCACGTAATAAACTCAAAGATGTTAGAAAATGATCTGGAGGCTATGACAATAGAAATAACCATAGGATCAACTACTCAAATCTGAAAATTAAAGGATAAGGAAAAAAAATTCACAATAAAACTTATGACCCTAACACACATGACCAAAATACGAGCAGTAAACCAGGAAGTTTAACTTGAAGCCAATTTATTTCATGGAAATTCTATGTATGGATGAAATCCCACATGCCAGTGATTTAAGGAGAGGAAACCACAACCATGAACCCAATATGATCCCAAAATATTCTTAGCATTTCCATAATTAATAAAGTGGAAGCATAACCATTGATTGTATAAAATGTCTAAAAGAGGAGAGTACTTAAGAATACGGTACCAATGTTATTTAACCCAAGACGCCATTTTAGAGCCATCCATTCGCATATAAAACCACTTACTCAGTAAATCTTGTTGTTGTAATCCTACCACCTGGTCCCAAAAAATGTTGGAATCAAAACGAGTTTCTGATACTCCAAATCACCCTTAATTAACTTCCTTCTTTTCCCACAAATGATGCAGAACATTTTTTGTGGATTACGACATTAGGTTCAATAACCAATGGGGATATCAAAACATTCGAATCCACGGGTATATTTGCATGTACATGAGATGTCCCAAAGGGATAGACTCCTAACTTGGGGTAGCCATGACTCTTTGCCTCAATATTCTCATGTACCAACACATCGAGTAATGGAAAATCACCTCCCCATTTTCCTTCAGTATCAAGTGAAATCTTATCTATAGATGTAAAGGCAAGTTTTACAACGGACACCACTGACACTCTACAATCCCGCCTATATGTGCACCAAAGTAGAGATCATTACTAAAAAGTACCTTATATAGTAGTGTTTGAAAAAACCTCGATAAAATATGTAGAAAAGGTAAATTAATGTCACTTATCAATTATTGACACCACTAGATCTAGGTTTTCACCAGCTCAATCCACTAGGAAACCCATTCAAATAAAATAGATTGGCCAATCACCATCAACCAATTTTTTTCATAAAATCTAATCAAACACAAAATCGACAAAGGTCTTCAATGATGGCGCAAACCATTAATGGATTTTCCCTCATATAATAAACGACCAACTTGGAAAATAAATATCCCCCCAAACCAATTAATGACCCCAAGATAATCCTTCATGATCGAATTCAAAATTGAAATATGTTACCAACTCCACCAATCAAAATTAATGCACTTACATAGGAGTAAAGATCCTCAGAAATCCTCCTATCGACCAATCCCAACCTAGAGAGGAGTAGGAAGATCTATAAGAGAAAAGGTTCAAAATAAATACCATGTAAAACAACCAACTAGTGTGTCGAATATATACCATAAATAATAACAACAAGTAGCATCTAAGATCCTCGAAAATCCCCTGATTGACCATTCCCAAACCAGGGAAGGAGTAAGAAGATCCACAGGAGCAAAGGTTCAGAAGAAAGAGAATGTAAACAACTAGGTAGTGTGTCTCAGATAGACCACAGATTATACCAACAAATAGAGTGGAAAATAAATTGTTATTAGTGTACCTTGAAACAGAAGAACCAGTAGAGATCCCTAATATAATTCAGAATCGGGATAAAAAATGAATCTAGCTTGGATAATTATGCTTAGATGCATTGCACCAGTAAATGCTACATTTAATCCATCTACCTCCACACTTACAACCAAAATTACTGCCCTTGTGAATTTTTTGACTAACGCTTCCACAATCCTATCTTCTATCCTCAGCGTTTGCTTCTCGCAAAAGTTGTCATAGAGATTTTGAAGTAGGCATATTGTCTACTGGCAGATATTCTATAATTTATCCCCACCACCATTTAAGTGAATCTAATACTTCTTGTCAGTAACTGTCAAAAGTTTAAGCACAACAATGTACTGATAGCAGCAACCAATAGGTATAAGTAACGTTCAAAATAAGTGAAACAGCCAAAAAAATAAATTAAAACACTATCGATGGAGACTCGAAAAGTACTCCAACTATGTTACTGCCTATCCATGTTCAACGAAGGTTCCTTAGTCACTCCTCTCACAAAGCACCTCTATTTTCGGCCTCCATTGCTCGAAATCCCATCAGTTTTTTTTGGCCTCCATCACTCTGCTTCCTAAAGAACCCATCAACAACATAAAGACAAACTCGTAATCCTTTAAATTTGCCTTTTTTACTAGTGCCTTGTATAAAATAACTTAAGAAAAAATATTTCTTTTGTCTTAAAAGCCCCCTCCGTGTAGTAGTGTCATATACAATGACATACAACTTATCTCTAATCATATAAATAGAGAATGAAGGGACATAAGAGGGATTGATTTCTGAGAAATCTTGCTAGGAAAAGTTGTCGTGTTCTTTAGACACAGCTACCACATCAAAATGAAGAGCCCAACAAATCGTTGTATTTATATAATATAACTTGAATTATAAGTGAAATAAAAACCTCGATATAGGCGCGAGAGAGTAGTAGCCTGCATGCTGGTAGACTTAGGGTGCACTATCAGAGTCAACTTTGCAATTCATGTCAGATAATATTTTCTTCAATTGATATGGTTTTGCCTTAACTGTTAATTTTCTGAAATAAATTTCATCTTAATTGCCATTGTCTTAAGTTGCCATTGTCTTAATATAATGTTTTTTATCTTAAAATATTTTTGTCTCAAGTTTTTTTTCTCTTAGATATAAATTTTTTCGTTAAAATATTTTTGTCTTAAATTGTTTTTGTCTTAAAAGTTTTTTATCTCAAGTTGTTTTTGTCTTAAATATAAAGTTTTGTCTTAAAATATTTTTGTCTTAAATTGTTTTTGTCTTAAAATATTTTTGTCATGAACAATTTTTGTCCTAAATAGAAAGATGTTTCTTAAATATTTTTGTCTTAAAATATTTTTGTCTCAAACTATTTTTGTCTTAAATATAAAGTTTTGTCTTAAAATATTTTTTTCTCAAAATATTTTTGTGAAACTCTCTTTCTCTTAAATTTTATATTAAAAAGAAATCAATTAATATTAAATTTTAATTTATAGTAACTAAAATAAAAAGTGACTTTTTAGGACAAAATATTTCTATTGTCTTAAAAATGCCTTCATGTAGGGATTATGTGGATTATGTCTTGTAAGTTAAGCATGCCACAACATGTCACCAAACCATATGGTTCTATACATGTCACTAGTGTGTCTCATATATACCATAAGGAATAACAACAAGTAGCATCTAAGATCCTCGAAAATCCCCTGATTGACCATTCCCAAAGTAGGGAAGGAGTAAGAAGATCTATAGGAGCAAAGGTTCAGAGGAAAGAGAATGTAAAAAACTAGGTAGTGTGTCTCAGATAGACGACAGATTATACCAAAAACTAGAGTGGAAAATAAATTGTTATTAGTGTACCTTGAAACAAAAGAACCAGTAGAGATCCCTAATTACATTCAGAATCGGGATAAAAACTGAATCTAGCTCGAATAATTATGCTTAGACGAATTGCACAAACAATACCTGTAATTGCACCAATAAATGCTACATTTAATCCATCTACCTCCACACTTACAACCAAAATTACTACCCTTGTGAATTTTGTGACTAGTGCTTCCACAATCCTATCTTTTATCCTTGGCATTTGCTTCTCGCAAAAGTTGGCATAGAGATTTTGAAGTAGGTATATTCTGTAATTTATCCCCACCACCCTTTAAGTGAATCTAATACTTTTTGTCAATAACTATCAAAATTTTAATCACAACAATGTACTGATAGCAGCAACCAATAGATACAAGTAACGTTTAAAATAACTGAAACAACCAAAAAACATAATTAAAACACTATCGATGGAGACTCGAAAAGTACTCCAACTATGTTACTTCCTATCCATGTTCAACGAAGGTGCCTTAGTCACTCCTCTCACCAAGAACCTCTATTTTCGGCCTCCACTGCCCGATATCCCATCAGTTATTTTTGGCCTCCATCACTCTTCTTCCTAAATAACTCATCAACAACATAAAGACAAACTCGTAATCCTTTAAATTTTCCTTTTTTACTAGCACCTTGTATAAAAGAATTTAAGAAAAAATATTTCTTTTGTCTTAAAATCCCCCTTCGTGTAGTACTGTCGTATACAATGACATAAAACTTGTCTCTAATCATATAAATAGAGAATCAAGGGACATAAGAGGGATTGATGTCTGAGAAATATTGCTTGGAAAAGTAACCGCGTTCTTTAGAGACAGCTACCCCACCAAAACGAAGAGCCCAAAAAATTGTTGTATTTATATAATATAAATTGAATGATAAGTGAAATAAAAACCTCGATATAGGCGAGAGAGAATAGTAGCCTACATGATGGCAGACTTAGGGTGCACTATCAGAGTCAATTTTGCAATTCATGTCTGATAATATTTTCTTCAATTGATATGGTTTTGCCTTAATTGTTAATTGTCTGAAATGAATTTCGTCTTAATTGCCATTGTCTTAAGTGGCCATTGTCTTAATATAAAGTTTTGTCTTAAAATATTTTTGTCTCAAGTTTTTTTTGTCTTAGATATAAAGTTTTGCCTTAAATTTTTTTTGTCTTAAATTGTTTTTGTCTTAAAAGTTTTTTATCTCAAGTTGTTTTTGTCTTAAATATAAAGTTTTATCTTAAAATATTTTTGTCTTAAATTGTTTTTGCCTTAAAATATTTTTTTCTCGAACAATCTTTGTCTTAAATATAAAGATGCATCTTAAATATTTTTGTCTTAAAATATTTTTGTCTCAAACTGTTTTAATCTTAAATATGAAGTTTTTTCTTAAACTGTTTTTGCCTTAATTATAAAAATTTGTCTTAAAATATTTTTTTCTCAAAATATTTTTGTGAAACTCTTTTTGTCTTAAATTTTATATTAAAAAAAGTTCAATTAATATTAAATTTTCATTTATAATAACTAAAATAAAAAGTGACCTTTTAGGACAAAAGATTTCTATTGTCTTAAAAATGCCTTCATGTAGGGATTATGTGGATTATGTCTTGTAAGTTAAGCATGCCACAACACATCACCAGACCATATGGCTCTATTTCTGTCACTAGTGTGTCTCATATATACCATAAATAATAACAACAAGTAGCATCTAAGATCCTCGAAAATCCCCTGATTGACCATTCCCAAACCAGGGAAGGAGTAAGAAGACCCACAGGAGAAAAGGTTCAGAAGAAAGAGAATGTAAACAACTAGGTAGTGTGTCTCAGATAGACCACATATTATACCAACAACTAGAGTGGAAAATAAATTGTTATTAGTGTACCTTGAAATAAAAGAACCAGTAGAGATCCCTAATATCATTCAGAATCGGGATAAAAACTGAATCTAGCTTAGATAATTATGCTTAGATGCATTGAACCAAAAAATACCTATAATTGCACCAGTAAATGCTACATTTAATCCATATACCTCCACACTTATAACCAAAATTATTGCCCTTGTGAATTTTTTGACTAATGCTTCCACAATCCTATCTTTTATCCTCAACGTTTTCTTCTCACAAAAGTTGTCATAGAGATTTTGAATTATGCATATTCTCTACTAGCAGATTATCTGTAATTTATCCCCACCACCCTTTAAGTGAATCTAATACTTGTTGTCAATAACTGTCAAAAGTTTAAGCACAACAATGTACTGATAGCAGAACCAATAGATACAAGTAACGTTCAAAATAAGTGAGACAGCCAAAAAACATAAATTAAAACACTATCGATGGAGACCCGAAAAGTAATCCAACTATGTTACTGCCTATCCATGTTCAACGAAGGTGCCTTAGTCACTCCTCTCACCAAGCACCTCTATTGTCAGCCTCCATTGCCCTAAATCCCATCAGTTGTTTTTGGCCTTCATCACTCTACTTCCTAATGAAACCATCAACAACATAAAGACAAACTCGTAATCCTTTAAATTTGCCTCTTTTACTAGCGCCTTGTATAAAATAATTTAAGAAAAAATATTTCTTTTGTCTTAAAATCCCCCTCCATGTAGTAGTGTCATATACAACGACATACAAATTTTCTCTAATCCTATAAATAGAGAAAGAAGGGACATAAGAGGGATTGATGTCTGAGAAATCTTGCTAGGAAAAGTTGTCGCATTCTTTAGAGATAGCTACCCCACCAAAACGAAGAGCCCAATAAATCGTAGTAGTCTGCACGTTGGCAGACTTAGGGTGCACTATCAGAGTCAATTTTCCAATTCATGTCAGATAATATTGTCTTCAATTGATATGGTTTTGCCTTAATTGTTAATTGTCTGAAATGAATTTCATCTTAATTGCCATTGTCTTAAGAGGCCATTGTCTTAATATTAATTTTTGTCTTAAAATATTTTTGTCTCGAGTTTTTTTTGTCTTAGATATAAAGTTTTTCCTTAAAATATTTTTGTCTTAAATTGTTTCTGTCTTAAAATTTTTTTATCTCAAGTAGTTTTTGTCATAAATAGAAAGTTTTGTCTTAAAATATTTTTGTCTTAAATTGTTTTTGTCTTAAAATATTTTTGTCTCGAACAATTTTTCTCTTGAATATAAAGATGTGTCTTAAATATTTTTGTCTTAAAATATTTGTCTCAAACTGTTTTTGTCTTAAATAGAAAGTTTTGTCTTAAATTGTTTTTGTCCTAAATATAAAAATTTATCTTAAAATATTTTTTTCTCAAAATAATTTTGTGAAACTCTTTTTGTCTTAAATTTTATATTAAAAAAAATTCAATTAATATTAAATTTTAATTTATAATAACTAAAATAAAAAGTGACTTTTTAGGACAAAATATTTCTATTGTCTTAAAAATGCCTTCATGTAGGGATTATGTGGATTATGTCTTATAAGTTAAGCATGCCACAACACGTCACCAGACCATATGGCTCTATGCCTGTCACTAGTGTGTCTCATATATACCATAAAGAATAAAAAAAAGTAGCATCTAAGATCCTTGAAAATCCCCTGATTGACCATTCCCAAACCAGGGAAGGAGTAAGAAGATCCACAGGAGCAAAGGTTAAAAAGAAACAGAATGTAAACAACTAGGTAGTGTGTCTCAGATAGAGCACAGATTATACCGACAACTAGAGTGGAAAATAAATTTTTATTAGTGTACCTTGAAACAAAAGAACCAGTAGAGTTCCATAATATCATTCATAATCGAGATAAACACTTAATCTAGCTCAGATAATTATGCTTAGTCACATTGCACCAAACAATACCTATAATTGCACCAATAAATGCTACATTTAATCCATCTACCTCCACACTTACAACCAAAATTACTACCCTTGTGAATTTTGTGACTAATGCTTCCACAATCGTATCTTTTATCCTCAGCGTTTGCTTCTCGTAAAAGTTGTCATAGAGATTTTGATGTAGGCATATTGTCTACCAGTAGATATTCTGTAATTTATCTCCACCACCCTTTAAGTGAATCTACTACATATTGTCGATAACTGTCAAAATTTTAAGCACAACAATGTACTGATAGAAGCAACCAATAGATAGAAGTAACGTTAAAAATAAGTGAAACAGCCAAAAAACATAAATTAAAACACTATCGATGCAGACCCGAAAAGTACTCCAACTACGTTACTACCTATCCATGTTCAACGAAGGTGCCTTAGTCACTCCTCTCCCCAAGAACCTCTATTTTCAGCCTCCATTGCCCGAAATCCCATCAGTTGTTTTTTTCCTTCATCACTCTGCTTCCTAAAGAACCCATCAACAACATAAATACAAACTCGTAATCCTTTAAATTTTCCTTTTTTACTAGCGCCTTGTATAAAAGAATTTAAGAAAAAATATTTCTTTTGTCTTAAAAGCCCCCTCTGTGTAGTAGTGTCATATACAACGAAATACAACTTGTCTCTAATCATATAAATAGAGAAAGAAGGGACATAAGAGGGATTGATGTTTGCGAAATCTTGCTAGGAAAAGTTGTCGCATTCTTTAGAGACAGCTACACCACCAAAATGAAGAGCCCAACAAATCGTTGTATTTATATAATATAAATTGAATTATAAGTGAAATAAAAACCTCGATATAGGCGCGAGAGAGTAGTAGCCTGCACGTTGGCAGACTTAGGGTGCACTATCAGAGTCAATTTTGCAATTCATGTCAGATAATATTGTCTTCAATTGATATGGTTTTGCCTTAATTGTTAATTGTCTTAAACGAATTTCGTTTTAATTGCCCTTGTCTTAACTGGCCATTGTCTCAATATAAAGTTTTGTCTTAAAATATTTTTGTGTCAAGTTTTTTTTGTCTTAGATATAAATTTTTGCCTTAAAATATGTTTGTCTTAAATTGTTTTTGTCTTAAAAGTTTTTTATCTCAAGTTGTTTTTGTCTTAAATATAAAGTTTTGTCTTAAAATATTTTTGTCTTAAATTGTTTTTGTCTTCAAATATTTTTGTCTCGAACAATTTTTGCCTTGAATATAAAGATGTGTCTTAAATATTTTTGTCTTAAAATATTTTTGTCTCAAATTGGTTTTGTCTTAAATATAAATTTTTGTCTTAAATTGTTTTTGTCTTAAATAAAAAAATTGTCTTAAAATATTTTTTCTCAAAATATTTTTGTGAAACTCTTTTTGTCTTAAATTGTATATTAAAAATAATTGAATTAATATTAAATTTTAATTTATAATAACTAAAATAAAAAGTGACCTTTTAGGACAAAATATTTCTATTGTCTTAAAAATGCCTTCATGTAGGGATTATGTGGATTATGTCTTATAAGTTAAGCATGCCACAACACGTCACCAAACCATATGGCTCTATGCTTGTCACTAGTGTGTCTCATATATACCATAAAGAATAACAACAAGTAGCGTCTAAGATCCTCGAAAATCCCCTGATTGACCATTCCCAAACCAGGGAAGGAGTAAGAAGATCCACAGGAGCAAAGGTTCAAAAGAAAGAGAACGTAAACAACTAGGTAGTGTGTCTCAGATAGACCACAAATTATACCAACAACTATAGTGGAAAATAAATTTTTATTAGTGTACCTTGAAACAAAATAACCAGTAGAGATCCCTAATATCATTCAGAATCAGGATAAAAACTGAACCTAGCTCGGATAATTATGCTTAGACGCATTGCACCAGTAAATGCTACACTTAATCCATCTACCTCCATACTTACAACCAAAATTACTGCCCTTGTGAATTTTGTGACTAATGCTTCCACAATCCTATCTTTTAACCTCAACATTTTCTTCTCGCAAAAGTTGTCATAGATATTTTGAAGTAGGCATATTGTCTACCAGCAAATATTCTGTAATTTATCCCCACCACCCTTTAAGTAAATCTAATACTTATTTTCGATAATTGTCAAAAGTTTAAGCACAACAATGTACTAATAGCAGCAACCAATAGATACAAGTAACGTTCAAAATAAGTGAAACAACCAAAAAACATAAATTAAAACACTATCGATGGAGACCCGAAAAGTACTCAGACTATGTTACTGCCTATCCATGTTCAACGAAGGTGCCTTAGTCACTCCTCTCACCAAGCACCTCTATTGTCGTCCTCCATTGCCTAAAATCCCATCAGTTGTTTTTTCCCTCCATCACTCTACTTCCTAAAGAACCCATAAACAACATAAAGACAAACTCGTAATCCTTTAAATTTTCCTTTTTTACTAGCGCACTGTATAAAAGAATTTAAGAAAAAATATTTCTTTTGTCTTAAAAGCCCCCTCCGTGTAGTAGTGTCGTATACAACGACATACAACTTGTATCTAATCATATAAATAGAGAAAGAAGGGACATAAGAGGGATTGATGTCTGAGAAATATTTCTAGGAAAATTTGTCATGTTCTTTAGAGACAGCTACCCCACCAAAACGAAGAGCCCAACAAATCGTTGTATTTATATAATATAACTTGAATTATAAGTGAAATAAAAACCTCGATAGAGGTGCGAGAGAGTAGTAGCCTACACACTGGCAGACTTAGGGTGCACTATCAGAGTCAATTTTCCAATTCATGTCAGATAATATTGTCTTCAATTGATATGGTTTTGCCTTAATTGTTAATTGTCTAAAATGAATTTCGTCTTAATTGCCATTTTCTTAAGTGGCCATTGTCTTAACATAAAGTTTTGTCTTAAAATAGTTTTGTCTCAAGTTTTTTTTCTCTTAGATATAAAGTTTTTCCTTCAAATATTTTTGTCTTAAATTGTTTTTGTCTTAAAAGTTTTTTATCTGAAGTTGTTTTTGTCTTAAATATAAAGTTTTGTCTTAAAATATTTTTGTTTTAAATTTTTTTTGTCTTAAAATATTTTTGTCTCGAACAATTTTTTTCTTAAATATAAAGATGTGTCTTAAAGCCTATTTTTTTGTCTTAAATATACAAATTTGTCTTAAAATATTTTTTTTCTCAAAATATTTTTGTGAAACTCTTTTTGTCTTAAATTTTATATTAAAAAAAATTCAATTAATATTAAATTTTAATTTATAATAACTAAAATAAAAGTGACCTTTTAGGACAAAAGATTTCCATTGTCTTAAAAATGCCTTCATGTAGGGATTATGTGGATTATGTCTTGTAAGTTAAGCATGCCACAACACGTCACCAGACCATATGGCTCTATGCCTGTCACTAGTGTGTCTCATATATACCATAAAGAATAACAACAAGTAGCATCTAATATCCTCAAAAATCCCCTGATTGACCATTGCCAAAGCCAGGAAGGAGTAAGAAGATCCACAGGAGCAAAGGTTCAGAAGAAAGAGAATGTAAACAACTAGGTAGTGTGTCTCAGATAGACCACAGATTATACCAACAACTAGAGTGGAAAATAAATTGTTATTAGTGTACCTTGAAACAAAATAACCAGTAGGGATCCCTAATATCATTTAGAATCGGGATAAAAAATGAATCTAGCTCGGATAATTATGATTAGACGCATTTCACCAAACAATAACTGTAATTGCACCAGTAAATGCTACATTTAATCCATCTACCTCCACACTTACAACCAAAATTACTGCCGTTGTAAATTTTGTGACTAATGCTTCCACAATCCTATCTTTTATCCTCAGTGTTTGCTTCTCGCAAAAGTTGTCATAGAGATTTTTAAGTAGGCATATTGTCTACCGGCATATATTCTATAATTTATCCCCACCACCCTTTAAGTGAATCTAATACTTGTTATCGATAACTGTCAAAATTTTAAGCACAACAATGTACTAATAGCAGCAACAAATAGATACAGGTAACGTTTAAAATAAGCGAAACAGCCAAAAAACATAAATTAGAATACTATCGATGGAGACCCGAAAAGTACTCCAACTATGTTACTGCCTATCCATGTTCAACGAAGGTGCCTTAGTCACTCCTCTCACCAAGCACCTCTATTGTCGTCCTCCATTGCCCGAAATCCCATCAGTTGTTTTTGGCCTCCATCACTCTGCTTCCTAAAGAACCCATCAACAACCTAAAGACAAACTCGTAATCCTTTAAATTTTCCTTTTCTACTAGTGCCTTGTATAAAAGAATTTAAGAAAAAATATTTCGTTTGTCTTAAAAGCCCCCTCCGTGTAGTAGTGTCGTATACAACGACATACAACTTGGCTCTAATCATATAAATAGAGAAAGAAGGGATATAAGAGGGATTGATGTTTGAGAAATCTTGCTAGGAAAAGTTGTCGCGTTCTTTAGAGACAACTACCCCACCAAAACGAAGAGCCCAAAAAATCGTTGTATTTATATAATATAACTTGAATTATAAGTGAAATAAAAACCTCGATATAGGTGCGAGAGAGTAGTAGCCTGCACGCTGGCAGACTTAGGGTGCATTATCAGAGTCAATTTTGCAATTCATGTCAGATAATATTGTCTTCAATTGATATGGTTTTGCCTTAATTTTTAATTGTCAGAAATGAATTTCTTCTTAATTGCCATTGTCTTAAGTGGCCATTGTCTTAATATAAAGTTTTGTCTTAAAATATTTTTGTCTCAAGTTTTTTTTGTCTTAGATATAAAGTTTTGCCTTAAAATATTTTTGTCTTAAATTGTTTTTGTCTTAAAAGTTTTTTATCTCAAGTTATTTTTGTCTTAAATATAAAGTTTTGTCTTAAAATATTTTTGCCTCAAACAATTTTTGTCTTAAATATAAAGATGTGTCTTAAATATTTTTGTCTTAAAATATTTTTGTCTCAAACTGTTTTTGTCTTAAATATAAAGTTTTATCTTAAACTGTTTTTGTCTTAAATATAAAAATTTGTCTTAAAATATTTTTTTCTCAAAATATTTTTGTGAAACTCTTTTTGTCTTAAATTTTATATTAAAAAAATTCAATTAATATTAAATTTATAATTTATAATAACTAAATAAAAAGTGACTTTTTAGGACAAAAGATTTCTATTGTCTTAAAAATGCGTTCATGTAGGGATTATGTGGATTATGTCTTGTAATTTAAGCATGCCACAACACGTCACCAGACCATATGGCTCTATGCATGTACTAACCATCAGCATGTGAACGAGTCAATGGTTATTCCTATTGTCTACTTACTGTTTTTCCATTGTTTTTCATTACGGAATTTAGGTCTCGAAAAAACCAGCTAGCAATAAGCACACACAATAAGCGAATTGATGTTATCAACAGAGAATCAAAGCACACTCTATAATCTAGAGAGGAAGAAGAGTTATTCTATGGGTTAAGTGCAATGACTCAGATCATCATTCTTAGCAACACATTTTTGGGAGCTTTAAGGATGCCAGTTGTTGAGCTTTGACATCTAACTGGGCTTAAATGCTCACAAAGGTATTAAAAAATGACAATACCAGGTAAACCTAAACAATGAATTATAATTTAACTACTTAACTCTAACGCTCCTCTCGCAAATGTCTTCCAAATGGAATATGATTTTGTAATGGAAATGAAAGGGATGTGTATTGTTTAGATAATTGA